>VYXH01009143.1:930-79292 GCA_013397275.1 Burhinus bistriatus | reverse complement strand
GTGCGGCAGGCTGCGGGGAGTGCGGGGGGCTGGTGAGGCGGGAGCCGCGCTGTCCCGTTCCCGGTAGCAGCTGGCACCGGTATCTCCTTCCCCACAGCCCGCCGGTAGCCTCCGCGTTCAACAGGAATGCGCCGGTAAAGAGGACGGACTGGCGAGCCGAGAAACGCGGTCAGGTTAGCCTGGATCTGCCGAGAGTGGTGCCGTGTGAGGCTGTCACCAGTGTGCCACCTCTGAAGATGCGGTGGGCGGCTTACCTTCGCCCTTTGGCAGGGGAGCCCGTTTGTAATTAGTTCCTTAACTGTGTAAATCTGGGAGCGGTTCTAAGTGGGTGACGGCACGGGAGGGTGTGTGAAGCCCTGACTTGGCCTCTCTCTCTGAAGCTCACTGAAATGGAGGCGTTTGTAGTTGATCCAGGTAGGGCGTGAAATCGAGAAGCAGCAGCAACCGACCGACCCCAAATCCCTTTTCAGGAATTTACATGGTAAACGTGCCGCTTGATCTGGTGGAAAAGTGGAGCAGTGCTGCAAACCCTGAGGACTCAAAAATCATGAGTCAGACCATCAAGTAAATTAGATTATAATAAAAGATTATATTGTGGTTTTGTTTGTCGGTTGGATTTTGATTTCTTCCTGCCTAGTCTTTGTTTGCACGCTTGCCAACTGATACCTCTCATGGTCCAAAATTTATGGAGTGAAATACTGTGGCGCAACTGTAAGAGACATCGCTTCCCTGATGCACATTCATTATCCGCGGCTTCTCATGTACTTCCTCACTTTTCCACAGCTGCCCTCCAAGAGGCTTCTCTGTCAACTCTAATCCCATTTCAGCTTTTCCTGTAACTGCGGGGTTTCTTCCCAGCTCTGGTGGTGTCATAGGAGCAGCGATGAGCTGTTCTCTCTTCCTGTTTGAAAAAGATGGGGCGAGCTCCCTTGGCGATAATAACGTGGCCGATTCCCACACTACTGTTAGCTGGCTGCTTTTCCCAAGGAAGGGAGAGACTGGAACATGGGAAATCAGGAGAAGGAGCTGTCACCGTTTCAAGGGAACCTGGAGTGCCTCACATCATCGTAGGCCAGACTACAAACTCTCAGCATCTGTTTGAATGCACAGAAGCAGGGCAGTATTGCATTTATCAAGGGTGTTTGTTAAGGAAATTCTTCCCTTTCACCTAAGGTTCAAAATACAATTTGTCTGTGGGTCTTAATGATGTCCAAAGATTTTTCTTAGAGACTTTTCCTTTTTCTATGTGATTGAAAACTATAAGAAAATGTTGCAGTGAGGAAAAAGCATACACAATTTCAGTCAGGTTTTTATGTTAAGGGTGGTTAGTTAAAGCATTTTAAACAAATTTATTTTTGTCTTACAGCAGGCAAGAAAAGGTTGGTTCTAGATAGTTTATGTTTGTTGCAATATTCCTGTGGATCGAAATTCTGTGTTTCTGTAAGAGGGTTCTACCGCAAGCATAATGGAAAAATTATAGTAAACTGCTATCACGCTCTCTCTGATAAAGGGCCTAAACCGCAGGTTTCAAGCAGCACACATCTCAGACCTGCCATAATAATGCTTGCTTCCTTATCTGGGAGGCTTTTGGAGGAAAATTTCCGATGGTTTTGTAAAAGCATTTTTTTTTTCCTAAAAGAGGACACTCAAAAATAGATCATTTATTCATGGCACAACCTCATCCAAATACTAAAAATACATTACAAAGCCATTTTTGTACAATTCAAAATTCACACGAATCAAATTGAGTATTTGATGGGACCCCCCCCCCTCAGGTGTTTTGAAACTCGGCTGTGGGGACGTAGTATTGTTCTGCTTAACAATGAGAATCCTTTTGGAGAACTTCCTGTCTTGTGACTGGCAGTTAATGTGACTTCCTGCTAATTTAATTCTCATTTTCTAATGGCTTCAAAGTTGAAATATTTAACATTCTGTAAGGTAATGGTTTTATTGAGGTAATTTGATTAATATGGTCCTGTAGAAGAATACTCAAGAATCAGCTCAGTTTGTCAGATGGTGGTAGAGCTCTATTCAGATGCACCTGGAGAGACAGAATGATGACAAGAAAGAGCATTACTCTGGGGTTTTATTTTAAATTCCTTAAATATATTTAATGTAAAAATAATTTTCATTATGGCAATTCAATAAAATGAACTGTTTTGTAATATGCCACAAATAATTTCAAATCATTTCAGTCTCCTTAAGGTTTTTGTGAGTGTGTTTATTAAGAATATAGCGTGTATTCGGTTGTCAACTGAAAATGTGAGACTCATCCTGCGACTCTTAGTTGTCTGTGTGGAGGAGGTAAGGGGAGAAGGGCCCACCCTTTCTTCACTTGTGGTGGCTCTTCAACTTCTGCAGGCAGTCTCACGCTGCAGTATGTGTAGCAGAAGTCTTAGGAGCAGTTTCTCTGCCTTCACCTGAATATCGTAAAGAGGACAGAAAATCTGCACTGGTCTGTGTCTTGATTTTGAAATCCTGTTTGTTTACCTCTGCCCAGGTTGGAAAGATCAGAGAACACAGTCCTGGAGTACTGGTGTCCTTTTGTGGAGCAGCTGTTGGTTTCAGGGCCTTCCAGGTTGGTTTTTTGGAGAGGAAATAAGTGATCAGGTGTTTTCAATGTAAATGGCTTATTTCAGAAGTACGAGGGAGCCCTGGCTGTGCAAACAAGGCAGAAGTGGGCTGGGCACAGGTGACACCATTCAGAAACCTCAGACAAATGGCCGCTTTGTGTCCCAAGCACCATGTATTTGGGGGTCTTGTCTTTCTTCATACATTCTGTGCCTCTTTGCTTTCTGATGTTCCAGACTTTACAGTTTAAATATCCTGAGTTGAAATCTGACCTTCTTGTATGTGACGTGGAAAAGATAACTCTAGAAATGAAAGCTTCTAGTACTTTTCACTAGAGCTGCTGAGGTGTACTCACTCTTTGGTGTAGGTACAGGGATGACTCCATAGCTAGAGACAAGATATGCCCAGTGTGGAACGGGACAGATGTGGTTAAAAATTAGGATTTTTTTATATTGCTTTTGATGTTTTCCTACATCCAATGCCTACTTTAGTTGCACTTTACAAAACAGAATTGATACCTCAATGCCATTGCTCTGCTGTAGCATTTTGATAGCTGTGGACCTCTGAGGTGCAAGTGTTCTCTGGCCTTCCTTCCAGAGACCCTTTTAAATGTGAAATGGAGAGGCAACAGTTACTGCTAAAGGAAAATGAAGGCAATGCATGTAATTAGGAAGCCATGTAACATACAAGGAGAAATCTATGCAAGTGAAATAATAATCTGTATTCTGAATTTCTGTATTTTTGTAATATTCACGCATGTATGCATCCTAAAGTCATCAGCGTGTGTTCTTCTGTGACTAACGCTAGTCTTAAAAATGCTCAGTTAACCAGGAGTAATTATGATGAGGCAGCAGTCTGCTCTGTTACAGAACATACTTAGTTGAGTAAGTGGGACTAAAGCATTTCTCCTATACTACTACTGAATGTAGAGCCAGCAAACATCTGGCCCAATATGCTTATTCACCATTCCTTGAAACGGTTCCGCGTGTGTCTGTGAACGTCTCTGATGAAAGAGGTGGTCAGGAGTGGCCGTGGAGTGTAGCAGGACTCTGAGCTGGCGGCAGAAGTATTATATATAGAAGATGTATTACGAGGGTTAGGTTGCATAATTCTCAGCGGCATGGCATTCACATCTTAAAATCCATAATAGGATCAGTGGAAGTTAAGTAATGCCATCCAGATTAGTCGGTCATTGCAGAACTTAAGTGACCAATTCTTAGTTGAGGTTTTAACTCCCAAATGTGAAAGTTTTGAGCCCTGCCTCTGCAAAACACAGTGATGGTTATATTCATGTCCAGACGCTAATGATAAATTTACAAAAAATGGAGGCTGGATGGATGTTCTGCCATTTTGAGGAAAATTATTAGAGGTCATTTGGGAGTTTCTTCTGTAATAGCTTTTATTCAGAATCCTAGAGTGAGTTAAACACTGAGTGGTCATTATACACATCTTACTAAGGATTTAGCTAAACTGAGCTGATTAAATCTATATTAGTATTTCAGCAAAGTCAGATTTTGTCAAGTTCTAACCAGGAATCCTGTTACTGCACACAGGATAAAAAAGTTGTTTGTTCTGCTTGATGCTACTGTCTCAAAAATTGCTTTCCAGCAAGATACAAAACCATGTTAGAGTCACAACCGTATCAATTGCAGTGTATTTGAGATGGATCTAACTCATTAATAAATTATTCCAGTCACTGGTTTGTAATAACCAATTTATACTAGATAGAAAAATGCTAGCAATTGCTGCTACGTGTTGGAAAAATGGAGGCCCAGGTGGGAAGATGGGGGGACATCTTGTGTGTTTTCAGGTGTGTCAGCTGTCATACCTTTGATGTGGCTGATGTGGCTGATGTGCAGAGCAATCGCAGCGGTGATCTCCGGTACCAGTTGCTCAGTAACTTTATTCTGTCCTTTCTGGGCATGCTCACAGGATGTTTTGGGATAAGCATGTGTTCAGTTTTTGCAATACCTTATATGCCTTAAGGTATGGCCAGCTAGGGCAGCGCCGCCACTGAAAGAAGCAGCCTCACCTTCCTCCTACTCTGCTCCCTTCCCTATTTTGCACCTTAGGTGGCCCAAATATTTATGTGTTGAGCAATGAACTGCACTGGGAAATTCACCCAGATTAAAACTAGTGTGGGAAATAAAAACTGATTAGTCTTTCAGTGTTTCCAGTTAACCATGCAACAAGATAAACACCCGTGCTTGCCCAAGAATGGGTAACATGGAGGGGGGAGCAAGAATGGTGGCAGGGCAAAACTGCTTTTTATGGAGGCAGTGATGATTTGTGCCAACCTAAAGTGTGACTTGTTAAAATAACACAAAATTTGGGTAAATAAAAGGAAGAAAACAGACAATCTAAGCACACAGAAAATGACTGCAATCTCATTTGTTTGCTAACAGTTATGTTAAGGAGTAAATATTCTGTGAAGAACACACAAAAATCTTATTTAGAATCTCATTATAAATGTAATATAATCTTCCCTGTGTTTCTTTTTTTGGACTTTTTGGCCCGTTATTGTCAATAGTCACCTAGAAAATCAGGCCCCAGGACCCTCCAAAGGGAAAGTCCCAAATATATTCAGAAATTACAATCGTGTCTGCTGGTCAGCAACTGGGGACAGATTCATTGCAGTCATTTCAGTCTATGTAAAATAGGAACCGGAGACACGTTTGTGTTCCATATGCAGAAATGTGTTGTCTAGGGGAAACTGTGGCCTAACGCGCCAAACGCAGAATGACCCGTCAGCAGTTCTGGTTCTCCTCCCAGCCCTGCCACCCCTGGGTTGTGCGATCTTTGGCAATTCCTTTAAAAATCTGCAGGGTATGGCACAATTGAACAAGAGCTTGCAATGTAGTTGAAGAGATTCCAGCTGAGGTGCTGTGGTCAGTTGTGTGCAGACTTTTAATTCATTTCAGGGCACAGCTGGGAGATTAGGTTCAACCTACCACTGCAGGGAGTTAAAGCAAACCTGTCTCTTTTGCAGTAAAATGAACAAGGAGCATTTAGTATGTTCAGCCATGAGGAAGTAGGTTCCTACATTACTCAACTTCCATGGGAGGACAATTCTTACTCACCCTGATTTCTCTCACTTCTAGAAATGAGAATGGAAATGTCCACCATATTTTTGAAGGTACCTCAGCAATTCAGATGGATGCATAACTCTCTCAAGCTTTTCAATTCCAATAGAAGCAGAAAGGAATCAGAAATGGATATGCAAGGTCTGAATGGAGTGTTAGCTCAAGCACAAGTGAATGTTGCACATAGTCTTCGCTTTAGGAAATAGACCGCACCATACCAGGATTACAAAGAGAGAACTTGCCTTGCGCCACTTCAGGTACCCGGTCACTCCAGTATCTTCTTCCACCATGCTTATTATTGCCATTTTATTTAAATTGTTTAATTTAAAAGGATGTTAAAACCTGAGACTTTCTGCGTTGTGTTTGTTTCTTTTCCTACAAATGGGCTTGTGCCGCAAACCAGTGTGACAACTAAGTTGTGTGTGCCATTATTTCTAGGAGCCACACAGAGTTGTGTTAAATTAACTAATGGCACGATTGTACCATCAAACAAATTCAATTAAATTGTTACGTGTGCATGATGCCTCTTGTAGACAAGCTTTGACTCAGGGAAGAAGAGCAAAAATTTAAACCAGCAATATAAACTAATTTAAAAATCAAGCATCCAATATAGAAGTTTTTTTTTAGTATTTATACTGCATGTTTCCATTCCTCCCTCTTTACTACAAAGGAAGTCCATCCTTTTATTTAAAAAAATCACTGTCTTCTTCAGTAATGGAGGTTATTAACATTATTTTAGAATTGTAGTGTATTTCAGATCTGGGCTGTGTTTAATTCCAATTGCCTAAGAGATTTTTCTTTTGCCCAAGAAGGTCTTGAAGCAAGAAGTCCTCTTGCTTACTTCCCCAGTTCAAGCTCATCATGTGTAACCCTAGAAAGGCACTGCTTCTGGTTACCAGCACTCAGACTAGGATGCATCTTTGGTTTAGCGACTAGTTTAGACCAGACACCCGACTTTTAGATGGCTAAATGAACCCTACTTACAAGTGCTTGCTGTACTTTAAAAAATGATCAGTCTAGCAAATTGGTATAATACTCTCGAGTCTCTCAGATCCTGAATTGCTCTGATGTCTCTCAGCTGAGAAATAAAACAAGGTCCTGATTAGCAGTGTTTATTAAAAGCCCTGTGGCACTTTTTGCCCGAGCTGACTATAGATGGGTAATCACATCCACAGTTATATAACGAAGATAAACATTTCATGGCATTATAAACTCTCCTGCTGTGAAGCATAAGCCACCCACCAACTGCCTGATTTTAGGAAGAACCCTTTCTATTACATAAGTGTTCAGTATGGGGGTTTCTTGCACCTGCCTCTGAAGCATCTGGTACTTGTCACCTTCAAAAACAGGATTCAAGACTCGATGGACAACTAATCTGAGCCAATCTGGCAATTTTTATGTAACCGAAGGCTCGTTGTGACAGGAGGACGTGTCATAGTTCTCGCTGATGTATCTGCCGAGTTCCCAGGGCTATTTAAAATGTGTATTGTATGTTCTTCCTTAAAAGTTCATTTTTAAGCTGCTTGATACAAGGTAATATTGTAGGAATCGCTATACAAATGTGCAAATGAGTGGGACTGTATTCATATGTGTGATTGTGGGTGACTTTTAAGTACATTTCTGTTCATGAAGAAGCAATGAATTGCTAGCAGAGAAAGTGGGAGTACTATTACATAAGTTGGAGCTATCCAGGATATCTTTAACTCCTTCTTACATGCTGTGTGCATTTTTCCTTTCTTTGCAGAAAGGGCAGAACAGGTGTGTAACTATTTAACATGGGCTGTATCTCACCCTAGATTCAACTCCTGCTAACAGTGTTTAGCTAATGTGGATTCCTGATTGCTCTCACAAGCAGATCACACAAATGCTACCAAAATGCTTGTGAAAGAATTTACACAAGAGGTCTGTATCAGGGGATTTCATCATTTACAGGAAGGAAAATTTTAGATACCTTCTGTTGAAGTAAAAGCTTTGATTTCAAAGCAATCTTCAAATCCTGGTTAGGAAACCTGTTATTTTTCATGAGAATGTATAAGGATTTGGGATGGTAAATGGTCATGTTTAAATCCAAATATTTTATTTCTAGCCTATATTTGAATCTCACTGATATTTCTGAGAATTAAGCACATGCATACAGTCAAGCACACTCTTGACTGCTTTGTGGCTTTAGGATAGTGTAACGTGCTGCCTGTATTAAAACATGTCTAAGTGTTTCCTAAACAAAAATCTGGTAGTGCACAGCAACACAGTGAAACATTTTATTGCGGGACATTAACAATACCATATCTAATTGAAATGTAATGCTCTTTAAGTAAAAAATTGGCAGCATTAGGTGCTGTATACATGTTCCTTGGTAATGATATTTAATATTTTAAACATCAGATTAATCTGAAGCTCTCTAACCAATAGACTTCATGAAACGCTCTCCAAACATTTTCATCCATCCCTGTGGGTTCCAAATGTATCGGCTCTTTGTCTTTTTCCTGGTTGCACTGATTGCAACTGTCACTGAGTCACACAGCTTGCTTTGGGCCTGCAGCCAAGCTGATTACGACAACAGCTTGTGAACCATAAAAAGGTAGTCTCAGATCTCATAGAGAGCTGAATTATAAAGAAAAAGGACACACTAAATCCATCTGAAAAAAAAATTGACTCAAAAAGTATTTTTGCGTAGTTCTCACTACTTTCTCAAGAAAGACATTAATTATCAATGGTGAAATTAATTCTTTTGAGACATCACAGGCAGCTACTAAATGGAAAAGAAGTTGAAGCTGTCTGTAGTCTATCAGATGTTAAGGCAGTACCTGTTAGTGGAAAGATCACAGGCACACAGGTTTAGGGGCAAATGTGCCAAAATAATTTCTTACTTACTCTCAGTGTATTTCAGTGTTTTTTATTTCTTGGTAAAAGGAGTGCTCAACCAGCTGTCTAGGAATATTTGACATCTCCAGGGTGTAAACAATAAAACTAACAAATTTCTTTATCCAGTAACATTTACGTGGATGATCTTTATACAATGGATGATAAACATACCAAGTAGGAACAAACTAAGCTGTTGTCTTTTGGGGGACCCTGGAAAGCACTATTACTAAAAATAATATCACAGCTTTTTTGGATGGCAGACTAAAAAGTTTTCCCCCTATCTTCCACACCACAGCATGGCTCACATGAATCACTTGAGTTCCCAATGTCTTAACCTATATATTTTGATTGCATGAATTCAATGAAGGTTGGGTATATAGATAACTTTTAAAGGTTTCAGTCCATCTGGTGAAGCACCTCTTCAATTTAAAAATGAAGTTTTGCATTAGATAAGCTAAAAATATTCTATAAAGTAACAAGGAGCAAGACATTAATTTGATGTATGTGGCTCTGCTGACAGGAGCACCTACATTATATAATTTTTCTTCTGTAGTGATCAAACCTCGTCTTAGAACAACTCAACTTGTTTCTCCTCCATACTCACAGTGGGAAGCTGATCTCTGTCTTCATTCCCTAATTAGGAGAAAACATCCTAATTTCCAGCCTAAATTTACTCATGATCAGGTTATACCCACGTGTTCTCATGACAACACTGTCTGCTAGCTTAAATAGTTATTTCCCCCCCTTGATATATTTATAGTCTGTCATGATATCAGTCCCCCCTACTGTAGATGAACCACACCACTATCTTCCACTTTCTTCTCGTATGCCAGGCTCTCCATTTCCAAGACCAGTTGAATAGCTGATCTCTGCAACTGCTTTCCCTTGAATTCATCCTTCTTGAACAGGAAACACAGGAATTGTTCATGAGGTATTGCCAGGGATCTGCACTAGTGGTATTAATCCTTCCGTGTCTCTGATATAGCCTATGAATGCATTCCTCTTTTTCTTTGGTTGTAGCAGATTGGTAGCTCAAATAGTTTTGTATCCAGTTAATGTATACATGTCATTCTCGTCCTGAGTCGTCTCTAGGTGAGGAGCTCAGATTTTATAGATTTTCTTTTAGAGCTTTTGTTCTTAGTTTCTAAATGCTTGATTTTGGCCTTTGAATTTCACGTCTTTTGTGTTATTCCAGTCCTCAAAGTTATCCAGTTTTTCTGGAGCGATACCCTCTTCCGTTGTGATCACTTTGCTTTGTCAGTCCATCTCATAACCACAGATGTTTCTGTGACATCTACAACCATCCAGATGCAAATAAGACTGATCCCAAGAGCAGCGCTTGAGGAACTCCGCTAGCTGCCTCTCTCCAGCTTGATGCTTTGCTTTCAACATTTGATGAGAAACATCTGCACTTTGTAAAGTGACATGGAGACCACTGCTCCTGCATGTATTTTTAAATGAGATTTTAAGGTGCATTTTGTAAAAAGAAGTAGAGACAGGATAACCGATTTTTTTTGTCAAATTAGAATCCCCATTCAAGGCCTTAAGCTATTTTGGTCCATCAGAGTTCCCCCTGCTCCCTTAGACTGCTAACATTTGGAGGCAATTCACTAGTTTATATGAGAGCATTTTAACAACTTCAGAACAATTAAAGGCAAATAAACAATATTCAGATTAAGTATAAAGAAGTATAATCTAATTTTGATGCTTCATTTGATTCAGAATTCAGATTAGAAGGCACCAGAAAACCTAGAGCTTCTCTCCCCTTTCATTCAAGTTTGCATAAAAACTATTAAAGTAAAACTAAAAGCCTTTGTGAAGAAGAGGGTCATCAGGTTCATTCAGATCCAGAAATTCAAATACCTCTTGGAACAGCAAGGCAGAAACCATACTTACTATTTCAGTTTAATGTGCAAATCACAAAGCTGCATCAGAACTAGCAACAATTTATATAATTCTTTATGGTTTCAGTATACAAGGCAAGACATAAAGACTAAACTAACACCTACTATCTGCTTTCTCTCATTTCTTAGATTGTAAACTGTTTGAGGTAGGGCTAGTTTTAAGATTATTCTGTTTCCATAGTGCTTAGAAAAATGGGCTCTTATTCTTAGTTGGCACTATTGTAGGAAACACCATTTCTGAAGAAGTATGGACAAATACTGCCCTGTTGTCAATGAATCATGGATAATAGTAATGCTTTACATATTTCCTCTTACTCTCCACATTCTGTAAAGATTAAAAAAAAATAAAAATCTTCCACTGTAAATAACAAAGAACATGTATTTGCTGTACAAAGAGCAGTGTTCAGTTAATGTGATGAATAAATCCAATTCACAAATATACAAAACATTTAGTCAGGTTTTAGAAACTATTTTTAATTCTTTCCATCGTACACACAAGCTGCAACACGTATGGTATGACATTCCTACATCTCTGATCTGTATAAGAAGAGAGGGGATTTTAAGCCCTGTTCTTGATTTTCTGAGATTGATTAAAATGCTTCAGCACAGCTGAATCGTGCAGGTGTAAATTGTCTGTGTGTGGGAGGAAGAGACAGAATTGCTTCTCTTCAGCCTGATCTGAGTTACGCTACAGCAAACAGCCTTTTCTCCTTTATGAAATGTGTGGTAGTCAAGAAGCATCCTGCTCCTCTTGTGATCTGGGGTACTGACAGAGTGTTTCCAGTTATTCATTCTAGATGGGAAATACAGACAAGTACAATGCAGAACACATGGTTGGAAATGTGCTCTGGGTTTTTGGTGGAATTCTTCCATCGCTAAAACAATCTTCTCCTAAATGTTTGTAAGTGTCCTTGTTTTTAAGCTGCCTTTCACATACACACACACTAATTCACAGACACACGTGGATGTATAGCCATTCAGACATACACATGTGTATGCACAGATATGCATACGTGTGCATGAACATATATCTCAGTTGTTCCTGAAAAATGAAGTGTTTATAAATTAATAAACCTTTTCAGCTATTTTTCTCCCATGATATTATACCTACTTGGCAGGCTTTGATGCTGCTGGTGTCAGAGTGTCTACGGGGCTCAAAGATCTGGGCTTCACTGCACTAGCCATTGAATGTGCACACGGAGAAGAATAATCCAAAAAAGAGTGGAAGTCCAGTAGTGTTTGCAGACAGAAATGGGAGGCACCTGCAAACCTGCAACTATTACCTTTCCATTGCCTGGAGATGGGTAGGGAGATTAGACTGTAAGTGAGGCACCTAGATACATGCCGGAAGATATGTGCTGTATATTTTTTCCTGCTGTGTTTTGCCCAAGGTTGTACTGAGTCTCTCTGGTAAGAGCATGAATTGATTCTAGTTCTCTTGCTTTCAGTCTAACATGTTAACCGCACATTATTCTCCTACTGTTACTAGAAAATACGTACCTGAAAATGCTGTGTATCTGAGATTGCTGGGAACTGTGGCTTGGCTTGACTGGCTATGAATCAATTCAGAACAGTAAGTCGGCATACTAAAAGTGGATAAGTAAAGCTTTTTGGGAAATTAAGAAATTATAAAAGCCCCAAGACAGAATCAAAGAGCAAAACTTTCTTGGAAGTCAATGAAGAGAGCAGCTGATTGACGTATTTTATAGAGAACTCAAATCCACCTTGTGTGGAAGTTAATGTAAAAGCAAATAACCTTTGTTTTTTTAATTACTCACCTAGAAAGAAGCTTGCTGTTCACAGGACGCAGACTACATGGAGAGTTGCAAAGGCTCATCCAGTGGAAAACACATTTTGAGAATGTTCTTTAGACTCTCGTGTTTTTAGGTTCCTGTCAATGAAGTCTCAAGATACCATCTCTTTGCTGATAAGCCCTCCTGAATGAACATACCTCTATTAAAATAGCCAATACCATCTGAGCAGCACTCCTATAACCACAGTTCACGTTTCAAAACAGAAAAAGAAAGTATATTTATGTTCAGGAGTGAGGAGGAGTCAAGCAAAACAGTCATTCACACATTTGTCTCTTTTATGTCCCCTGATCTCCTGAAACCATCAGAAGGATTTTGCTGTGGTGTGTTTCATGGTGTTAATGGTCCAATAGGATAAATGGTATTTGTTAAAAAGTTTTTAAAAGTCCAGGAATGGACAAATTGGGCAGAAAGAATCAAGGAGGGCATTTTTCTTGGTCTGGTGCTAAATCTCTTGGCACTTACAAGCTTTCAAAGATCAGCTGCTGTATTTTGCAGTGGAGAACTTGGATACAATACCTACCAATAAGTTTTTGCTTGTTTTTATTAGTTTAGCATTTATGTAGTTAACGTGGACTGTAACAGGTAACTTGGACTTTCAGGCAATAATTGTGTAAAGCCTACTATTCCTGTCTGTGTTTTCAAGTGCTAAATCATATGAATCCTACTGACACGAATTTTCTGTCCTCCACTGTATGACTTTTCTAATAAAAGTTACAAATATTCGACCTGCCAAATATGCATATGTTTATGTGTACATTTTCAATTTTGTTTTTAGAAATGTTATTGTGTTTGTATGGCTTACAAAAGGTTTGGGATCAAATTTCTGCCTGGTGTGAGAATGTAAAATTATATTAGTGGAGAAACATTAGCTTATGGCAGCCATAAGTGTATATGAAATGTAAAGAAAACATATTCTTCTGGATTACAGAAAATATGCTCTTTGATACCTTCTTCTGCCAACCCAGCATTGCAAGGCACATTTCTGGGGGAAGGACATTGTTACTGGGAATATATAGCTTTGCAATAATTTGCTAACAAAACACTCTCTTATCTCATGATTTACTTGTAAGTTAAGGCAGCCCTGAAGCAATCTGACCTTGGAACCAACAACTTCAAGACCTGGGGAATGTAAAAGGAGCAGCCTCTTGCCACTACTAATCCTCCGAACATTTCAACTACATTCAGCTAGGTTCAGCTAGATCAGGGTGTTTTTCCTTTGTCTTTTAATCTTTCCACAACTCTTTTTCCTTCCTCCAATAACATCAATGATGTTGGTTTTTATTTTATTATCCGTTAGTACTACACTCATAATCAATGTCTTTCAGGATTGGTGAGCAGCTGTCATTTGCTTTGGGATTACCCCAAACTATCAGACCATTGCTACCTCCTATGTTGGCCATGGCCGTATTTCACTGCTTATATATATGCTGGCTACTGTATGGTGATTACTTATGTTAAATGAAAGACATGGAAGAAGCTTTGCCAGCATCTTAATGAATCTTCTGAGAATGATTCCCTTGTGGTTCAGCTGCCTTGCTGTAGATCCCAGCTCTTTCATTTTCAAATCTACCACTTGGTTTTCCACAGACTTTGGTCATTTGCTCACAGATAAGGTGAAGAAATGTGAAGTCTGAGAGTTGGTGCATGGTGCTACTTTCCAAATCCCACAATGATTCTTCAAACACTGTAGACCACAGCAAATTTCTTAGGCAAATCAAGCTATTGTAAATGAAAAAAATCAGATGTAGAAAATGATGATGTAAAATTATATACATTTATGATTAAAATGCTCTCATGGGATACAGGAACACACAAGATATGCTGTTCTCAGATTACTCACAGGATTGCTAAAGAAGTCATCCTGCTATTCTTAGAAACAGTTCTGAGAACATTTCTTTTGCTGTAGGATCACAAATAAATCCTACTTCATCTCAAAACCCACAGAGACTCAGAAGCCCTTTCTGGGACACCTTCGGATTGATCAGGATACCCCGTTCCACGATTTTGGATGAATCACTGAATCTTTTTGAGCAAGATTGTTACTATAACATAACTACCACCCAGATAATAGAAATGATGCTATGTCTTATTGCTGATTGAATAATCACCGTCTGGAAAAAGCAGTAGCTGGTATCAGGCAATATGCAAAAGGCAGGAGAGTCAATATTCATCAGTCAATGTGATGAAGAACTGAACTGGAGTATTTTTCTCTAGCTTCAAATAATTCTCTTTATTTTTAATATTACATTTTAAACATAAAACTGAATAAATGTATAGTTATTCACGTGGAGGCTCTTTACATAAATCATGGTTCTCAGGCTCCACCTTACAAAGTGTGATCAGCATTTAAAGTAGAATTCCTTTCCTGATCGGCTTGTCTGCAAAATATATTTTAAGGAGAGATCTCCTATACAGGATATGACTTCTTCTACTCCTATTTGTATCTGCTTGAAAGCTCTCTTTCTAGATGTCAAAAACGTCCCTGTCTTGGCTTCAGATTTTCTGATTTCGTATTCTGTTCTTCCCATCCCATCCATTTCCCAGTTTTAGATTTTTCTCTCTCTTCTTTTTCTGCCCTTTTCTTCCATGAATCATTCTTCCATAAATCTCTCAGGTTTTGTAATGCAAAAATACATTCATAAACAAATTCCTAACAATCAGAAAGAGGAATTATAGCTTCACAGAAAACAGAAATGTCCGGTAAGACTGGCAGGTACGCTAATGGTCCCTTAGACTTCCATCAGACTCTTTGCATGAGAAAGCCTTCCCTAGTAAAGCCATGCAATCATACAGTGCAGAATATGCCTAGAAGGCATCTGCTTGGGGTTTATTTTACCACTTCCATGTTGTGCTATTTTGGCATGACCATCATTAGGCTTTTGAGGTCTGGAACAACCCTACAATAAAACGCTATTTTTTTAGTAAACATTCACAGCATGAAGTCCATCACTGCCTCCTCATACACCACAAGTTAGGAAATGGTGTGGGATCACATTTGCTTGTTGCTATTTTCTTAATGTAATTTGTATTTTTTTTCATTTTTTTTTTTTCATTTACAATCCCTGTATTTTCCATGGGGAGGGTGAGCTACCAGAAACTAACACACAAAAAGCTATTCAAGATATATGAAAAAGAGACAAAAAAAAGAGAAGTCTGAGGAGACCAGTACTATGTTCTGTGAGAAGACAGCATGAAACACACTGATAAAAAGTAACGTGTGCCCATTCTTCTTCCTCTTGTTTGAAATGCAGTATTAGATGCTGAGATGAGAAAACACACAAAACCAAATCTACATATGCAACTACTTTAATCAAAGGGATGGGAGGGGTGACTAGAACAGATCAAATGCCAAAACCATACTTTACCACAAGAAAAAGTGTGGAGCTGGGAGTGGAGTGGATAAAAAATTTAGTCCATATGGTCTAATTATTGATGTTAAATGCCTTTGTCATCTGCCAAGCACAGGGAGATGCAACTGGAAGTACGTTGTCCTGGCTGAAGTTTCTGATGGTTGCTTTCCCCATATTTCTGTTTAAAGAGTGATAAATCACCAAGGACTACTGCATAACAATGTTTTCTTCTTACTCAAGGAAAGGCTGTGCCTCCAGTGCCCTCCAATTATAGCTTAATATAGAGTCTATGGAGAGAAGGACAAGAGAGCATGGGGCGTGTCTCACTGTGCAGGCTGGTTTGCCTGACGGTGGCACCTAGAGGGGTGCTTTAAGCAACATAATTTTTCTTTTGATCCCGGCAAAGGTTCGGTAGTAAAACTGCATTGGCCTTGCGAGAGCCCTTGGGTCAAGGTAAGCTTCCTGCCGACAGGACACATGCATGAGGCTGCGCTGAGCTTGCCCAGGGGAAGTGGTAGGAGTTCCCATGTCTAGGGAACTGCGTCAGGCAAGCTCTAGAAAATGGACCTTGCAGTTATGGAGAGACTGATGAAATATTTTCCCACTGACCATAACTGTTTACAGTATCCCAAATTCTCTTGGATTATAAAATAAGGATTGTGAAATACAGGGGCAGACCGTTTGATGCAGTTCCCCTGGGAGCAGGAAGGGAAAGTGAGCAGGAGGTACGAAACAACCTACAATTCGTGGTTTTAGCAGGCAAATAGTGCCTAAATAGTTGATACCATTGCAATTAGTTCTCATGAGCTACAACTTCAGCTTGGGAGTCGTGCAGCACAGAGACACTGCCGGTAGTCTCTATCTCGGGGTTCAATTTGGCACAGGAGTGTGGGGCGGAGGGTGGAGGGGCCACGGGACCTGACCGGCTGGTAGCACAGCACAGGTCAGCTGCACTGTGAACAGCACGCTCTTCATTCTCCAGGTTGTCTCATTGTTCTTCTGGTGCTGTATCACATCTGCGTGGGATGTGTTTTTCCCCACTATGAGAAATAAATTTAACTCGCAGTACTCTTATTACTCAAATGGGGTGAGGCACGCATGTTTAATATCAGTGCTGGCATTTTAGGAAAGCTTTGTAGATTATGTTTCCTGCTGTGTTCAGAAATCTCATCTGCTCGATAAAACATTTTCTACTCCTGTCCACCCCCCCAGGCAGTCACAATTGCCAATTTTCAAATCAAAATACTCCAGCTCTTTTCAGCTTCTTCCTCTTAGAAAAGGCCTATCTAGTGCCAGTACTAATAAGCAGATTTAGTGCCAAGCTTCTGCTTGGTTCAGTCACACATTTTAATCCAACTTTCAGAATTAAGTAAAGCATTAAGCACACTTCTTCTAGTATTCATTTTTTTAGTGAATTATTCATTAAGTATAAAGCAATAATTGGCTACTGCATGTTGTGACAGATATAGCCTCCCCCTCCAGTAAGCCACAAGTGTGAATATTGAAGAAACCATCTAATTCAGACTCAGGTTGTTCATGTATTGTTATAGGGAATTTTTTTCAGGTGGGCCAATAGCTAGCATCTCCACTTATGGGCAAGAAACTTTTAATCCGCAAAAGGATTAAACATCCAACTGACGTTTACATGAATTTTACCAGCAAATGCTACGAGATCAAGATTAGCTCTTAAGCAACCCATTGGAAATCTAAGCAAATGCACTTTTACTACCCAGATTTTTATCACTTCTGTGTTATTGGTTGCAGGTAAGTTCAAGTCCGTGAAAGGGCAAGTATCTGTCGTTTAGCCCTCTAAGAAAGGTGCTTGTATACAAGCTGCGATTTGCACCTCCTTACTTCAGTAAAAACAATATAAATAGCTGCGTTCAGTGCAGAGAGCTATACTGTGCTCTAGAGCAGTCTAATCAACTGCCAGTTTTTAGTTGCCAAATCAAAGCTGCTTATTAGGCATTCAAGAACAAACCTATATGCATGCAAAAGTCTAATTTTTAAGGGAACTCAAATAACTTAGAAATAACTCTGCTTACTAAGAAAATAAGCAAACCCCAAGCCATGAAAACCTGAAGTAACAAATGTGTTCCCAGGCTGAAAGTATTCTAAGTTTTCAGGGAAATTTAAATATTGTCTATAATTTCATGCAAAGTGCTTAAAGTATTACCATTATAGTTCTGAATGTTTGCCCTTCCTCTGCATGAGTGTAATGACAGTCAGACCTACACTGATCAGAATAATTAAATCATATGGTGATAATACAGTGAATAAACATTACAAAGAAAATCATATAATTTCTTTCATTAATTCTGCATGGCATATTCTCTGGCTAAGTATAAGAATGTCAATGAAATGCATAACACCTTATCATGCAAATATTACACATGTTAAATGAACTGAAACCCGATCATTTAATTAACAATTATCTTGCTGTGTAAAAGACTCTAACTACATTTGAGTATATTAAAATATAGAGGAAGGATTTCGTAAGTTTTAAATCCACATTTCATGCAGCAAGCAGGGAATAACTCTGCTTGTGTGTCATTATTAAACTTCTGCTTCCTAGCAAAGATCAGTCAGATCGGTTGTACTGTTAAGACTGAAGTGTTACAAATTTAGGGAACCATTTGCAGATTGGATACCTGTGCACATTTACCAGTTTTCATCTTAATGTATGTGTGTGTTTCTGTACATACATACACACCACAGAAGATGGAGAGGAACATTGTAAGGAACTTGTAAATAAGTAAGTTGGTAGGACACCTGCATACAAAGAGAACGTTACTCTAAGGACAATGCAAAAGCTTTACCTATAGCTTTGCCATAATGGAGGAGGCTGTGTTGATTCTATGTTTTTGACAGTGAGGATAGGAATGTTCAAATAATCCCCCTTAAGATAGATTTAGGGGGCTCATTGAAGGAGTTCATGTGCTGCAGAGTTTATGCTCGCCTTTAACCTGGATTAGCCTATTTTTAGTGCTGAGGAAAAGAGAATCAATGTAATTGTATCAAGTTTGGAATAGCAGCTCTCCCCGCTTAGGCACAGGTAATAACGCACGAAAGGTAGAACAGTTACCAAGGGTTTCAGGAAGTGCTCAGTTTTGGTTAAAGGATGGAAAATAGGTTAACTGATTCTATTCATGCATGAAAACAATTTCAGGCCAGTAATATATCACAAAACACAAAAGCCATTTCAGAGTTTTGGAGTACAGTCAGTCATATTTTATAACTGGACACAAATAATTGTCAGCTATTGCCTGACCAATTACGTATTTCTGAAATGGAGCTTTACAAACAATTGTGTTGCCCCACAAGAAGAGAAATACAGAGAGAAAAGGTTTTCTTACTCTGATACCTGCCAGAGTCTCCAGCTTAGTCACTCTTCTTTCCTAAAGAGCAGCATCTGGCAGATAATGTGTTAGCACTTAACATAATTTTTAAGAGTTCAGGAGATACATCCTACAAAAACTGCTGCTGGTAACAGGAATCTGCAACAGTACTTTGCTCCAACAAAAGTCAAAGAACCAAGCCAGGTTTTGGTAATTCTGTAACCACAGTAACACATGCGCTTCTACACTGCTGTCAGTCAGTACAGGTTAGCTTTTGTCCAGTAACCCAACTTTTCTCAGGTCTGGGACCATGAACATCTGGGTATTCTTGGTACTCAGAAACTGTTTGGTATTTTGCACATGAAGGAAATAATAATGCATAATAATAATGATGATGATGATGATGCAAAACGTGCATCGCTGATCTATGACAAAAGATTTCCAGCACTGAAAATAGTTCCTGAGATGCATGGAGTTACAATTCTGAAAAGGCTGGAAGCTTGAATCCAGCCAAGCTGGACTCAGCACCTTCCTTGATGTTTTCCTTGTTGACTCCCAAACACAAGGCACTCTTCAAATGATTTTCTTCTCAGTCCTGGGTGTTTTGGTGACAACAATGAGCAGTGAACCTAGTATCTCATAGTGCTCTTTCTGTACCCCTGAACCCACACTACTATCAGTATTTCATGCTAGGGCTGTAAGATTTAATTTAGAATATTTGTACAGTTCCTTAGAATTCCCTTGAAGTTTTTATGCAAAAGACATAGTGGAAATAGAAGTTACTTTCAATAATGAAACTTTTATGATGATCCTTTGATACTGTGAAACATGATTTCCTTCTACCTATTTTGTAAGTCAATAAAAAAGAAAAAACTAAGTTCTGACTTGTGTACTGGCTACCAGGAGCACTTACAACTCAGAAATGATGCTACTGGCAAAAAATTAATGAAGCGAACATGTTCAAATTTTTTCAAAACAGGATCTTTCTAAAGCCAAGTTAGCACTAGTAACTGATTTCAAATATGTTCCTTTTCTTTTTTCATAAACATAAAATTCTTTCTAAACCCTAATCAATAGAATCTTTGGCCAAAGCAACATGACAAATAATGAAGCTGTAAAATAAGTAACAGTAAAATATCCTTTTTTGTATGTGTGAATTTGCACATATTTTATCCCATAGAGCATGTAATATAAGCAGAATAATGCTTGCCCTGACTTTTCTTCTTGAAGTCCTGTTTACCATTGCTTTATCTCTTGAGTAATGATTTCCACTTGAACTGAGTGCAGAGAGTGTAAAATAGCATCTCTACATTTAGGAGCATTTTATATCCAGTTTAGGCTCGCATTTGTGCAATTGCTATGCAAGAAGAACAATGAGTGAAGCTCTTCAACTGTAAAAATGGATGATTCAGCAAACTGCTGCTTATATGAGTCACTCTTACTCTGCTGAGCAGATTTTTGATCTTAATGACACTTTACACCATCCTGAGAAAGCATTCCGAAGAAAAGCTAAGGAAAGTAACTCCCACCCACTGCACCCCTACTTTGCAGGCAAAGAGTATGTGTTACCTATAGTCAGTTTGTGTGGATCAAGCTAGCAGGTTAGAAAGCCTCTGGACACATTCAAATCCAGATTTGTCTTGCTACAACAAAATCCGTATTTTCAAGTCCGTTGTCCACATACATAAACCCAGTGTTGGCCAGTAAATCTCCGGCACAGAATGGTTTTCTTTAGCAAATCACTGATTTATCACTGGAACAAAGCCCATTCCTACCAAGCAATTTGAGCAGTTAGGTTTACGACCTTGTCTTTGCCCAGAAATCCTAGGTGAATGGCTTCTGATGCATCTCACAGAGCATGAAAGGATAGGAAAGGCAAAAGGAAAAGTTCAGAAAAAAGTTTTAAATTCTTTTTAGGGCCAGATTTAACTGCTGACCCCTAACAATTTAACTCTTTAGTTACAGAAAAGCATTCTGTAATTGTCCAATTTTAAAATACTTTCTGGAATGACCTCCATGTAAATTGAATTCCCAAATCAATTGTTGCCTCCATATGAGCAAAACTCAGCAGTTGAAATTGTGTCTTTTATTCTCAAATAGAAGTTTTCTACACAGGTCATAAAAAGTTCAGTCCTAAATGAGAAAGTTTTCAAAGGTTGTGTCCAATTACAAACCAGTAATTTAGGTCAGCATGACTGTGTGGCCAATTTGTAAGGCAAGATGATGCAAGGACTGGGTAACTGAGTTCACCACAAAAATGGTATTTTTTTAAAAGTAAGCTTGATTTTCCAAGGTTGATTATTTCTATATTTGTTAAATTATTTATCCTAGTAAGGAGCACTGCCCAGTCTAAGATTCTTTGGTTTCTTATCTACCCTATTTGCATAATTGGCAATGACCTGCATGTGCAAAGCAGCAAAGGATTCATTCACTGTCCTGTGTTGAGAGGCATCTGCCAGAACTGCACGTTGCCTTTTAATGTGGGGGTACTTTTTGATTAAAAAATGCTTTACTTGACAAATTCCAGTCTTAATCCTACAAACATACATACCAATGTGGAAACCTTTTAAATCCTCTGACATTGTGTTTATATGCCAGATCACAGACTAAAGGTGAACAAGGGTATCCATTTTGCTGGAACTTACCAGATAGACTACTCCTTCATGCCATACATCAGCTAGCAAGTGTGTCTATCACTTGTGAATGGGTAATTACTGGGAGGGCAACAAATGTGGTCTAGCCAGTTTTGACACCCACAAAAGTGCTTTATTTTTGTGCCTATGATGAATGGCACATCAAAAAAGTTTCTTCTTTTCTTGCATGGTTGGCACCCACCTTCATATCTTGATGAGAATATTGTACATATCTCAAGCTTATGAAATACCCAGCTTGAAAAATCTGTTGCCTTACTACCTAAAGAATATTTTGGAGTAGTCATTAGGCTGAGTCCAGAAGTGGTTTTTTTTTTTTTTATTTTTAAATCAACATCTCTGAACAAAAGTCTTTTGCTTATATTCAGTGCAATCTTTAGGGTAATATATTTTCAAAATCAAGTATTGATCACATTTACTATAACAAAACTCAGGTGCTGTAGAACCATTTCACTGGTTTATCTCATAACACCTTACAAAGAAGTAAAGTTTAACACCATTTTATAGCTGGAGAAATTGGGTGTGAGAAAGGTAAAGTGATAAGACTGAGGCTATGAAACAGCTAAGCAGAAACAGAAAACAATTGAAGCTGTCTGTGTTGCAGTATTTTAGCCACATTAATGAGGGATTTATATAATTTTGGATAGAAGAGATTCAAACATTGGGTTCTGCTCTGAGTTTCGGAATTTGGAGTTGTGATCTCAGCTGAAATCAGTCTCTAACTAATTTATGGTTATTTAATACTCGGCTATTTTTGGAAGAATGAAAATATATATATTGTCTCATATATTGGCTAATACTGAAATGTACTTGAAATTACAAGGAAGAGAGAGTAGCTTAAGAGGGAGGTGAACACAGCTAAAAAGAAGTCTTTGTGTTTACTAAATTTTGGGGCTAGAATACAACACAGTCCCACCAGAAGGTGACAGGTTGCATTCTCCTTCAAATTAAGTGATTCTGGAAAAGAACAAAGAGTAGACAAAGAAAAAACTTTTAATTCAGAGATGTTAAAGAACCACTACTTAAACACCACATTTCAGGCAGAGAGATGACTCTGACAGGAATGTACCCACTTTCTCCCAGAGAGCTGTTTATGCCAAGTCTTTGGAAAAGGAAAAGCTAAAGATGTTGCAGCCACTGAAACTACTCTCTGACCACCTGGAAATTCTCTTTATATAAAGCCTATCAACAGTTAAAACTGTTTTATCTCACTGGAGTAGTGCAGAACTGCTAAGCTGGCATGAGGGTCAGTGTCTTTGTATTACAGATGAGAAATTTAGAGACTACTCAAACTATAACATCACATAAAGAAACCTTCAAAAATCCAGTCTTCTATTTAAAGAAGAAAAAGGCTTTTGGATTGATTAACTGTGCCAAGAAGGGATTTGGAAATACCAGAGTAGAAACCTCTAGCATTGCTCGAGTTCAAAAATATAATTGTTAAGTAAACAGAACTTTCAAAGCAAGAGCTTTGCTCTACATAGCAAATAAACACTTAATCAAGCATGTAAATGGAAAAGAGGCATTTCAGGTATTTTCTGAAGGTAATTTAGGGGCACTTAGGACTGCTGTTATGCGCATAAGTTGGTACCCCTAGTAGATTATAGAAGTGGTCAAAAGAGATTTTGAGAAACTAGATAAAGGTTCTTCAGAGCTATACAGAAGACTGAAGATCATCCTGGAAATGCCAAACTTGGTGGGAAGTGCTTCAGATTTGTTTTTCTATATTACTCCTGGAAAAAGGGACTCTGATAAGTCCCATGTTTGAGGAACACTGAAAGATTTTTGCTAAAGCAGAAAAAGGATAGTAGGAAAAATCATGGAAGAAGCTGTATAAAAAAGAATTGAGTTATGCATGCATATATTTGAAGTTTTATATTCAGAAAGAAAAGATGGCAACAAGGAACATGAGGAAGTTCTGGGAAGAGGATGCAAGTGTTGTGAGGGGAATTACAGTTGCTCATTTCTCTTCCTCAGCTGGTTGCTCTGTTTTTGGGTGAATTACTGAGAAGATGCGTCACAAGTTATGTCTCTGTCGCTGCAGGGATTCTGCTTAAAGGTGGACTTAACACATGTAATTTGCTCAGGTCTGTTGCTAGTATAGGGATGGTTAGGAAAGACAAGTTCCTAGCTGAGCAGGAAAGGTAGCACCACTGGGACCAGCAATGCCCTCTGGCAGGGGAGCACTGACTGCTGTACCCCCACACCTCCCCTCTTCCACACAACACTGCTGTCTGTGGGTCCATGCTGTTAGCCAGCCGACGTGGGGCCACCTTCACAACTGGGGCTCTGTTGGTTTTTGGGTACTGGAAGCAATGTGGGTTTTCTCCATGGAAAGGACTAAATGCACTGGTAGTTCTCTAGTCAAAACACAGCATAAATTCACGTGGGCAGCTGAGGTATGACTTCTGGAAGCCACTTCATCATGTTCTGTCCCCTACCATGCATTTCCTGTTTGACAGTGGTCACCACCAGTTTCCATGAATGCTTAACAGGACGCAATTTAGATATTTTTTCCTAGGTATACACTGAACATATTTCATTCTGAGTGCACTCACGCAGCATGTGAAGGATAACCAGGGGATCAGGCCCAGCTAGCATGGGTTCATGAAAGGCAGGTCCTGTTTGACCAACCTGATCTCCTTTTACAACCAGGTGACCTGCCTGGTGGATGAAGGAAAGGCTGTGGATGTTGTCTGCTTGGACTTTAGTAAGGCCTTCGACAGTCTCCCACAGCATTCTGCTAGAGAAGCTGGCAGCCCGTGGCTTAGACAGGTGTACTCTTTGCTGGATTAAAAACTGGCTGGACGGCCGAGCCCAGAGAGTTGTGGTGAATGGCGTTAAATCCAGCTGGCAGCAGGTCTCAAGTGGTGTTCCTCAGGGCTCAGTTTTGGGGCCAGCCTTCTTTAATATCTTTACTGATGATCTGGACGAGGGGATTGAGTGCACCCTCAGTAAGTTTNNNTTATGAGGAGCGGCTGAAGGAATTGGGATTGTTTAGTCTGGTGAAGAGAAGGTTGAGGGGAGACCTTATTGCTCTCTGCAACTACCTGAAAGGAGGTTGTAGTGAGATGGGCGCTGATCTCTTCTCCCAAGCAACTAGTGATAGGACAAGAGGAAACGGGTTCAAGTTGCACCAGGGGAGGTTTAGGCTGGACATTAGGAAAAAAATTTTCACTGAAAGAGTTATCAAGCATTGGAACAGGCTGCCCAGGGAGGTGGTTGAGTCACCATCCCTCGATGTGTTTAAAAGTCATGTAGATGTGGTGCTTGGAGACATGGTTTAGTGGCAGACCTGGTAGAGTAGGGTCAGTGGTTGGACTGGATGATCTTAAAGGTCTTTTCCAACATAAATGATTCTATGATTCTAAAAATCACATTAGTGATTTCCCTCACCTTTTTTCAAGTATTGTGAAGGAAAGTGATCTCACCTCCAAAATGGAACAAAAATTGTCCAGCTTATATTTTTTTCAAATTTTGACTTATGCATCCATAAAAATAAATTAATTGCAAAACTAACAGAATTTTCTCTTTAACTATCCACACTTCCAACTGGCAATAAATTGCTGTTAGAGATTGTCTCCCAAATAAATAATGCTCACTTCAATGGATAAATTTAACGACATTTTACACATCTTTTCAAACAAAAATATCTTTTGTGCAAAAAAATTAATAATAAATATAAAAAAGAGCACTTAGAGTAGACACAAACATTTAAAGCCAGTCTGAGACTTCAGCCCATACAATAAGACATGTACTGCCAATGTAGGATAATTCAGTGGTTCTTAAAATTACAATCTATTATAGTGTGCCGATAATTTTCTAAATCTGCCATCAAAACCACATACCTCACTAAGAGAACTTTTTTTTTAAAGGCAGCAAACCTGTTATTTTCATGACTTAAAGCCATATGGTCTCTCTCAGACTTTCCTTTGCAACTCGAATTCACTTGTAATATTGAGATTAATTCTCTGTTCCATAATTGCTTGTGAATCACACCTTTACCCATCTGCCATCCTGTATCAAAGAAGTGGCATTCCTATATCTACAAACATTTCATTCACCTTGCTTTTTTTTAGTGCTGCTCTCAGACTATATTTTCCACAGATCTTATTTTTATTGATTCTTCAGTTTCATGTCTGTCTGTCTCATGTGTTCAGTCTCACAGTGGATACACTAAAATGTGATTGTAATGGGTGAAGTCACCAGACTGCTGACCTGAATCAAGGTAGATTTTCTGAGATGAGGCCAAATGATCCTATTTTAATAGATAATAGATCACAAATTGTCACCCACAGAAGTTCTTTGTATTGCCATTAAGCAGATGTGCTTGTAAATATGTAAATATCGCTTTACATTTTGTAATTAACTTTATTCTGACAAAAATTGGTTTTCTGTCCACATGATAATCAAGTCCTCAGGTTGTTTGCAAAATAGTTTACAGAAGACAGTTCTGTGTTGAATTTTGATTCTTTTTAGGGCATATTTTTGCAATGGTGAGTACATTACAGTTTCCAGTCTCACACTGAGCAAAATAGGTAAGACTGCTCTTTAGGGAGGAGACAGTCCTTTTCTCTGTGTGTATATGTACATATACAGAGCCTTCCATACTCCTTGGTGATGTCAGTCTGTTGCTGGAGCTTGCAAAGCCGACTGTATAGAGAATAATATGACATTGGGAGGAGAATAAGGAACATAAATCAACAGTGTTTTATGTTCCTGATGACTTGTAGCTTTTAATAGCTACAGGTTGAAGCTAAGTTGGCACCACACTTAAAATATCCCAAGACCTGTTCTTGTTCCTGTTTTCAGAGGTCTTGGCACTGTTATGATGGAAGTAGACACTACTGGCTTTACTCCCCATGGTTTGGGGTTTTTTTTCCTCTTTTTGCTACGTAAAAGGCTGCTGACATTTCAAATGACAAATCTAGTTTCCTCCAGTTCTCAAAAGAGGAAGCCTGACTTCAGTGAACATGTGAATCAGATACTGCTGCCAAATGGGAATGGTGTCTTTTTGGGCTAAAGCTTCAAAGAAAGGATCCTGTATTAGCAGCACTGAGCTTGCTGCATATCTTGAACACAAAATCAGATAATGGCCTTCAAATCTGAATATGCAGAAGGTACCTTTACTAGCAGGTCTCCCAACTCCCACAAGAAAAGAGGGTTTGGCAGCCAATTAAGGGAGTTCTGCTATCACTCCCATGTCCATTAAACAAGGAAAAGCTGTGCAAGGGTAAAAAAGGGCAATTTAGTTGAGTGGTAAGGTGGAGTGAATATTATTTTTACCTTTTGTTTCAAGTAGTGAGAGGAATCACTGGACAGATGAATTAAGTCACAAGCCACATGGATCATTTGGTGACTCTACTTTGTTAAAGCTAAAGTGGCAGGGAGTTGGGAGTTCAGTGTGTTTGTGCATTTATAGAGATAAGGCCACCCATTAGTTTCACAGACAAAGCCTCTTGATATCTGAAGAGGGAAAAATTCCCGTGTTCTAGTGAAACAGCCTGCACCATTTCTCTATTATTTATTTCTACAGGGTTCTCTTTTGCAAGCTTTACTATGATTGGGATGCAAATTAAAAGACAGGGTAGGGAAACATAAATTATGACCTGTGGCAGAAAAGTTTAAAGCAGAGAGGTTTAAATACAAGTGTAAATAAAAACAAGGCGGTATAAATAAAAGTCGAGGTCACATCTACTCAGCACAGTCACTGTTGTTTTTATTGTGGGAGTGACAAGGCAATCCAGTAGAAACACAAATTCCTGCTGTGTTCACTGCTGCTCAAAGACAGAATGTAAAAGGTATCTCTGCCCCCAAGAGCTTCTAAATATAGCCTAATTTTATTCAGCATCTTTACAGAAGAATGTGTTCTAAAAAAAGTCACGTTTCTTTGAAAGAGGGAAGACACCGTACAATATTACGTACTGTCACAAAAGGAATGGTGTCAGAAATGCTTTCACTGATTTCACTGCAAAGAGAACAAATTTATATTTATATCTTTTTCACATAGATCTCTTTAGAGATCATGTTATTTGCAGTTCTCAGGAAAGTACAGCCTTTCCCAACCCCTTTTTGAGAAAACCATATATAATTATGGAACAGCAGTGAATGGCCTTAAAGCAAAAGTGTCCAGTGTGTCCTGAAAAAAAGCTGCATAATGTTTAGGACACTATATGAATTATCACAAAAGGAAGCATCCAATTAGAAACAGACATCTGAAATTTCACATGAGGGCATGGTAGACCACAGAGATTGGTAAAGTGAGGAAAAAGCATAATAACATGCTAGTGTTAGGCTAGTATACTATTTAATAGCAGTGCAACTGTGGATCAGAAAAATGTTACTTGCCAAATAATGTTTTTTCTTTAGTGGTCTGGATACAGTTACAAAGTAACCGTGAATGACAATCTTGGCATATAAATGGTTAGCAGATATGACAGTCTTGGCATATAAATGGTTAGCAGATATTCATTCCAGAATTTAGGCAGCTGTCTGGTGCAACCCGATATATTTTGTAAGTAGTTTTCCATATAAAATGTCTCACAGAAGGCTTTACAGCTAATCATCCTTTGTATATGCATACACAAGAGGATACCCGTTGCAATATAATCCATATTTGGCATATAGAGACATAGTATAGGCAGAGGCCAATGAATTAGGATCTACTGTAAAAGCAGACACTCGTAAACAGCAGCTAATTAAGAGTTTATCAGCATGTCACTATGCACAACAAACCCTAATATTTCAGTAAAGTATAACAGTGTGTGCAAGCTCAGCTGTCATATCTTATAAGATTGGAGGCTTACGCGAGGTAAGGACTTGACACTGCACATAGCACTGCGCTGTATGTGGGAGTAGCAGGGCAGCGTATGACAGGATGGTTCTGCTGCAAATCCTCATCACTGCTTATGTTTTTCAGAATTAAAACCTTACAAAAACGCCTACTCGATACAACCTCTTACCTTTAGTAAGGTAAGACATTGGGCTCTTTTTCCTAAAAGCAGAAAGCAAGAACTAAGTGTAAGGTGTTAATATGAAAAAGCATCCTACATTATCAGAAGACAGCTGCATTCACCCCACCAAAGAAACAGCTGAACAAAGGAACAATGCCATTAACTGCTGCTGGACGTTCAACAATATGCATATGAAGTGATTGTATGAAGTATGTAACCATGTCATTCTTTCACTGGGAGAAACATGGCAGAGCTAAAGTGGTACTTTTTATGCCAGTATGAAGAATATTCTCATTTCCTTCCATTTTCTGTTAGTCCTACAGAACTCCCATTTTCCTCACCACAAAGCAGCAAAGGTTGTACAGCAACGATATGAAATGGATACTTTCTATTAAACACTTTAACTGGTGATCCCTCCATCGTGATCACTAATTGTGCAGCTTAGGGCTCATTCAAAGTCTCACAGCTTTGCAATATTGCTGAGGGGTCAGCTGCTACAGAGTCAAAGTATCCTGAATGATCAGACTTCAGTTTAGCAGCAGTGAGTCTCTAACTGTCCAATATCAGTATCATTGCAAAAAGTCTTGTTTCCAAGTCTTCCAGATCTGTTTTCTCAGGATCAGAAGAAGATTCATTTCTTATGCTTGAAATCTTTCAAGCGGACAGCCTGGCTTCTGGATTGCCAGTGGCATTAGACAGAAAGCGCTCCTGAAATCCAAAACTCTGAGGGAATGGGAAGAGCCTTTGATCTGGAAAACCTTCTTAAAGAAAGGAAAGAGACTGTCCTTTCTGTCAATGCAGAAAATAGACCTGATGGAGCCATTTGCTTTTTGAAAAGGGGAAATGTGATTCTAAGCTACGTCAGAATCCAGCTGACTGTAATTTCAATCCTTCCAACATTTATTAACAAGGATGAACTGTTTACAGTCTCTATGAAATGCCAGAAGTAGTGGCCATCGAATGAAGATATTCGCAGTCAAGTTCGCAGCAGAATGGGTAAGTAGACCTGTGGAACTTGTTACCAAATGACACTGTGGATGCATGAAGTTTACAGGATTTCAGGGAAATGTTGGCTAACTGGGAGAGAGATCTGTTGGTGGATTACTGAACAAATGGTATCAGGCTTAGGAAGTCTTCCGATCTGAAAGAAACAAGAGGCTGGGAGAGTGCTATAGAGTACGTTTGATCCATTTTTACTGGCTTTTATGCATCATTATGGACATTGTTGGAGACAGAATATGGAGCTAGACAAACCCTAGGCTCTTCTATTCTTATGTAAAGAAATTTCTGAATTACAAACTGCTGATCATCAGGATCTTCCAAATACCAGGGAATGTTGACAATATACTCATCCTGTTCTTACATTCTTCTGTAGGTTCCTGCAGTAGACCAGTGCTGGAGACAGGATGTGGGGCTACATGGACCTTCGGATCTAGTATAGCTGTTCTCATGCTCAAGAACAGTAACCTAACTCGGGATACTACTCTTCCAGTCACCACTTTTATCAAGACTGTTCAAAGGCATCTTCTGGCATATCCTACTACTTTTCATCTTTCAAGTAATCTCTGTGGGTAATTCCAGAAAAAGGAAGTAAAACTAGAGTACTTAGGAGAATGACTGTGATCGTGGCTTGGTTCCACAGCTGCAAAGCTTTGAAACCCCCCACTATTCAGTGTCACAGAATGTAAGACCATTACAATTGGTCTCAAAATGTTTAAGAACAGTTTTTGTATAAACAACCCTTTTGTCTTCAAACAACGTATTTTGGTCTAAATACTGTACCTATGATCACAAATTTCTGCTTATTATGTGGCTTAAAATAAATAAACAAAGGACAATATAAAAACTGCAGTAGGCCCTTTTGCTTAATTTCCTGAAAATACAGAAGTGGCTTCTTGGTGGGACTTTCCAGACGTATGTACTCAAGTCAGTTTTCGCTGAAACCACAAAAATGTCTCAAAGTTTATGCCTGTTTGTAATTGTACATTTTAGAACATTTCTGATTCTCTGTTAGTCAGAACTTGATGAAACATTACAGGAATGTGTGCTTCATTTTTTTTGATGCTAAAGCTAACAAAGGATGATTTTCAAAAACTGTCCAAGTCAGGCATCTAAGCTCTTTTTCAAAAGTGACTTTTCCATTCAGAAGCCTAGGTTCCAATGAAATCTAAAGTCATGTATTCACAAGATGTTTAATCAAGGAAATAAATGGTTTAAGTAATTAATTAGGACTGTTTTCACACTCAAATGTAAAGTGTCATCTAAGGTCACCAACTAAACTTGTAGGAAAGGTTTTTTTCTACCCATATTACTACTGCATGAAAAATATGTTGGAAAAGGTCTACAGAAATTACCAGAATGGGAATTTAAAGTACAATTTTAATAAGGTCAGAACAGAGAGACTTGTGTTTTCACTGTCTTCTACATTATGAAATTTATTAACATCCATGCTTAAAAACACAGTGAGTGAGAGCAAAGGTTTCCAAAGGTCCGTAGTGATGTTTAATGACCATAAGCAAAAAAGGTAGCCAATGTCCAATTTCAGCATCCTCTACATATCACTGCTTGCTTTTTCAGAGTCACAGTGGAATGTGGCATTTCCCTGATCCAAAGAGGTCTGTGTATTTGACATGCTGTCCATGAACATGTTGCAAGTAAGTTGTGGTTGCATTTTTTCCTGTTTTCATGTCAGACACCATAAATCTAAAATGTGAGTGTCAAACTTTGTCCTCAACATGTAAAAAGCCTGTTCTGTATGCTCAAAAGAGCAAGTATTCTGCAATGTAACTGTGTCTATGAGTCATATGGATTTATTATTTCATTGAAGATATGTAATGATTTTGCAAGAAGGCACAACAAGTGTAGTTCTGCCGAAGAGGCTGCTTAATTAAGTGGCAGGGATTTATTATACTAAATGTCATTGTTGGCTAGCTTGCTCCTGTAATTTGAGTACACGTTTTCAGGAAGTTCTTTTCATATTGACCCACTGAAAGGATTCCTTTAATGAAAACATATTAGACCATGAAAAAATTCTTGAGTTAAATGGGAAAGAGGGAGGGTGTAGGTGAAACATAGAAACACGTGGCTATACTGTGGCAGCACATAACAAGCGGCACTACTAGCGAGCATTAAAATCCCTTAATCTACGTGGGTCTGCATCTGATTTTATACATAAATAATACAAAGACTGAGTTTCTAGTTTTCAAGAGGATCACGCAGAAGATAATTTCTCAGTAAGGGCAGGAAGAAAGGAAGGAACTATGAGCCAGGAAGGAGAGCCATTAATGGCTTTTTTTCTCAAAATAGCACAAGAGAAATGGCAGCTGAGAGAAGGAATTAGGTGTAAGAAGCTTTCAGGAATTTGCATGGCAATTGATCAGTTGTGAATGAATGTACTTGTCAATTTTTGGTACAATTTACTGGAGGAAGATGTAAAAGCACAGTCGTTTATAACTCTGATAATGTAGGAGTGCTTACATTCATTTTGCTATCTTAGCTCTTGCTAGCTACCTCTAATTGCTGATAAAATTCAAAGTAAAACCTGAATAAAAATTCAGGTCTCAGGCCAGAAAACTTGGGCCATTTTTGTAGATTACAGTTTCGGTTCTGTTTTCAAGCATTTCAGAACACATGGCTCAGATTTTTGGCTATTTTACAAATATCTTGAGAGTATCTGGTACAGAAATGGTCTAGTTCATCCATGAGATGAAAGACAAAAGAGATTTACTCTGAAATTCAGTATATCTTACAGTCCTATTCACAGAATAGGCATCTGAAGTAATTAAGAAACAGATAATCTGCCTCCAGAAGAAGACAGTGCAAGTCGGTCTCTTATAAAATGAAAAAGGACAGATTTTCCTAAATTTGCGAAAGAATGATTATTCAAGTCTATACATTTTTCATAGGTGTCTTGACAGAAAACTGTTCACAGCTGTTGATATTAGATTTTGGCCTCTACATGCTCACTTAAACAGGGAAGCAAGTAAACTGATGAATGGATTTGTATTTGAATAGCTAAGACAGAGGTGATTCTTAAGTACAAACTCAGAAAATATTAACAGCGGAGATTCTTAAGGAAGTGTTGGGAAACTTCTGCAGTACAGTGGCTATGTAACACACCTCAAGGATTTCCAGGAACCAGACTTGTGTACTCCTTGATGTCTCCTATATGTCCTTCATAGAACAAGTATTTCTGTGACTTAGCTTTTAGTCACATATGTTTACCACTTCATTGAAGAATTCTGAAAATTTTACAAGCAAGTACAAACAGGATGCTATCTGCACATGTAACATCCAGGAATTTGTCTCTTCACATGAAAGCCTGCCCTAGTATTTTTTGATATGTCTGCCAATGGCTAGACAGAGCAATACAGGATATGTCAGCAAATATGAAAGTCTTACCAACAATACGTTGCATGCTCAGTCTTGAGATGCTAGAATCAAGATTTTTTTTCTCTGTTTATTCCTTTATAAGATGAATACGAAGTGCTACAAAACCAGACTTTCCCCTTGATCAGTGAATGTGGAAATCCATGATGAATTTTTGCTCCATCTATTGTTATGTTAAATTTCCCATCAATCCACATTGGGAAGTCTTTATTCAGGGATGGATAGAAGGCAAACCTCTGGAGCCAAACTAAGGTAGCTTCTAATGAATTGTTTGTACAGACAACTCTGTGAATTTGTAGCCATCCAGCCCTGTAGATTGTGCAAATCAAAGTGAAAGAGACCCTCAATCTGTGAAGACAGAACTTCTCTGCGTGCACTTGCATCCATCTTTACCACTGTGCTGGTGAGTCTTCTTGGTAGCAGCTGCAGAGGTAGCTTCAAGGAATATTATGCTTCTGCTGTGCATTACCTTTCTATTAGTTTTTTATACAGAAATCCAGAGAGGATTGTGATTCAGAGAACAGCTGCTTCCTTGATTCGCCTCTTCCTGTTCTCACTCAGGCTCTCATACGTAAGCAGAAGGGCACCGGCAGGGTTGCAGGCAGGGAGGGGTGGAAGCCATGCTGGAAATAAGTACTGCTTTCCTCAAAACACAGGTGGAGAGACACTTAAAGAAGATACCTGCCTCTTTTTGTGTTCAGTTCAAAGAGGAATTTGGCTTGAGTGCAGCATAAAGGGTTTTGGACACTGAGTATCGCAATTCCAAAGCAAGAAAGTAAGAGGAAATAGCATCATTATATGCAATGACTCCTGCATTTTAAAATATCTGTGAAAATTCTTGGCACAGTTAGTAAGAAAACATACACTAATTGTTCAGAATTAGAAATTGTCTAAAAATCTTCATGAAAAATCTGAGTTGATATCCCACTCAAAATACTATTTCCCTGTGCTTCACCAACACCTGAATCTAGTATGTATTTGACTACCCATGGTAGGCAAAATTGTTTAATTTAGCTTTCTATATACGGCCTGTAGGTTGGAAACAGCAGACAGTACTCTGCAATTTTAGTGACTGTTGTCTGTTTACCATAATTACAGAGATATTTTAAACTTCCACATTTTGTTGTAGGCATAATATTAGGTAGGGAATAGTAGCAGAACATTTTGAGTAATCTGTTATTGTGGACACATCCTGAAGACTAGCTGATGCTATATTTAGTCACTATGTGGTTAACTGTGACTAGACTGAGGATGTTATTTTTTGTTTTGTGTTTGAAGTTGCAAACGTTGATTTTTGCAGTCTGAAATTGCTCAATTAAAGAAATAATAAACTCAGTTTTAATTCAAAGTTGTTCATATGCACACACACATGCAGATTTTTCCTTCTACTTGACTAGTTTATATTGCTGCAACTCAATTTAATTCCATTAAGTTTTGAAGCAAACTAGCTGAACAATAAAAAAATATAAATTCACAGACAACTCCAATATAACCTTTATTAGGGATAGATCCTTAATATATTCTTTACATATATGTGTACAGGTCCAGATCCTGATCTTGTTCCTGCTAGATAGACTCAAACAGAGAACACTGTAAAGGAACGGAAGTGTAAGAAAAACATGCACAACAGTTATTCAGCAAGTATATTTAAAATGATAAGTCTTTAAAAAAGACCTATACAAACTTTAAAGAAAATCTTTTTAAATTGGTAGTGTTCTTAGCTGCAAGGACCTGATTTAGCATTTTGGGTTAAGCTGTGACTGCCGTAACATCCTCTTAGTTTTGTGGCTAATTTAAGTACCAGCCGCAATTGAAGCCTCTATTCAGGGAAGTTCAGGAATTCCTTTTCTCCAGGATCAGGAGCCAAGATACATGAAGGGATAGAGAAAGAAGCAGAATCATGCTGTTTCCTCTGCACAGGACAATAGTTAGTAAATTATAGGCATTATTTGCAAAAAGCATAGGTGAGCTGTGAAACAATTTAAATTGATTTTGAACTAAGGCTAAACTCCTGTTTTTATCTTTTTTTTTTTATCAATTTTCCATTTATTGCACTGAAGCCACAAAGGTAGCCTGAAATTTTGTGGCTAAGTTTTGCTGAGATGAACAATTAAGAAGTGTTTATATAATCTTGTTATATATGTGGAGCCTACATCTATATAATGTCTTTTTTGTTTCTGCTGTAATTTTTGGATATTTGATAAACAGCTTGTTGCTTTTAGTAAGATATATAACATGTACCTTTCTTAGGACACAAAGGATGACCCACAAAAACTCTGGTTTTCAAAAACAGAATTCAACATCACAAAACTTAGAGAAATAGTAATTTTGCAGCCATCAGTCAGTGCTTCCAGATACTATTTTTCCCAAGTCTGTCATAACCTCTCTGCAAGAAATTCCCCTTCCTGCTTCTCTACCAGTAGAATGGTTCACAGTGATGCTTCCTAATCCACATCAGGCAAAACCAGGAGGTAAATTCAAGTGTTAGCTAAAGTAGTCTGCCTCTTTTTAACACTGTGAGTTAGAGAGTGTTCCAAGGAACCTCTCTACTGACAAGCAATGAGGACCAGCAACCTTAAGAGCAAGGGAGGTGATGCAGCTGGAGATACAAAATCTATGTAACAGCATGAGAATTGCAAATTGCTCCTGCCCTTTTCAAAAGAGTATATGTCTGCTGTTTAAGTCACATAGGTACTGCTGAAAATTTTACCCTTTGATAGTAGGAAATGATCCATGTTTCCAGGAGATCCAAGCATGTTAATTATGGAAAGATCCTAGGCATTTCAGGAGCACGCCCAGTGTTTTCCAGCTTATAGTATGTACTCAATTCAAGAGACCAGTCTAGAGACAGTCTGAAACAGTATCCCTTGAAATGGACACAGTATTTCAAATCCTCAATAGCAATTGTTTTATTCTCCATATTCCTGCTCCTTTGTGGCCTCTTCGCTTACTGGTAGCAACTTTAGCTCTGAACAAATCGGAATTATTTTGTCAGCTTTCTTTCAAAAATAGCCTTTCAAAATGCAATTTAGACAGCTGCTCCACTGCATTTATTTCAGACTTATGCCATAACCTTTTCTTCCTCATCCATATGCCTCTAGCCTCTTTCAGCTACTCATGAACCCTGTGATCTTTGGAGATCTATCTCTGGTGCTAATCAAAACAGTCAACTATTTAGCCAAGACTGTGGGGCATGCTCACAGAAGTTGACTTTAGGGATACATAGAGTTATTCTTCCTCAGTCACCTACATTGAATGGAGAGAGAAGGCTTCAGGAGTGAGGACTGAGGATGATAAAGCAACTAGAATTGTCAGCTGTCGAATGTCAAAACGTCAAATGTCAACCCCATATTACATACAGATGAGAAAATCCTGACTTCTGAGATATTCATAAACCTTTCCACATGCCACATGAAAGTGCTCTGTATTTTCAGACAAACCTGCAGTAATCATCCTAAACTGCTTTGTAAAGTACAGGTAGCTATAATTATCCCTATAGTACAACTTGGGTAAACCAAGGCACAGAAAGATTTAATGATTATTTGAAGACATGAAGCATGTCAGTGTCAGAAAATGTTTTTTTTTGACTTCTGTGTACTATTTGACCCCCTTACAATGCATACCTTCTCAAGGCAAAAACTGTATTACAGTAGGTAAGACAAGAATAGCTTTTGCTAAAAAACATTATCTGGCAAAGAATCAGTCTTAATCATGATTAATACTGCAGCCACTCAGATACAGTTGTACCACATTTCAATCTAAGATAAATAAAATCTTCTTCCCATATTGTGTGTTGGCCACACCCATATGACCTTATAATGATCCCCTGTGCTGTTCAGTGGCTTATATACACCTTAGCAGAATCTTGTAGAATCACAGAATGGTTGAGGTGGGAAGAGACCTCTGGAGATCATCCAGTGAACCCCGCTGCTCAACAGGGTCAACTACAGCAACAATTACAGTTGCTCAGGGCTTTGTCAAGGTGAGTTTTGAATATTTCCAAGGATGGCGACTCCAAGACCTCTTTGTGCAACCTGCTTCATGGTAAAAAAGTTTTTTTTATGTGTAAATAGAAGTAAATAGAATTTGCTGTGTTTCAATTCCTGCCCATTGCCTATTGTCCTTTCACTGAGCACCACTGAGAAGAAACTGGCTCTGTCTTTACTGCCCCTCGCCCCCAACTATTTATACACATTGATAATGTGCCCCCTGAGCTTTCTCTTCTCCAGGGTGAAAAATCCCAGTTCTCTCAGCCTCTCCTGGTATGGCAGATGCTCCAGTCCCTTAATTGTTATCATGGCCCTTTGCTGGACTGGCCATGTCTCTTGTACCGGGGAGCCCAGAACTGGGCCTAGCGCTCCCAGTGTGGCCTCAACAATGCCTTAGAGGGAAAGGATCACCTCCCTCCGCCTTTTGGCAATGATCTTCCTGATGTAGCCCAGGATATTGGTAGCTGGCCTTCTTTGCTGCAAGCGCACATGGCTGGCTTGTCTTCAACTTCTTGTCCACCAGTATGCCCAGGTGTTTTTCTGCTAAACTGCTTTCCCACCAGTTGCCCCCTGGCTTGTACTGGTGTATGGGGTTATTTCTCCCCAGATGCAGGAGTTTGCACTTCCCTTTGTTGAACCTTATGAGATTCCTGTCAGTCTGTTGAGATCTCTCTTAATGGTGGCATAAGCATCTGGTGTATCATCTGCAAAGTTTCTGAGAGCACATTCTGCCCCATCATCCAGATCATTATGTTAAACAATATGGGGCATTAGCACTAATTTGTATGACCACACTAGGAAAAAGATTAGTCTGGAAGTGGCTGCAATGGATAATAATCTGCTTCTGTTCGTGGTGAAAAACATAATTTTATAATTGCTTCCTAAAAAAGATTAGATACTATAATTTTTCTACACCCCCGCCCCGCCTTTTCTTCTTTTCCTTCCTAGTAGGAAAACTCAATACAGTCCCATTCCTGTCTGAGCGACCTTCTTCCTCTTCCCTTGTAGTTGTCCTTTTTCATGGTCTGTATCATTTATTGCACTTGGCCAGCACGCCAGTGTCTACCAGCTGCCAGCTGTTTAAAGAAAATAAAGAGAAGAAGCATCCATGCTAAACCGTTTCTCTGTCTTTCATGAAAACAGTTTGCATTCTGCACAAAAAAAAATAATTCGTGGTGTAAGCAAACTGACGTCAGTACTGTTACACCCAGGATGATTTTGGCCCTGCATATCTATTATGCAATACTTTCAGATGCACAATTCTGTGATGAACAAATGACTGCCAGATGTGAGAGTAGTATTTTCTCCTTTTTTGAGGTCCATGAACAAATTCTTATGTGTGGACTGTAAACTGCCTCAGTGTATGTATGTGTATATGTTTTAAGAATAATTCTATACAAAATATTTAAAATGGCAACATAAGAAAGAATAACAAAGGAATCCTACATTTATTGCTTTTCAAAAGATAAAGCTCTTATAACTTCCTTTCATACATGTGATACAGGCTCCTCCTTCCTTCCTGCCAGGCAGAAACTGTCAACTTCTACTAAAATACTGACCACATCCATCTTTGGGAGAGAAGCCCCTGGAAAGAATAGAAGATAAAATTGGTATCTTGGCCTTCTTCTGAAGTCATGATGGAATGCTGTCTAAAAAGACCTGTAATTAAAGATGATAAACGTCACAATATGTGTGGAAGAATCCAGTGGCATGAAGCCATCCATCGGCTTTCCAAGTATATCCACAATATTTTTCAATGAATCATAGTAAAAAACCATGAAGTTTCCAAAGCTGTATTTCTGCATTTAAGCATATAAGTAAGGACCTAAAAGTCCTGCATATTCATCATTCCTACAGATTTAATCTTGATTTCATGACAGTAGGTCACTGCAATGACATACTTTGCAAGGATACTTCACCAAATACTGTTTTCCTTCCCTTATGTTGATTTCTGCCCTTTATGACAAACATCTTGGATTGCCAGTTCTTCTTGAAAAGATCTTCCCATCTAAACAGCTCACTTTGCAACTTCTTCTTTTGCCTACTGTCTAGGACCCTAATGCTACTGATGTTGCCTTTAGCAGTTTACTGCAGAAAATAAATAGCTCAAGTGAGGAAAAAAGTTCCTTCCACATCATGTTTTCACTGCATTTTATTGAAATCTCATCCTCTATAAATGTGGCTGATAAGTAGAAAATATTTCTTCCTTTATCCTTTCCTCTATTTTAATTTGTTCTTTGTGCTAACCCTTCCCCTGAGTGCCAAACACATTGGACTCCCAGTGTTTATGGCTGGGACTGAAGTATCACATATGGAGTTAATTCCCGTTCTGAAGAAACTGCATGCAAAAGTCAACACATTATTGCATGACTTAGGTTCTGTTTGCAGTACATTCACCACTTGAAGCTGGGTCAGTCTTCTGCACAGACTGGTTGTACTCTAAACCAACAACAGCTTAAGCTGACTATCAGTATTGGCCGATGTTAGCAGTAAAGTCTCCCTCCATGCACTACCCCATTCCTACTGCCCCCACTGTTTACTTACATATGTTGTAAAGCCAGACTAACAGAAATGAGGATTTTTACAAGTAGCAGTATTCATGAACGTTGTATTCAGCAAGTGGTAAATACAACAGCAGCATGAATAAGTAAGAAACGTCTGATTTTAAGCCTTTCTCAGACTTATCAATAGTGGATTTTGGCTAAAATGCCTGGACCACCAGCATTAACCAGGCATCCTAGGTCTGCTTTGCAGATATTGATTTTTTTTTGAAATTCAAGGGAATTAGCAAAAGCAATGTTTTGCCACTGAATTGCACTAGGACGAGTAATAGTATGACTTTTCAGTTTCTCATCAACAATGCAATGTCTCCCACTGTATTTCCACCCCAACCCTCCTTTCCAACTCAACATATTATTTTTGTAGCCTATTCTTGATACAAATGACAATGTAGGCTTACCATATCTGGGCAGATTGGGATACACTTTAGGTACTATGTTTGTTGTCCCAGTGATTAGCTCCCTGTTAATGATTCCTTTTTTTTTTTTTTTAAAAAAAAAAAAAAAAGATTGATGTTCTCAGTTTTGGTAAAATATCTCTGTAAATTTGCCTGGAGCTTTGAAATGACATACATCATAAGGCTGAAGTAGCCTTATATTTCTAAACACAGGAACTTCTGGCTGTATCTGGTCTGAGGTAGACTGAAGATTACAATATTATTTAGAAGACTGTTCTTTCAAATGAACTGTATAACATTTCTTAACCTTCAGGACATAGGCTGAAAATGTGCCAGGCCTTATTTCAGTGCAGTCCTATGCTGAAGTATTTTTAGTTTTTAACCAACCTTGGAGAGTTGAACCTGGCTTGAGTTGTATACAAAAAGCTTATGCAATGTAACTAAGAACTTCAGGATTGTGATGAAGCTGCACTAAGAGATCCTTTGAACAAGAAAGGGGAGGTTAGACACAGATTCCACCTTTTTGGTTTAACAATCAGGTAAGAGAACACCTGAAAATAAGCCTATGCAGTTCTTGATCTTTCTGAATGGTAGGCCTTCTTCTTTGGGATTATGTCAGATTTCCGTCTCCAGTCTCCATTAAAGCTAGGAATGATTGTAGAAGCTCACAGGAAACAATTAGAATAATTAAAACTTCAAAGGACCACTTCAGATGGATGGCTCAAGCACAGAGACATTTATGTCTGCTGTAGGAAGTCACAGTTGCTGCTGTGTGTATATTTTCAGACACAAAATATCTTAAATAAAACACCCTGTGAATCAGGAATAACTATTTGTTTCTCTGCTTTTTGGCTGAAGAGAGAAATGTGTTCTCTTTGTGACAGACAGGAGGAAAGATTCTGTATGAAGCAGTACTCATCTCCTAGTCATGCCCAAACATATATGGGGATGGGGGGGGGAAAGACTTACGGAGGCCAACAAAATCATCTACCTGGCAAGAGGAGAACTAGCTTCGGAGATCCAAAGCAGCAAAGTCAATTGGAAGGAAGGGTGCATGAAACAGAATTGCAGAAGCAGAAACAGTCCCCAGGTGAGAATCCCTTTTTTGGTGTCTCAGCCCATTTTATTTTTCACCTTACAAACACAGAGGACTGGAAAGCATGGAAATACAGAAAGGCTCAGACAAAAGAAGGTCAACATACCTAAAGTTGAAACAATCCTGAGATCTATTTCTAGTCAGCACTCCACATCTGTATGCATAGGAGAAGCACTACCCAGTTGCTCACAGAATTAACAGCCTAGAGGTATTCATGAGAGATCCAAAACGAGAGTGGCAGAGGAGTTGTGGACAATGGCAGAGCACTAGAACTGGAGGAGCTGGGGAGTTGTGTAACACCTGCTTGTAATACTGTTGGCGCTAGCTCCCACACTGAGACTGTCACTTTCCAAGTTTTCTAAAAAAGTATAATCTAAAAATCTTAAGACACAAGGAGTGGTATTTCTGCAGAATTCCCATTTCTTATTCCCAGCCATCATATACCAAGACGATGTATTCAATATCCTATGGAATTCTAATGAATTCAATTAAGTTATTTAGGGTATAAATCAGAGTCAGTTTTGCTCTGTTTCCTTTAGATTTCATATGCTTATTACCCTCAAAACTAGCTGGTCCCTCCTCCTTTTATTTCTGCAACTCATTTCCCACAGCTGTAGTATTTATTCAAAATCCTTGGCTGCTTGTTTCGCCTCTCTTTCTGCTGTCTGAATAATTTGATCCTCTGGAGTATACTACTTTAAAACTGTGTTGTACACACCAGATGAGGGATATTTTTGCACTTCTTTTCCAAGGCCAGATTAGAAATGAAATTATTTCTGTTTAGATAGCTAAATACTGATCTCCAAATTTTTTTTTGCTTGAGTGTGTATCTATCTTTTTCAGTATATACATTGAAACACAGTCTCTGGCATTATTATTAGGACCACAAGCAGGGGGTTTAATGGGAACCAGAATATTACTTATGAAGATATTCTGGGCAGTCAACAAGGTAACAGCAAGTAATTTATTTTGTATATCAGGCCTCTTGATGTTATTGTTTTTTTGTCATGCTCATACTGTTCTAGATCTCTTCTGTGTCCACTGCAGTCAGGAAAATAGTCAAGAGTGCTTTGAAAATAGTCAAATGTGCTTTGACAAGAAGCACATTTAGAAACAAAAAAAATTAATTACTTTGAAGATGCAGTAAGAGCAGTAATTGTTAATTTCTGAGGTCCTTGTGGAGGCAACTGGTTTTAGAACCGCTAGCACTGAAATGAAATGCCCTAACAACAGTTTCTCATCATCTCTATTTGTTTAAATTCTGAAAGGAAAAGGTTCAAGATTCATGGAGTGGACAAGCCTTCATTTCAAATAGTAATACAATATAAATACAGATACTTAGCTCTAAATGTAAGGATTGACATTTCAGACCTCTTTTCATGCTGACATCTTTTTAGCCACCCTTCATCAAAACATTCCTGCATGTAGGATAACTTTTGATCTGTTTCCTCTGAACTTAGTATTTTTATGTATTGATGGCTTTAATCCTACAGCTAGTGCTTCAGGTCTGTCAAAGTTCTGGATGAAAGTTCAAACTGATGTTTTCTTTTAATCAGTTTAGTTTGACATCTGTTAGCCTGGATTCTGACAATATGTTTCAGCTAAATAGTGACCTATAGCACTAGGATCAGAACTAAGACTTGGAAAGTATTTTGCCGTAGATAAGAGCCGGAGACCACACATTTCAGCTCAATTAGATGATTAAAAATGTTTTCATCAGCATTTACAAGAACCTTAGATATTCTCTGGAGTTTTTGTCTGTACTCACATTCTTTTATGTATATGGAGTTATCTATATATGTACATATTTATATTGAAATATTTTACACATGCACAAACATATGTGTGTGTACATATGTATGTATACAAACATGCATATACATATAATAGGCATGAAAATTTACATTTTGTTACTACTGTAACCATTACTTGGCGTTGCAGAGATCTGGATTAGTCCAGAACAGAAAAGTCTGTAGCAGCTGTCTTCTCGGCTCCTAGGAAGATTCTCACTTTCTTTTCACAGATATTAAAATTTTCTATCAATTTGACGCTTTCTGTGGTGCCTGGTGAACTCTGACAGACCTCCCTCTGCTTTACAAGTTGGACTGTTTTACAAGTTAGCAAACCTCCTCTCTAGTTATGTTGTTTTACTCTGCTTTTTCCCAGAAGCAGTTGTGAAGCAATGCTATGCATTTCCCTACCCAGTTTTAAATTTCTATTAGCCAATGTATTTAGGGTCAAATTATCTCTTCAGTCTTCTGTGGGACAAATGCAAAGTGGTGACAATCAGCAACTGATTCCTCAAGGCTGTTAAAAAAACACCATTAGTTTTATAGCGATAGGGTGATCCAATCATGGCTTTGGACACTCAGCAATCAATTGTTGCTAGTTACCAGTCAACGCACAGTTTTTAAGCTGTAGCAGGGGTGTAAGATGCCTTAGGGCATGCTTTGATCTCATGTGCTTCAGCAAAAATGGAACATGAGGCAGCACAAACAATAAAGATATCCCCTTTAACTTGTTAAAGAGCATCTTTTAAATTTGGAGCAAAGTTTCACATTAAACGTTTCTCATTACCATTGTCAATACAAAGCTAATGTTTAAGACAATGGTTAGCACATTAATCATCCAGAGTGGAGGAAATGTCCTAGCTGATCTGACTAAGCGGAGACATTCTGGAGAATGCTTGCTCTAGGAGTTAGTCACCCTTCCACAGTCACAGAGCTGGCTTCCACTAACAGAGAGGTAGTTGGCTGTGGGGTTGACTATTTTTAGTATGAATGCATAAAGATGACTAACACTGCATCATGCCTTGGAGTGAACATGTAGCATTTGTCAGAAATACATGTTCAACGGAATTTAAGAAATATCATAAGTGACTGTATCTGTGTCTAACAAATTTACCACAGAGAGGAAGTGATTGAGCACACAAGGCAACATCTAGGTATGAAGAAATAATGAGTTCTGTGAGCAGAGAGAAAGAAATGCCTCTCTCTCTAAAATGGTCATCAAGGAAAAGAATGTAACGAAATATGCCAGAAAGATCATCCCATTACAAATTGTCCCACTATCTATCATGATGCTAGTGAAAAAGAAGTCCAGTGGAAGTGGGTGGATATACGAGATAGACCAAATCTCAGCAGAGAGGGTGGGATCTGAGAACAAAGAATGAACACTTCGTGTTAAGTACACAAAAGATGTAAAACATGCAAAGCTGTAAGATGAGGTGCTGAAGGAGATATGAAATATATCTATTTGTGCTACTATACTTTTTATTACATAGAAGAAATATTATTGTGATATTATTGTGGGTGCATAGAACTGAAAAAAGGAACAGAAAACCGGTATAAATAGTGAGGAAGCCCCTAAATTACCCCTTCTCCACAGATACACACAATACATCTTTTCAACAGTCAAAAGTGGAGTTGAAGTTCAGCTTCTTGCACACAAAGAAGTATAGCACGTACTCAATCCACTTGCATAAATATCAGAATACAGCATGTTAAAACACTCAGCCGACTTGTATGACAGCATGAAGGGAAAAAAAGGAGGAATAAAAGGAGTGAGCTAGTTCAGAGCAAACAGACTGTAGGCTGTCATGCAAATTCATGTTTCACATGCAAATCACCTGGAGATTTTTTTTCTACTGTTGCACTGTGTTCAGCTATTTCTAACTTATTATTTGAGGAGGAATGATATTTCATCCCCAGCAAGTATTATCTACATAAAGGAGCTTGTTCTCCACACCCTGGCATACTGAAGTGTGAGTAGTGAACAGTACATGAGAATCCATGGTGTCATTTTGACCTGAAGACCTTTGCAGCTTCTGGCTTGGCAGGATTGCTTGAAGCAGACCTGGTTAAGCTACTGTTGAAATAATAAAATATAAGCATCAGACAATAAAGACTCATGGATAGACAATATCCATGTGTAGCTTGCATATAGAGCTCTGGTTAGGATCTGAGGCTGGCTAAATAAAATTTGGTGCAAGGAGTGGACAGAAATTCTATCTCAGCTTTCATTCCATGCAATTCAGTGACGTTTGCACTCTGGTAAAAGTAGATACTAGAGAAAATGGGGTCTGTGAAATCCACAGTGCAATCATGACAATTTTGATGCTTCCCACTTACTGTAAAGGGCCCTGAAAGATTTCTTTTCTCTAAAAATTCCTCTTTTTATCAGAAATAGCACCAGCTGTCCTCTCTGTATGCGAGAATATAGTTATTTATATTAAATGAAGGATGCTTCTGTTTGAAATGACATAAATATGCCATCTTTTTTTTTTAAAAAAAAAAAAAAGGGATACAGACTGTCACAGATGTGATTGGATGATTAAGGTCTTCAGTTGTCTTTAGAAGGCTCAAGTGCCACAAAGAAACACTGTATAGCGTATTGTAGGGTTGCACCTACTATGTGTGTTACAGACTACGTGTGGAAGAGCACACAGTCAATGAAATTTCACTGTAAGTTTTCCAGCTTTCTAACACAGGTCCAAATGTGTCCAGTGGAAAGATAAGGTGAAGAGATACGTTTTACAATTGCTTCACCTTTGCAGCTGGGCATGTTTCAGCTACAGCACATAAAGTGGGGCTTTGGAGACCAGACACACCATCTTCCCACACAGGAGAAAGATGACCAAACGCAACACAAACTGAAAATATAGCTCAGGCAGTGAGTCACTCGTTTGTGACATTCTCTGCTATGGCACGAGAAGAAACTTCAGCCTATTCTTTTCCTGTAATGTTCAGCCGTGGAGCTAATTTCAAATGAAGCCACACACATATCTGACACACCCAAACCCATACTTCATTATGAGGGACATCCCATGTTTTAGACCCAAATTTACATCAGTCATGTAAGGACACAGTGTTCTCATTGCAATTATAGAAAATTACTTGCATGAGAAACACTGAATCATAAAGCCACGTTAAAAGCTTCCTATTTAATTTTAAACCCCTTGCACTCCTTGCTTGTATGTTCATTTTAGGATTTGGGCTATGTCATCAGGCTTCATTACAAAACCACCCTAAGCCTTACAGAATATTGGTAATAACTCTTTTCTTTACAGGAATTAAATCAGTAAATAAATTATCTTGTAAGCAACCTTCTGTCCCTCAGAAAATACCTTTTTTATCCTTAGAAATCAGTATGAAGTAATGGCATTTGAGCTCACTGGTGATATACCTACTTATCCAATTATCAAAGAAACTTCTACAAAAAACAGGAAAATGTTTTTGGAAGAAACATTCTAGGGCACAGTATTCTGCCTTTGAAGAAAAATAAATCTATCAACTATTTGCAGTTTACTTCTTTCTTTTTCTGTTTTCTGAATCACAGAATCACGGAATTTTTAGAGTTGGAAGGGACCTCTAGAGATCATCTAGTCCAACTCCCCTGCTGACGCAGGAGTGCCTAGAGCACATCACTCAGGACTGCATCCAGGCCGGTCTTGAAAATCTCCAGAGAAGGGGACTCCACAACCTCCCTGGGCAGCCTGTTCCAGTGCTCTGTCACCCTCACCGTAAAGAAGTTTTTTCCTATGTTTGAATGGAACTTCCTATGTTCCAACTTGTGCCCATTCCCCCTCGTCCTGTCACTGGGAGCCACTGAAAAGAGTCTGCCTCCATCCTCCTTCAACCCACCCTTTAGATACTTAGAAGCAAGAATAAGGTCTCCCCTCAGCCTTCTCTTCTCCAGGCTAAAGAGTCCCAGCTCTCTCAGCCTTTCCTCATAAGGGAGATGCTCCAATCCCCCAATCATCTTTGTTGCCCTACGCTGGACTCTCTCCAGTAGTTCCCTGTCCCGCTTGAGCTGGGGAGCCCAGAACTGGACACAGTATTCCAGTTGTGGCCTCACCAGTGCCGAGTAGAGGGGGAGAATGACCTCCCTCGACCTACTGGCCACACTCTTCCCTATGCAGCCCAGGATTCCATTGGCCTTCCTGGCGACAAGGGCACATTGCTGGCTCATGGATAATTTACTATCTACCAGGACCCCCAGATCCTTCTCCTCAGAACTGCTTTCCAGCAGGTCCACCCCTAACCTATATTGGTGCCTAGCATTCTTCCTCCCCAGGTGCAGGACCCTACACTTGCTCTTGTTGAACCTCATTAGGTTCTTCTCTGCCCAGCACTCCAGCCTGTCCAGGTCACGCTGGATGGCAGCGCGGCCCTCTGGAGTGTCAGCCACCCCTCCCAGTTTGGTATCACCAGCGAACTTGCTGAGGATACACTCTGTCCCCTCATCCAGGTCATTGATGAATATATTGAACAAGATCAGGCCCAGTATTGATCCCTGGGGGACACCACTGGTTACAGGCCTCCAACTTGACACTGCTCCATTAATCACAACCCTCTGAGTTCTGTCACACAGCCAGCTCTCAATCCACCTCACTGTCTCCTCATCTAGCCCACACTTCCTCAGCTTCCTAATGAGGATGTTACGGGAGACAGTGTCAAAAGCCTTGCTGAAGTCAAGGTAGATGACATCTACTGCTCTCCCCTCATCCAGCCAACCAGTTATAACATCATAGAAGGCTATCAGGTTGGTCAAGCATGATTTACCCTTGGTAAATCCGTGTTGATCACTTCCAATAGCTTCCCATTCTTCAGCGTGTTTGGAGATGACATCCAGAACGAGTCACTCCATTACCTTCCCAGGGGCAGAGGTGAGGCTAACCGGCCTGTAGTTCCCTGGGTCCTCCTTCTTGCCTTTTTTGAAGATTGGAGCAATGTCGGCCTTTTTCCAGTCCTCAGGCACCTCTCCAGTTCCCCATGACCTTCCAATATTTTTGAAAGCAAGTTTTCTAAATAGCATTCATTCTGTAACATTTTATTTAGAAATACTTCATTTGTTGTAGTAATGTTTATATCCTCTTTTGGAAAGACTCAGATACTTCATAATCAAAACATATATCTGTCACTGCAGTGCAGCCATCTCTGAGGTGAAATACAGAAGCTATTCTGGTAGAAAAAATATTCATTATTGAATTACATAATAATTCTTTTTTATTGCTTCTGCCTTAGTCATGTATTAGTTATTTAGATGATTGTATACTGACAAACATCTATTAGCATTTTTTTTCAGTAAATCAAAATCTGTAAAAGTAGCTGGCCTCATCTTGCTATAAATGCTGTTTGTTTGTCAAATTTAAGTCAAATCTCTGAATGTCCAACTTATAAAGAGATCACTGTAAACTCGAGCAGCTGTGATTTTGTAAGAAACGGATGAACTAGAGAATGCAGGGGAAGAGGATTATTTTCCCAAGTTGTGCACATTCTTAATATGCATATATAATTTTTGGTCCTGCTGCTTGCTTCCTTTTATATTAAACCAGTCTATGTTCCTGTTTCTGACACTGAAGTTATGCCAGATGCAAGGAGGTGGACCAAGCTGACAAATTTGGATACCATCATTTCTTGGGATTCTTAGTGACTCAGAGAGATACAGTAAACCTGGTACTATAACTGGTAGTTAGCTGCCTGCTAACTACCCTTTAACCTCATTAGAAAAAAATGAAGTGTACAAAGCAGGGTCAAAAAGATGAACTAGAAGAGCAGAAAGGAGTTTGATTATCTTGCTCTTACTGTCTTTAACAGTAAATTTATTGAATGATGTAGATTCAATTAATTTGCTATCATCTTTTATCTCAGTGAATAATACAGAGCTGTGCAGAATTCAAGTATATTGTGAAATCAAAGAAAGAGCATCAGCTGAAAAGTAACCACATTTCTGCCTTAAACACATATGCTTGACAATACTAAACGTAACACATCACTGAGTCATAGGGAATGGCAAAACACATACATTTTTCTCTATATTTTAAATCTGTTTACATTGGCTTTTGACAGCATTTTCACTTCTCCTATAAAGTCTGTTCCTCCTGTTGTTTTGTGGATCTTGCAGACAGCACAAAGGATCTTTAACGGGAGAATAGGATTCTGAATCATGCTCCAGTACCTGAAATCTCTTTAATTCTTTTTTTTTTTTTTAAGAGCTGAGATTTCAATAACTGTGATACCTTATGTAACAGATAGTAACTGTATATGCACATACACTACTCCACTAGAATAATAAATCGTGCCTGGCTTTCGCTTATTCTCATTCTATTAACATGTTGATCACTTTTCATATTGAATTTATTTATTCATCCTGAATTCTCATCTGTGAGATCAGTCAGTATTGCTATTTCTTTCTCTCACTGTAGGAAAATGAGGATAGAGAAGTATCATATCGTATCTTATCTTATCCAAAGCTACAACAGTTATCATGAAATTCTCAGACTTTGGAAAATTCTCTGGATTTTAGGCCTGCAAGTGGATAACAATAGTGAACTCCTTACAGATTCTATGCTCCATTAATTATTTTTATTCCTTGTTTAAATGCCCTGGAGTTTCTAGACCTTCTTCCATTCTCCCCTCAGAATGACCTGGCCAGGAGGTAGCCTACTACAGAGATCAGACATATTTTAAATACCAGTTTCCTTCAAGAATGCTTTTAACTACAGAGAAGCAATCAAGTACCAATTAAACTGACCTACCAGTTACCTGGAAAAAAACCCAGAATTTGATGTTCAGTTCTTGAAATAATTGCGTGGCTCTAACAGGCAGGACCTGGACTGAATCTTGTCTCGGGCAGGTTTTTCCAACACAACAATTAGCACAAATAAAAAACCAAACAACAATCCAAAACCCAACAGATAATTGCGGTCAGAAGAGGGAAGCTGAAACTAGAGTTGAAAGAAAAGAGTGCTCAGGATTTTTCTGTCTCAACTAGACTAATTTTTCCATGTCACCCTGCAAACAGCAACAGTGCTGTGTGTCACAGAGATTGGCAATGACGCTCACATAAGCCTTGAACTTTTAATTTGATTCTTTTTCCTATATAGAACTTCACTGAATTCACGGAAGTCAGGATCTGTTTACATGAATCTAAATACAGATTCTCAGCCACCATAAAAGATGTTGATATGTATTATTTTCAATATAAACAAAGAGAGAGAAAAAAAATTCCTTTCAAATCATTAACATCACATGGAAAAACAGGAAGAAACTTTGGGCAAGGACAGTCTTCATTTTATGTATGTGTAATACTGAGGACAGTGGAGCATGGATCTCTAACTGATGCCTGAAGGTGTTGCAATGATTCAAATAATATTGATAAAAAATAGCTGTNTACAGTGGATGAACCAAGGTCACAGAGCTCTTTGGTACTGCTGCCTCCAAGCACATGAGTAGTTGTGAGATTTTTATTTTTTATTATTGTACTTCTCTGCCTGTAAGTTTTAAAGACATGTAAGGCCAATAACATCACAATCTTGCACGGACGAAGATAGAATTTCATACAAGGATAAAACTCCTGTATACAGAAGCTGGCCAAAACTCAATAAAACCATAGTGCCTGTGACATATCAGATTTGTTTGTGAACCTGAGTTGAAAGGGACTGGCATATTCTAAATGCATGGATTTGTTGCAGTTTTTCATTTGTAATTTCACTTTGTTATAAAATTCATAGTACTCCATGGGCAGTTGCGTTGATTTCTTACACAGACCAATGTAGATGAACCCCAGTATTCCCCTAAAATTAAGGACAGTATAACTGCTTTAAAAGATAAAAATCCTTTGGGTGCTCCATTTGCTGGACTCCATGAAGGTACAGGAAGAATTAAGACAACTTTGCAGCACTAGGTCATATTTCCCAGGCCACTACAGTAGCAAGTATCAGATGACTGACTAGGCATACTCTAATTTATGGCTGGTATTGTAATGCTGTCTTAGACGTTAAGCTAAAGTTTGGAGTATTGCTGTCCTTTCATACTTCTGCACCTATGTCAGAGGCAGAACTAGAGGATATTACTGAAAAAGGGTAAGGCGCTCAGGCAGAAGTGGTATTCTAGAATGTAAAATATGATTAAAAATAATGGGTGAGATTCTGAACACAAGAGCTCTCTACAGATAAAACTAACCGCAGGATCATTCTGTGGGGTGAAGAAAGACACACCCATGCTGCAGGCAGAAGAGCCTGACCTCTAACATTGTCACCGTAGCTGCACAAACTTGGAAAAATAATTTCTCAGCTTTTCCATTTATAATTGAGGATGATGATATTGTTCTGATTTCACAAGTACAAGGAGACAACTGTTTTGTAAGTTTTTATAAACTACTTTGACCATATAACTACCATGTCTGATGGGAAACCGATGCTACAATGCTCTTAAGGCAACAAAGTACTTAAATGATTACCTATGTTTAAACATGTGATGTTATGCTTACAAAGGTTTCAGATCTTCATGTCTAATATACAAGGCTGCTAGATGCTTCAGATGTCTAAATAATATCAATTTTTTTTCTCAGAATTATGTGAACAGATAATTACTTTAAACTGGTTTTATTACATTGCCACAACAGTCGGAAAATTATATTTATTTATGTCTCTGTACTTATAAATCAGGCTAATTCAGCTAATTCAATGCTGTAAAATAACTTGTTTGAGTTTTACACTGTGAGAGTAGAGTGACTTTTTTTCTATCTGGTAGTTCTGTGGTAATTCAATATCACCACGTCTTACCCAGCATGGTTTGTCAGTGGATGATTACAGAACTGCCACAGAGAGGAGGGAGAGGTAGATTTAAAAACCCTCAGGCTGAGAAAGACATTAGTCCTCCAACTCCTATGTTCTAAAGAATGTCACTAACCATTATCACAAACATAACCAACAGCGAATCAACTTCTGTTCTCTGTGTAAGAACAAGTATAGGATCATCTCTTTTAGAGGAGGCTCATGTTTCTGGAGCGTTAATGGACAAAGACTGAATTTTAACATACAGTGTTGCTGCATATCCTAAAGAAGGACAAGGTTTCTGGAAGTTCCAGGAGAACCACAGCCAATATCATGGGAAAATAGAGAACGTGGCAGTCTGAGCACTGAGATTTGTAGTTCATCTTAACATTCTTGCACATGGCAAGGAATAAAACCTATAGAAATATTCACAAATCCCTGCATAGCAAAACCATCAAGTGTCACCTGGCCTAAAGCTGCTTAAGGAATTTAAGAGACCTGCAGATCATTAGCCAGCTGAATACAAATCCATGGCTAGCATTTGCTGCTGTATCTAGTTTTAATAAGGCACAGACAAGAAGAATATATTCCTCTTCTTTGCTTTTTTTTTTTTTTTTTTTGTTAGGCAGAAGAGAGAATTCCCTGTGTAGTTTCAACTTCCACAAATGCCACAGTCCTGTCCACATATTGCATTGCTTTAAGTTACCTAACCACCATTTTGCTGTTCCTCCAATCACTTAAAATCCTCTCAAAATGATATCCCTTTTAAGTAGGCTGACCTTCATGATTGATTCCTGTAGACTTCCATTTCCTTTTTTCAGGTGTCTTTTAAAACTGCTCCTAAGTAGAATGTGGGGAAAATGTTGTAGGCATTATTTCCTTGATTAGGTCATTAGGCTCTACAAAGTAAACTGTCCTTCATGAAATCCAGCAAAAGATAGTCAGAAAAGTAACAGAAATCTTTTTAACAGAACTCTTTTCTGAACCCCTTTAGGTGAAAGTATTGCTCTTTTTTGCTAAAACTGTGTTGCCATGGGGCACATAATTACAATTATTTTAAAGCCATCCTTCCATTTAGATAAGTAATCAACTCAATGGAATCAGCTAAACCTACCACACATGTAAGCTTTATGCAATGAGAAAACACTTGCTATACTGATACACCAGGACCTTACTTATTTAAAATGATTTAAAAAAATTGTGAGCTTTACACACCATGAATACAAATTAAAGTGACAGAAGCTGGAAATCTTTCAAGCTAAAAAAAATTGTGCAGGTAGCAATTGTTTTCTGAAAAATTGCACCTAATGCTGTCGATTTAAGGAATTGTACAACTTGTAACAGCAACTTGTTAAATTAGTTGGCCAGTTGGTCTCTGAAATTTGGCCCTTAATTAAATGCCGAGATTAATAATTCTGGCAGTGTTGGGGTATCTGTCACAGTTATTTTGGTTTTGAACTATGTTACATGACACTACAACTGTAAATACTTTTTCTGCACAGAGATTATGGTACACTGTTAATTGTACATGTATATATGGCTGCCAAAAGCAGCAAGTGAAATGCATAAAAGCTTTAATTCCTTGTAAAGTCTGAATTTTACACTCTAAATGGATCTCCAAACTGTAGACAAACACTAAGTTGAAGATTAAAGGAAATGCTGATTTGATATTTTCAATGTAATGAATAAACATAGGTACTCGCACTGGACAAGTGCAGCCCTTGTTGTTACCAAAGTAAATGCTAATGATATTCTTGACTAAGTACAGCGACTGTAATGACACCAGAGTTTTTCCCTTCAGTCAATGTAGCTTTAACTGGGTTTCAGATGCTCTTGTAATTCATCCTGTATAATCTAGTAATTGCCAACAGCAGAGCATAGAAGAGAAACCGAGTGGCATGGCAACTTCACAGCTAAGGGGGAACAGCATGCAGTGGTAAGAATGCAGCTGAGTTGTCCCTTCCTGGTTTCTGCTCGTTGTGTTGCCTCCTTGCTTGCCATGCAGCCTGACACAAGTCTTCCCAGCCAAGGTTTCCATCACCACACATTAACTGAGTACCAACCAATGGAGACAAATCAGGGAAGGTGCAGTCCCATTAATGCTGAGGAAGCAAGGTAACTGCCATAACTTTGAGCTGAAAATGTCACTGGATGAGTGCAGCCATGTTCTATGTTTCGACAAGTGAGGACAAGAACTGAGATGACCATCTGACATACCTTTTCTTTTGTGCCCTCAGGTCTTATTTTAGTGGTGCAGGGACTGGCTTCTCCTGGAAACAACCACAGCTTCTATGGGAATGATTTAGCCTCCAAACTATAGAACCATGGTTTCTGTCCTGAAACTGGGGACTCAGCAGGCTTGTTCTGAGAAGCTTCAGGTAATATGAAATTGATTCCGTTAGACTTGGGCTTCTGTCTTCTCATGGATTAGCAAAAGATATTTTAAAGTGGAATATGAACTTTGAAACGGAGAAAAATAATGTCTCCCATCATTACAAATACTCATAGAAATGTGTGTGGAAAAAGATGACTCTAAAAAAAAGTATGAAATCAGTGACTTAACAGCTTTGGAATTATCTTATTGGTTATGTGGTACAAAAAGAAAATCATTGGTAATATTATCCAGGTTTCATTTGACGCTACATGGTAATGAAGTCAAACACTGTGATGTAGTTAGTCAAAAAAGCCAGAGTAGAAAAGAAAACAAGGATGGTGTAGAATGGATTGTAAAATAGCTCCTCTAGCCAAAAACTGATACGTAGCTTTTTTTACCAATTATCTAAATTACATACAGGGTGCTCGTAGCACAGTGTAGCTAAAGTCAGTCTGGGGTCAAAGATTATCTTGCTCCTTAGAAAGGAAAATTCAAAGGATTTTGTGTGTATATGTGTGTGTGTGCAGTTAAGCTGACTTCAGTAAGAGAGGTTTTGGTCTGGCATAACTACAGAAATATGATATAAGAAAATGAATATGAGACATTATTTCATTGATCATATTTTTAATGTTGGTGGGCATCCTCCTTTTGCATGGTTACTGCCTTATGGTTTTCCATTTTTGCTTCCAAGGTTCCATGAAGAAAACAGAAGTGTCTGTTCTAAGTCATGTAAACTACTCAAAAGCATCCTGCCCAACATCAAAAAATTAAGGCTGCTGTTCTTGGTGTTACTTGTCAGTCACAATATTAGTCTTGGGAATTCAGCTTGTCAGAAATCCAGTTCTTTACTGCTACAAAGAATGAAAAGATGGCATTTTGCTGCTGTGGAATGGTAATAATGATATGCACAATGGAATCTCGAGTCCCACTTCTTAGATAAGTTTTGCCCCAGGAGAACTTGAAAATTACTTGACAAGAACAATAATGGTAAACATGAAGTGCTTTTCAGTGAAGCTGGCAATTCTTTGAAATAAACCTTTCCTGATACACGAAAGTAGGGGAACATGCGAAAGAATTTCAATCCAACACTTAGTTCCTCAGAGCAGTTTTCAATAGTAGCACCAGTTACTTAAGACAATCTCCACAAAGTTCATGACAGTTACTTTTGTCTGGGAACTATTTCAGACCTTTTCTGAAACGAGGGACGGGAAGGGAAGAGAAGGGAAAGGAAGGGAAGGGAAGGGAAGGGAAGAGAAGGGAAGAGAAGGGAAGGGAAGGGAAGGCAAGGCAAGGCAAAGGAAGGGAAGGGAAGGGAAGGCAAGGCAAGGCAAAGGAAGGGAAGGCAAGGGAAAGGCGAGGCGAGGCGAGGCGAGGGAAAACTGTATGTGGGATGCACTAAGTCCCAAATATTGAAAGCTAGATATGTTACATAAGATGCAAACTAAGAAGAATGGAGGCTTCTGACATCTCATATACATTTTTATATACAAGTCCATGATTTCCATGTGGAGTTTTAGAAAAGTCTGATCTTTAGTCTTCTGGAGTTTGAATTAATGTACTTAATTTGGCTCAGGTGAGGAGTTACAAGCTCCCCCAGAATGCAGAGATATTACACCAGTCTTGCCAGGGTATCAGAGCCCATGTTTCAGCATGTCTAAAACTAGACTGAATACATAATAAACATAATAAATAACTATAATTTGGTGATTACATTTAGAAGTTAATATAATTAGGGAAGAGTTTGAAAGGGTCCAGACTAAGTGACTATTACGGTTTTTCCCCAAGTTGAGTTTCTATGTTTCTGTGAGTGCAAAATTATGAATGAATGAGTTTCTAGGTCTCATCATCTTGTCTTGATTTTAAAATAGGATCTATGGCGAAAAAATGGAATTGGATTTCAGACCTTGAACAAGGCACAGATACGTGCGTTACTACTGCTGTCTTACTTGAGCTTTCATCATTCATCTTCCACCATTTTGAAAGAACACATTGAGCACTTCCTGGGGAGTGCTGGGCACCTGGACTGCCCCCAAATCAGGATTCAATATACCATGGTATCATAGGGCAGCAGTTTCTTGCTAGAAGTGGTCAGGACTATCAAGATCAGGGCCTACTTTGTCCTTCTGAAAGAACTTGATTCCACAGAGTGCTAAAACTTAGATTTCAACTTGAGGAAGAAAAAGGAATATGGTAGTAATAAAGAAGATGTTACAAGTTTGGTTGATAAACGTTAATAACGTTGCTAGAACAGTCTTAAAATTTTACAAGGCATTCAACTAAATATTGGAAAAAAAAAAAGATCAAACAGTAACAGATTGTTCTGTGTGTATCACAATTAAGTAAGTTTGATTTTCTGTGGATTTATACATTGATACTCAGCTCAATAGCTTAGGCTTCCCCTTACATCTTACATTGTATCATTGCTCACAAAACATGTCTATAGCCTATAGAGCCATGCCATTAATGTATTTCGTATGTTTCTGCTTCTGTCCTAGATATCTTCTGACTATTTTTTCCTAAAAGTTATGCCTTAGTTCAAACAAGAATTTGGTCAGTCAGAGAAGTTGTCTGTCCTGCATTGTTAACAAAGTAAAACTAGATGATCATAATAGTCCCTCTGAATCTTACAATTTTCTGAATCAATAAATTTGGTGACTAAAATATGTCATTTTCCCAGTGAGACCAATTGTAACTGTCAAAGAAACTAAAAGTGATTAGTAAGAAACTGGAAATATGTAAGAGAGGGAAATTATCTTTTAATAAAAAATCAATTTATTTTACTCACACACACTATAGAATAATATAGAGACCTTGCTGTTAGAACTATAAGGAACTACTGAATTCTAAAATTATCTGAAGAAACATTTGCAAATGTAAAATCCCCAGAAAAAATAATTTCCTAAGGAAGGATCGTAGGAAGAACAAGCACAGAAGAGACATACCAATAAACACAGATACAGAAAGTATTGTCAGATACTCATAAAAAACCCTAAACCAACAAATAAGACACATTTCATTTTAAAATATGATAGCCCAATGGGAAGAAAAATACTTCTGCACTTGAAAAAAAGAAATTAATGATAATTATAGAAAACTACCATCTCTTACCCTGATAAATTTTCAGGAGAAGAAATAGTGGATTTATGTAGATATAAATTCAGATGCTAAGAAGGAAAAAATATGTTAAACTAGTAAAAGCCAGTAAAAATCCACTTTTCCAGAAAATGCTTCAAAGTAAATGTCACTGAATTTATGCCATATATAATCAATAGTTACTTGAAATAAATTATATATATATAAGAAGTATTAATGGATGTTTACCAATCCACTGCCTTCTAATTTGGTGGTGTGACAGAAAACCACAAAACAATCAGTGAAAAGTAGGCAGATTACAAATGTATTCTCTGCTCAGAGACAGCAATTAAGAACATACTTCAAATTTATATGGATTCAAAGATTCAGATCCTGGGTGCACTGAAGTTGGTGGCAAGTTACTATTGATTTCCATGGAGAAAGGACTGATCATTTGTTTTAAAGCCTTCATGGCACCAGAGGCATCATTATTAACATTAAATTTAATCTTTTGCATAACACAGCCATGGAATTTAAAGAGAGTGAAAACCTTAAAAACACAGAGAAAGACAGAATGCTTCCCTCTGACAGCTTATTACCCTATTTTTGATGAAATGGCAAATGAAAGAAATAAAAAAACGGGGAAATAAAGAGAACAATAATAAATTCAGCTGATTTTTAGTTATGGCAGGGTGTGTAGCTTCAGGCTTGTATCCTTTAAAGGAGTTAAAAAATATATAAAAGTAAATAACAATTCCACAAATACACAAGCTATATATTTATGAAAAAATACTTCCTTAGGAAGTGTTACAGAATGAAGAAAGATTGGGTGTTCAAAACCTACAAAGTCATTGTAGATTATACTGATGACACACATGACACGGAAATGAAGAAATGTAAAGGTAGTTAGAGCAAACAACAGTCTGTAAGACCTCCCAGCTTTCACTGTCAGTTCTACAACTTGTTTTTTTGTGTGGCCTTTTGCACGTGCTCTCCATTTTTAAAACCACTAAATAGTCTATTATAACCTGATTTTTTGCTTTTGGTATCTGGAAATAAAAATTAAATTCTTAGTTGAAGTTACAAGATAAATATAAGAAAAGCTTTCATCTTGAAGCTTTTTTTTCCTGAATGTTGCCTGCCCCATACTCTATGTAAATCCATAGTCAAAACCAAAGAATAACATATGCAAACCTGAGACCCACACAAAAGTGAAGGGCTGCTAGTGAAGTTTTGTATTTGTGACCATCAATAATTGCCTCTGATGAATCCCAAAGTCATTCACAAACTCTGTATGACAGTTGAGAGCAGTATTTGTGTTAAATATTCTATTAATTAACATGTAATACAATGATAAATGAAAAATGATTCCTCTCTCGAGAAAAATATAGATTTATGCAAAACAGATTTCAATAGCTGAAGCGTGTACTGAAAAAAGTGTGATAGCATGTGGACAAAAAAAAGTGTCTTTTGATCAAAACATGATACTTGATAATACCTGATACAATAATGCATGACACATGATGCGCAGGGATGTTCTTTGTAGTAACTAATCAATGACAAAAAGCATTCATTATTTCTCTCTTTTGCAGATACTGGAAACCATTTTTAAAAATAAACAAATAAAAAAATCCTGTTTTTTTTAAAGATGTTGAAATCTCTCTGCTTTATTTCTCCAACATAACATCTTCTTTTTGTTTGGTTAGTGATTTTTAAATTAAACTAATGAAGATGATCTTCATAACTTGGAATGAACCACAGTGCTTCTTGGTAGGGCCAGCGGTATTTTGTTTATGAATATCATAGTTTATTGCCAAAAGCCATTGAAAGCTAAATTCAGAACTTGTGAAATCATTCAGCATGCAGGCAAAGAATATTTTCCTAGACATCAAGTAACTTAAAGAGGAGTTTTCTCTAGGGACAGCTACATACTACAAAACCAAACGTCCAAAAAGCTCTTTCTATCTACTCCCTTCTTTGTTACTATTGGAACAAGAGGTACTGCTGAGTCAGGTAGTACCTTTAAAGAACAAGGGATATATTTCTATGAAATCAGAGAACACCAGTAAATTTCTCAGTTATAAAAATAGTTTTGAAGAGAAACCATATCACTTTATTCAACTAAAACAAAGACCTCTACATTCTATAATCAGTCAGAGACTGACTGACAACAAAGTATCACCATAAAATTAGAGGATTATCTTGTACAGATCAAATGTCTGAACATTTTCCTTATCGTGCAAATAATTCCACTGACTTTACTGAACATCTCTTCTTTTTTACCATGCAGTTTAATTTCACCCCTAGGAAGCTGAAGGACTTCATGTAAATACCCTGATCCCCTTATGATGAATTTCTGGTTCTGTTTGTTCTAAAATACTTGGTAGTTTCTGGTCAGTGATGAAGCAGAGAGAAACAAACACACAAAAACAAAGGAAAAAAGGGATCTCACACAGTTTGTTTTAGGCAAATGATACTGGCTCAGACAGAAAAATAACTGCAAGTGTTCTTACGAAAACAAATTACAAAATGCTTAAGCAGACCCCTATAGCTGTGTTTTTTACACAGAAACTGTTCTGAATAAAAAGCAAAATCAACACAACATCAGTTCATGTAGGTACTTCTTGTGATTGGTGGACATTCTATATTTTGTTTCACTTCTAAACAAATCATCCAGGATGATTAAAGAACAGCCTTGTGGATTCTGTTTCTCTGCCTTCTCAGAAGCAGTTCACAAGACAGACTAGATCGTAAAACATGCCAGGCTTTTACTGATCTACTCCTTCTCTATATCAAGCCATGTTAGCAAGCAACTCTAATCACAAGTAAAGTAAAAGTACTTCCACTTTAAAAGGTTCTTTTGTTGTAACTGTGGTCCACTCAATTCTGTTATAAAGTGGCTATTTATAATGCGTGTAAGCAAAAAAACACAGCAGGATGTGGGTCATTGGGAGATAACCACATGCCCAGTGGCTTTCCTTTTATATCCATATTCATTTAAGATGATCCTTTCTCATTGAAGTCAGTGACAAAACTCCTACTCGTTTCAGTGGGAGCTGACTCAGGCCTTAGCGCAAGAAACACACAAGCTGCTATCTACTTATGGTTATGGAAACTTCATGGAAACATAGGATTCTTAAGAAAACTCAGGACCAAAGTACACATACTGAAGTGATTTAGTTTGTACTAATAGGATGGGAAGTTCTTTCTAATCATGCTTGAGCTGAATGAAAATCAGTGTGTCATCTGTTTGAGACTAATAATATTGCAATACATTCTTTCATCTCAGAGTGAAACAAAAGCTGAAATTCCTATTTATTGTGTTGAACAGACTATTTTGAATAATTCCAGTGCAGAAATAAGGAAATACTTAATTTCAGCATTTTCACAACTGAAATGTTTTCACATGGCCAAACTGAAGAGTTTTGCTTAACACACAGGTCATGTGTCTTTGATGAAGCACCATCCATCTCATTTGAAAAGAGAGATTTTGGCCAAGAAACACTAGCCTGCAAGAGGGAACATGGGTATGAGACATATATAGCAAAGCAGCTGCAGAGGGATATGCATTTCAGTATGTGCTGACTTAAAATGAAACATTTCAGATTAGTTCAGCAAACCAGAATATTTGGTTTCACATTCAGCCAACTGCAAAGTATCTATTTCTTTTCTTGGTTTTCCTGATGGGAAAATGGAAGGAATCTACACAAAAGCTTTTTCCTATGGAAAAAAAGAGAAGATATTGCAACACTATCTTTTCTACAGGGAGAAAAAGAAAGCCCAGAACATTTTGATATAAAGTCCTCAACTAGCTCTAAGGTATATGAAACTCCATGACAGTTGTGCAGGCCAGATCTATTGGTAATAGGACCCAAAAGAAGTTGCTTCTTGACTGCTGCTTAAAAGTTTTCAGCAGGCTAACAAAGATGCAAGGTGAAATATGCCAGGAACTTCTTTTTAATGGCCAAGAATTTTGATGAAATAAAAAACTAGAAAATCTGGAATTAATTAGCACTTTTTTTAGAGGTGTTAGATGGTCAGTCACTGACTTGGAGACCTTTCCATGGTAAGAGATCCTAGGGTAATTTTTTTCAGGTAATTAGTAGACAATATAGCAAAAGCTTGCATTTCCATGACTACTGCTTTGATTCATTTATCTAAATAATGGCTAACAAAAGAATTGTGTCCCAAGGATTGTAAATCTGCTGGCAACAACTAGCATTAAGTGTATTTATAGATAATCTGAAGGGTCAGAAAAGAAGAAAATAGAATAGACATTTGGTTATGCTCTATATCTTGGTGAAACAGGGAAGACTAATTCCTTGCCCTTTGCAGCTCCTTAGGCCAGATAAGAATTCTTTACTACAATAGCATCATATTAGCTGCATGATTTGGTTTCTTAAATGCTATCTACATCTTAGCTTTTTTTTTCCTTAATCAAACTCTCTCCTTCTATACCTCTTCATTACAAACACCTGAAAAGAATTGAATTGATCATTTGAAAGTATGAGGGAAGAGGGTAAAAGATCAAAACAATCAGACAGCTTTGCAGCCACCAAAATTTGCAGGCGCTTGCATAGTTGGACAGCACTACCTCTATTAAATTCCATTAGAATTCACTGGCCATGTTTGTGCATCCTGGAAGTATAACACTGCCACATCATTGGGGCTGTCTTTAGCAGAAAGTGTTATATCCAAATTTTGTTCAGGCACCTATGTGAGAGATCGCTGCTTAACAGCCATGTAGGTCTGTGCCTTTCAAGTGCTGCCTGCAGAAGGTGGATTTCGGGAATAAAAGTTCAAATACGTGTGTGTGTATGTTTATGTCTAAATGCAGGAAATGGGAGTATCAAATTGAAATAATGAAGGATAAATCAAAGACCCATGGGTTGTTTTCTTCAACTGCTTCTTTGCAATTTACCTTCACTCTTCTGGAGGCTGGTTCTGAAGGGTATAAAAGTTGATTATTCAAATAAGTTTATGCAAATGATCGACCCATTTCATTAATAGATGAGGACCCCTTATTCCTTTATAGGGAATATAAGAAATATAATAGAAATAAAAGTCAGAAGTTTTAGGCAATATCACTGTTAAAGATTACTCTGCAAGCCTGGCTTGGAATGCTGATGCAATTGTTCAAAAATCCTTATTCACACAACTAGAGGACTTCCTAATATAGTAGAGTGTTGCCAGGTAAGGTGTAACAGGATTCTGCCTCTTGTTTGCTTTAGCATACATGATTCAGTCAGTAATAGTACTCTTAATAAATCTAGCTATGCCACTTAGGGTAAGTGTAGCAAAACTTAGAGCTAGGTTAAAAAATGCAGAAAAACACATTAGTCAACAGTCCAGTAATCTTTCTATGTAATTATTTGCCAGTTTTTGCAGTCCATTCAAATTGCTTTGTTCTTTGGAAAATGCTACTGGACAAATTATGTTTGTGAGTAAAGAAACTAGGGAAATTATTGTGTGGAAATAGCTAGATCAGTCTACCTAGAATAAAATTAACATGAAATTCAAACCAACATGAAGCAAATCTAATCTCTTAATAATGTTTTGTAAGCTACTACAAAGTTATTTCTCATGCCTCGGCACTTCTCTGTTTCAGCCAGAACAGAAATCGGAAATGCCAAAATACTGTGAGAACGGCTGTTCTTGCACTTCAGCTGACCTGAATGAAACAAGGAAGTACTGCAAAATCACAAGACAGCCTGTTTTTAGGAGATTGTCATCTAATCTCCAAACTGGAGAAGTTTGGACGAGATCAGGTAAACTCTGGAAACCACTAAACTTCAGGATGTATACCTGAACTGAACCACCAAATCTTTGTGACTCATCCTTTACTGATGTCCACATTTTGTGGAGATGAGTATAAATAAAATAGTTTTACTTCGGGAAAGAGAGGAGGAAACACAATGTACTACACAAATCAGAGGTTTGCTTGCACTATTCTTTGAATTAGAACTGTACCATACATCTAATTCCACTGATCATAGTGTTTTAAATAAAGAGTATGTCCTTGAAGTCACCGGAGCTAAACTGGTTCAACTGGGAGAAGACTGCTGCCATATGTGCTCATGACATTTAGTTAAATTGCAGACATACTGGACCTTATTCATCCATGATATAACCTTCCATTGCTTCAATGACATTTCATTAGGAATAAAGTTGATCCACTAATCCTTGCTTGACTGATCTTTCTCTTTAATCTCTAGCTTCTGATATTGTACTGGTACAGTTCATGATGGTGACTCGGTGTTGAAATGGTGTTTATGGTCATGGTGGCTTAGCCTCTCTCAGCCATATCTGTTGTTTAACTACAAAACAAAGCCTGACTTGCAAATCTAGTATGGGTACTATGTAATTTAGAGCTTGAAAATGAAAGTTGTGACCTGGTTTTGCTCATTGAAGAAACAGATGTGTGGAAGGTTGGCATAAGTTCTTGCTAAGAAATGTTAGGCATTTTATGAAGCTTTAACAATTTTTGTATATTTTTCATCAACTTGAAGTCTGAAAATTAACAAACACTATGAATAAGGTGTTCTTTTCTCTTTAAACACTTTAAACACTTTAAACACTTCTCTTTAAAAACTTAATCCTATTTTAATTTTTTAAATCAGCAAATGTCTACATTAATTTTCTTAAGCAAAATCATAAACTAAAGTAAATTCTTTTATGTGTATAACCTAGGAAATAGATATGGGAAAATACCTCATTTATATACATAGTTTACGAAGTCACAGGGGGTGGGAACTTTCAAGGGACTGGACCAAAATGACACAAAAGTCAGGAAATGACCCCTGCGATGGGATTTCAGAGGCAGCAGATTAGGAACAATGTCCTCTTACAACTTCTGTAACTTTGGAACCTACCATCCCAGAACACAGTTGGGGAAGTGGAACTGGCCACCTGAGCTCTAATGAGCAATGGTTTCGTTAAGTACGATCCCAAAGAATACATGTCTGTACATAAAGAGCAGGGAAACAAAAGCAAGTCACAGCTGACTCTCAGTGCTCATGCCAGTGCTCAAAAGGAAGTCTTCATCCCACTAGACTAATTCAGGACGCCGAACGGGTGTCCTTGGGGAGTTTTGTTCAGGCAGTGAATCCTGTGTCAGTCAGTTAGCTTGCTCCAGCCAACGTCGCCGTGGCCAGAGAGTGGTGCGGAAGGGAAGCTGCTCTCCATGCTGAATGGCGTCTTTGTTCGCCCTGCCGCAGCAGTTACATTCTGCAGGCCCTGCAGATACAACAGTGGCTGTATGAGAGTAGAATGGAAATGAGATGCTGGCTCCCCCCAAAAAGTCCTGCTTCTTTCCATTAAAACTGCAAAGGAATTCTGGCAACCGAAAACTAATCCTTCCTATCGAGCAATGTTTTCCTGCCTCTAAAAGCCGAAGGAGCCAAAAGCACCAAATGAACCTAAAATATAGCATAGATGGGCATACATGAACATTTTATAGGTTGGTTACCTTGCAAAACAGAACAAAGGCCTGCTGGTAAATTAAAGGCAAAAATCATACAGTGGCTGCAAACTACCTGCAGATCTGTAAATTCACCTAAGTAGAATTGCAATGCACCCAGGACCGATATATTTGCTAAACAAGTTCTTTGGTATGTTCCAGTTACAAAGGCAAACAGTTTAGCCCTTGGTCTGCACACCTTTTTCAATCTCTTTCTGAGCCAAGATCCCTGCCTGCTAATAAAGAAGGCTGTCATAAAATAAGCATAGGTTGATTTCTTTCAAGTCTGGGTAAACTACCAGCAAACTATGGGATGTCATATTATCTCTTAACTAGAGGTAGAGAGTCCCCTTCTCCTGCTTCTGTTTAGTGGGAATTAGCCTATTAATAAAGAACCCTCTCCGTTGTTTTCATAATTCGTTTTAGAAAAGCAATACTGAAAGCTCTTTTTCATAATTCTCCCATGCAGATCTTGCTCATCTTCATAGTAACATAAAATATTAACATTTCTTTAAAAGTGAGGCTTTGGGATAGTCTTGTCAGAGAAACCAGAACTGTATAGCAAATATGAAGCAGGAACTATTTCATACATTGTAACTGAACTATGTTACTACTTATGGTCTAATTTGCTTTTCTATCCTATTTTCTGTAATAAAAGGGCAGTTTGTTTGCATTAGCAGAGATATTTGTTATTGTCATCATTGGTTATCTCACCACATACCTGTGATTTGCTTGATTCCAATATGTGTATTCTAGTTGTAAGGCTCACAGTAGTTTTTTTGACTCATAGTGGTTCCTCAGTCTGTATGATTTCTTTTCTAAATTTTTCAGTTAAGAGTACTCATGAAAAAAACCTTACAGTCACGGGGAAAACTTTACAATTTAATTTTGGAAATGCTTATGTTACCCGCCCTTGTTCAAACAAGAAGTCCCATTGGTGTAAATAAATACAGGATGTAGTATAGATAGAACTCTTGCTTTGTAACAGTTCACTCATAGGCCCCAGCTGTGTGTTTGCTCAGGGAAATAAAGGCAAAGAACTCCTATATTCCCCTGCATGGCCTGACTATTTTGCTAGAGCAAGCACAACTACAGCAGACATTCTACTTTGCAGCCTTTAAGTAGCCATCAACATGTTGACTGGAGCAAAGACATTCATCACCTTCAAGGAGGTGCTCAGCTGCCCAAAAGATCAGGTCATAAATATTTAACTGTTCATGAGCACAAAATAAGCGAAACCATTCTATTATGTACCTACACGAAATACCATTACAATGAATGCTCTTAGTTAGAGGTGGATGGAGTGCTTGAGCGGAACTTTTTCTGCCCACTAGACTTCAGCATTGTCACTGAATGCAAATGCAGAATTTGAACCTGAGATGGCAAAATTTCCAATGGGGTTTCTGTGAAAATTTAAAGCTATACTCAAAAAGAGAACTTTTCAAAGGTAACCAGTATTTTAGATGCTGAGCCTTGAAAATCTGGAACATAGCAATCACAAATGTATGTTGAACCAAATCCATTGAAGTAGCTATCGACAGACTGCAACTTAAACACATATGTTCACATCCATCCCTGCTAAGTATTAACATCCTAAGCTCCGTGAATATTGTGGATAGAAGTTGAACTGAAATAACAAAGTAAACAAATGGCAAATACCCATTTTTAAAAGTACATCTAGTCATTCTTTCAACTTAAGAATAAGTTGGATGCTAAACATTTGTAACTCGATGCTAAACATCTGTAGCTCTTAAAGACACATAAAGATAAAATACAACCTGAAAGAATAAAACAAAGCATTCTTCATAAACTGGTGCAATCAGTAATATATTCATGATAACATCTGCTACAGTATCTAACACAGATAATTTTTGAAAAGTTAAAAGCTTTATTTGTTTATTAACTTGTGGGTGCTTTTCTACACTCGTTATTTACCTAGAGGCTAGAAAAGTAGAACAAAGCCGAGCCTTTATTTGCTTAGCAACCTATCAAGCAATTGCACAGAATTATTTTTAAGTAGGTCCAATGGCAGCTCTTTTGAGTTGCCTGTCGAGTTTTTGTTTACCTTGCTGTTACAGCAATAATAGCAAGGTGGGGTCTATTCACTCAGTAGGTAGGACCCTAGCATTCTGAATGCTTCACTGTTTACCAAGTCACCGGACACGAGTGCTGGGCTGGACCATGTTTACCCAAATCCTGCTCGGCTGACAACTAGGTGTGGCTTTATTGGACTGTTACTCACACAGCTTTGACAGAGAAGCTCAACTTCTTAGCTGCAGTGCTTTAAGGAAATTATAGAGACGTGCAGGCATGAACTAACACTTATTTATGGCAATATGTATTAACTGGGAATGCTTTGCTTATGGGAACTATATCTGGATGCAATGAACAGAGGCCGGAAATTAACAGGCTGTGACAAAGAAAAAAAAATCTATTTGTGCTAACTTTGCGGGCAGCAGTTAAATAAAGGGAACATCTGTTTATCAAAGGCAATGTGCTGCTTCTAATTAAACCATCTTCTTGCTTGATGTTACATTAGTAACTAGGGATGCAGATCACACCCTTAAACAGACAAACTTTAAGACTTCCCTCTCCAGTCTGCTACACTGTTAGAGAAAAAAAAAAAAAAAACTTTCCTGGTTTATATTTTGAATAGGTGTTGTCTCATAATTGTAGTTGTAAGACTGAGAGAGACATTATGTAATGCAGTTCTTACCGCAATGTATGTTTAAAGTTACAGCTTAATAACTTAAGGGAAAATTTAACTGAGTAGGAGTTTAGCTGCTGTGACCTTTAACCAAGGAAAGTTGTCATATTGTTTACAGTGACGAGAATTTTCAAATACTTTGAAGAGCGATGAACAGTTTGAAGTACTCTAAGTATTAGTTATGATGATAAGGCCTGAGCTTTGGAAGAAAGTTATTACAGCTCTGAATGTCTCATGTCCTTCAGCTAAAATAGTTTAATGGCATGGCTGATCTATTCCGAAGGAATTATGACATTTCCAAGAAAAAAGGAAAATGTTTTTTAATAGTCATCATCTAAAGCAGTAAATCATGACAGATTTTTTTTTGTCTTCTTCTTTTTAAATTCCCAGTATGCTTATTCATACAGAAGAAAAAAAGTTATGGAATCTGTGTTCTGTTCTCTAGCAGTATTTGGCAGGTAGGTGTGATTTTTGAAAAGATTTTAGAAGACCTCTGTTTTGGCAAAGCTGATATAAAGTGGCTACAGAACACAATAAACAACTGTTTTTTCCCCTTCCCTTCCCTCACCATGACAAATACCCTGCATAGCCAAATCTACAATAACACAGGAGGTCATAATACAGAACATATTTTAAGGGCACTACATATCCAGGAATATGGTTTTTCAACATGTTGGCTAAGTCACTAATTTTAACAGTATGATGTGCTGTTCTACAGCTATTTCAGCTTGCTTTGGAGACTGCATGCTTCAAACCCTACTCAAGCAACAGCAAACTCCGCTCCTGTGCCTCCTATTTTTAAGAGGGCTTGTCTGTCTTGAAGCAACAGCCATATACAAACCTACGATTGACTTTTGTGATGCTGTTGCTGTTTCTAAGGACAGTATCCAACCAATACACGCAATGCTTCCTTCAGTAGGGTCAACCCTTGGGATACCAAGCAATTATTAGGTTTTCTTTGTCTTGTATGTGTCCATAGCCATGGTGATCAAGGTACCATTTTCTACCCATGCTGGTAGTCTTGGATTTTTTTCTTGTTAAACTGATGTCTGAATTTGTGTAGTTTCTCCATATTTTTTTTTGTTTGTTTCAAGAAATCATAATCTGATACCTTTAAAGAACAGCTCACACAGGATTAAGAAATCCTTTTAAAACTATCTGGAGGAGATAGAAATATACTGCACAACTACCAGGTATGAATAATCTTAACTACTGACTCTAGAAACCCTTTCTCAGTAGCTGCTCTGGTGGTCACAGCCCATGCTTCATCAAACCTTATAGGTTTATTTAAAATCCGATTTTTTACTAGACTCTGTTGGTCTGTTTACATTTGTCAAATACTCCAGAACGGCTACCCAGAATCATAAAGTCTCTCCCATGCTTCTATTAAATTTACAAATCACACCTTTTTTTTTTTTAAGTTTAAAAAGAATCGGCTTTCTTGGACACAGTTTACAGTTCAGTAATTGGGCTAGCATTTTTCTCCTATAAATACACTGCCCTCTGATAAATGACAGAGGAATAGTAATAACAAAGAAGGTGACACTTTCCATGGTCAGAGATTAAGGCCAAAGTCATCATCTCTGTGAGTATACTGACAATTAACTATTATTAATGCCTGTGATGCATAAAGTACTGGCCTCCACCTCTGATGAAAGGAAGGTACTATACCCTGAATTTGAAGTATCCATGGACAATTTAGCTTTGAACTATCCAGTACATTAGCATTACCTTATTGCCTCTTTGAGTGCTTCAAGACAGCATTTTTGTTACAATTAACTCTCCATATCTGTTGAACATCTTTGCATCTTAATACTCCCAGGTTGCTAGTTTGATGACTTTGATTAGACACATTTTTTCTCTTTGCAGTTCATCACCCCAAGCAATCTGTTTCCTTGTTATGTTAGGTTTTTTAGCTGGCCTACTTCTGCATTCAGAACACCATTTTTGTTCTGGTACTGTCGTGCTGTTCAGAAATTACTCAGAGCCAAGGAACTGAAGGATGTCTGCTTCATTAACCGTCTCAGTTCTTACTAATACACATTGCATAATTTAAGTTGCTGCACAATATAACAATCCATTCGCACTGGCTTATGCCAGAGCTTTATAAAAGTGCTGTTCCTCACAGGATGAGAATATATATATTTACTGAATATCTTGTAATGGAGAATTCACAAGGATGCAAACATGAGATTTAGAATACAAATTTATGCCATTTAATTATTCCTAGAAATACATGATGGTAGCTCAGAATTGATAAATACCTGCATATTCACTTTTTTCCTAAAAATAAATTTTACCTTTGTTCCATTGATCAGCAAACATCCTTTGGAAAGTGGGATTTGGATGGAATGAAAGGTGAGAAAATATACTACAACACTGAACTTCTAAATCTCACATGGTCCAGACACTAGGCAGGCGATTGGTAGCACTGGAAATGGTAAAGTCTGAGGTGGACAGGGTTAATAGCATAGTTTAGGGGAGTCTTTTTATATGCAAAAGCCTGTCTACATATTTTTCAAGGTGTAAAATGGTAACTCAATTCCATAGTATACATTTGCTAGCTTGCTTGCTTTTATTTCTCTTAATGGTGGGCTGATTAGTTTTTTGTACAGTATAAAATACATGTAATTTGTGTCACGCCTATTGAGCTGAACAGCAAAGGTGGGGCTAGCAGACACATGATCACAGAAGACATGTAAAATTCATGAGTCAGTTCCTAAGTGTGGGTTCAACAGCAATAACACTACCTTCCTCTTTCCACTTCCTCCGTACTTTGGTTTCCTTGGGAAGGAAATACAGGTGTATAGGCTAGAAACCACAGCATGTTCCAGGCTCTGATCTGAATAGCTGCAGGACCAGGATTGCTGGGTAAGCTGTGGAGCATAGTTCAGGCTAGACACAGACAGAAAAAGTATTCACTGCAAGCTGAAATCTGAATTTGGATGAGTGTTCAGTGTTGCTGGTGTCACAGGGAATCACATACTGAAACTCGTACTGAAATATATACTGAAAAACGTGTTGATGGATAAGCTTTCCATAAATATGTTCTCACAGTATTAAAGACAGAGTTGAAAAAAGCCAAATTAAAAGCAACAGATGGCCAAACCATCTCACGTGAGGAAAGGAAACAGCATATTCAAAGCAGACAGGAATTTACTTGAAAACATGATAACTGCTGGTCAAAGCTCAGGCTTGGACATTAGAGAATTACTGGTATGCACTGCCAATCCTCTACCTGATGCTAGAAATCTATGGATCACTACAAAAAGTAACCAAGGCAAGCATAAGTAGAGAAAGAGTAGACCAGCTCCACTGAAACTCTCCCCATACTATTTGTACTCTGCATGGAATGAGCCTGGTTCAGAGAGGGAAGAGTGTTCATGACACATCTGGAGAATATGAAGCATTTGTTTAGCATTTAGTACTATGTAAAGGTACAGAAAGCCACGGAACTTAGACTGTGTTTGATATTTACTGGAAAAAAAGATGTAAGACTTAAGATCAGATTTGCTTCAGGAATGTAGCAGCAGATCAAAAAACCCTACAGTGGAGAGAAGCCTCACCAAATAATTATTTTAGGAATGAAAAAAAGTTTATAAACACAGAGTACATGACAGTTCTGTACACAGGAAGCAAGCTTCTACGAAACATGCTTCAAGCTAACGGAAGACAGCTCTGAGGGCTGTAAGAACCTTGTGCATGAGCTTTTCCTATCAACTGCTGCACATACTCCCATGTTTGAAATGAAAAGTTAGTCACACTTAGTGGTGAAGACAGACATTCTTGTGTGTTGCCTTGGGTTTGACAATGACATGTCTTGCCCAGTCTCTGAGAAAGAGTTGGACAAGACTCACTCACAGAAACCAGTACGATGTCTCAGGAGTCAGAGAGCGTTGACTGGACTGCATGGTCTTTTCGTTTGGTTTGGTGTTTTTTGTTGGGGGTTGTTTCTTGTTTCTTGTTGTTGTTTTGTTTTCTTCAGGTTTTGAACTACAAATTTTTAAATCTTTTGTAGGCAAAATAAATGTTTAGGCAAAGAGAGCAGAGTCCATACTTCAGAGTTCGGGCAATAGGAGCTCTTACCACATCTCTTTTAGAAATGGCAGGCATCGACATGACTTCAGCATGTCTGTAGAGGTCTGACGACTGATTCAAAGTATACTATTATCAGCTGTTATCAGAAGATGTGAAACTGATTCCACATAACTATCACTAAGCAAAGATGGTTTATTTTACCATGCACTTTTGCAAAAGGTCAAGCAGGAATTTGGAGACAATCTCTGCAGTGATATACACAAGATATGGATAACTGGATAACTCAAGCAAAAATGAATTTCAGTAATGTGGTAGGTGACTGCATTTTCAGTACCCAAAGTAAACCTGAAGCTTAGAAATGCAACTATGTGCATTCTTTTAAAAGCGATACATTTCTGTGCATTAGTAATGGACTGAAAAGTACAGAAAAGTATGAGCTTAAAACTGTACTAACCAACATATCAGTGACGAAAATGCAAATGTTCATACACTCAGCACAATAATTGCAGTAATCTGTCCTCCAGTGTATTGAATATGCTTTTATGATGGGATGATATTGTGTTATGTATTTATAGCTTTTGATACAGTTAAACAATGAAAATATTTTAGTTCTTGATTTCTTATAATGCAAAAACATTTTTAGCATGATAGGTGATCATTGTTGATAATGTCAAAAGTACCACTGAGCAACCACTCAACCAAAGGTATTATAACTAAGAAATCCTGCAAGCAGACATCTTCAAAATGCACCACCAAATTTTGTACCTCAGGTGGATGCATCAGATAATTTTTTTAACCTTGATTTAGTGACTAAAACAGTGATATATAGTAGGTGAACATTTTCAGTAATGCTAGTAGTTTCATCTTTTACAGCTAGTGTGTGTTTTAAACAGATCTGCAAAGAAATGAGTTTAAAATGTACTTGGCTTCTGTTTCTCAGAAGCAAAAGTGAAGACAAGGTAGGCTTCAAGTCAGTTATCCATCACACTTAACTTTTTCCCTCAAATAATTCTATCCCATTCGACAAAGCAGTATACATTTCTCCTGTCAAATGATACACTTATATGTTAATCATGTGTTGTTTGAAACGTTAAGCTGGTGAATGTCTTCTTTGGGTTTATATCTACTACAAATGAATCTGAGAAAGATTAGTGACAGTATTTTTAAAAAGTATACTCAAAAATGCAAGTCATTTCAACTGCTTTCAGCTGTGAAGAGCTATGTGTGTAGTCAACCAGCTGTCTCTGCTCACAGTAGGGGCAGGGAAAGAGAGAGATGGCAACTCATTCCATCTATGCTAGACACTTGTCTTCGGATGGGATGAATCACCCTTTGGGAGTGTCTACCTCTCTTCGTTTACTACAGAAGTGCAGATGACTAGCTTAGACCCAATGCCTAAATTTAGAATGCTAAAATTAGATGGGATGCATTCCACTTTCATTCATTCATTTAATTAATCCAGTTAAAAGAATGATCTATTAGTTGTACTGGAAAAAAAGTGGTGCAATTTTGTTGAAAGCTGTCCTGCCTTGAACAGTCTGGAGTTTAAGTAATGTGTGGGTGAAATGAAGTATCATCACTGTTTTACACACAGGGAATTCAGGATGCAGAAAGACTATGTGAATCACTCTAACTTACACTAAAACTTTGTGTCAGAGTAAAAAGACAGTGATAGCCTGTTAGGCAGCACAGTCAGTTCTTCAACAGAGCCCCTGTATTTCAGTTCACAAATAGATATAATATATGATATAAAAGTTCCGTTCTGTTATAAACATACTTGCAATGGCTTCAACCAGAGCTATCTAAATGATCACTGATCTCTCAGAATTCATTAAAGTAGTTACAGTCAGCCTAAGATCTTGAGCACCCATTTGAATGCTAGAAGCCTGATGACACCAGGAAATCCACTGTGTTGCATTTACAGAAGCAAAAATTGTTGTCTAGACTAACCTGTATTTATTCTAAAGCTACCTGTGGCAAAAAAAAAGCTTTTACACTTTCATGGTTTTGGAAAACATGGTATTATGCTTTCAGAGTTGAAAAAAGGGAGTTATCTTACTATGTTTTACATTTAACCTTTGGCAATGGATAATTGTTATTAATCACAGATATTTAACACTGAGAAAATGGCTTCCTGAATCTTATTTGTTACCGTTTGAGAATGTGTCTGGTAAATTCATAAGGTAGTAAGTCCCATAAAACAAGGCTATAGCTATTAAAGCAATAATGTTTGTTGGAATACTATTTGGAAATAGTCGAAAGTACCGTATTTTAAAAAGTATCTTGTGCTTTTTAGGATCTTTGTTCCAGTTATTAATACAGAAAAATGTTAAGGCAACAAATTAAATAAAAATTTGATACCAAATAAGCTAAGGTCTTTTGAGTTAAATGGGAGCTTGATGACAAATCCTAAGACTACTGCACTGCCACAGTCCCACCCCAGAATGATCATTATTTATAATACCCGCCCCATTCCTCCATTTGTTCCTGTGTGTGTATATATGATTTTGTGTGTGTTTGTATGTAAATGTACATACACATGTAGATAAGTGCATGAGCTTTGTGCCAGTTCCAAGCTCAGTTAGTAACTCCAATAAGCACAGTTTCATTCCTTTCAGGAGAGGAGAGAGGAGTGCCAGACACTTTCCTGCTATCCTATATAGAAAATATTTTGAAACATTAGTGGACTATTCAACTTAAGGTGTTACATATAATAGAGGTAATTAACAGGTGTGTGAAGACATTTTGGTCTTACTCATCTGTGTCCTTATTTTGGTCTGCTGCACGCCATATTAACAAGGCTGCTGCATGCCATATTGATGAAAAGTCATGAAAAAGCAGTATTTTTCTCCTCAAATATGCAATGTTACAACCTGCTCTGTTTCATTTTAACCTTTTTTTGTGTTAAATCGTTCACAGTAAGCATAACTTGCACGGATTATCAAAATACCAACATATGGAAACATTGCATTAATGCCTGTTTTTAAGAGCAAATGGTGATGATCATAGATTTTTATAGGGGCTGCATTATCAAATGAAATATAACAGTTCTCTGTTCATTGATGTAATGTTAGAAATATATTCTGGACTGTATTTATCTGCAAAAATCCATATTATTTTTTCACCTCCCGATCCTTTTCTACCAGTATGTCAAACAATTTGCTTAAATTAAGATTAGTAACAAAATGACAGTGGCACAGTGTATGTTGCCAGTCTGAATCTTTTCTTTGTATTGTCTATGAATATCCAAATATTCAGAACGTATAAGGTCGAAGAGTTGCATTTTGGCAGACAGCTTGTGTAAACCACTGGATCATTTGCAGAGTGGCATTAAAACACATTTACAATGGAGCCACAGGCAATCTTTCATCAAACCTAATACATGCTGCTAAAAGCACTATCTTGAAGACCATCTGATAACAATCAACTTGGTCGATAAGGCTTACTTTTACTCAAAAACTAGTTAGAACACATTTATTACAGTGACAGTTGGCTATAATCATAATAGGCCTGTATTTGTGCCTTGTTATACTAGTGGTTCTTATCATTACTTGGCATTTATTCTTTGCTACATATGCAATCTAGCTAATGGTACTGTCTCAAATTTCTTTGATCTTTTTCTTCAGCTTTTTTTGCAGCATCTACATTACCACAGACTGCTGGTTTTCTAAAAGAAGTGCCACAACTATTCTGTGTATTTTTCTAGTCTTGTGATCTTTGTCACTCAACATAAAATAAAATAAAATAAAATAAAATAAAATAAAATAAAATAAAACAAAACATCTGCATTCTTGAAGATGCAGTGAATTTTCTTCTTCAAGCCAAAAATGAAGATGTAGGATCTTTTGGGTTTTTTTCTACCTCTCTTAGACTTCTCTTAGATTGAGTATGTTACTTAATCTTTTTAATATAATTTTGCTATCTTAATATATAACATTGTGTAGTTGAATAAAAGATTATTTCTCATGTGTTTGCTCCCAATATTCTTACAATGTGGTACCAATTTTACATTTCAGAATACACCATCTGTTTCTCCTCTTTTGCTTAGAGGGTCCAGTTTATGCAGTCACACATATCAAAACTGCAAATCCCTCTTTGTACCAATAAGACCTTGATACCCTGATAGACTCTGAGACGCTCTTTTTTGTCAATTTGTCCTTGCTTTCACTAACACTGAACATACCGTAAGTCATATCTTTTAGATGCCAGTAAAATGTTTCTCTTCTCAGACGTTACCAGAACAGAACTATTTCAGATCATCCATCGAAAGCAATTTTCACATGTGTAAAACATGGATGGCTTCAGTGAAAGTGAACAATCCTGGATAAACTCTTCATTTTAGATGAAAGCAGCATGCAAAGCCACCAGCTACTGGTGACACTATTATGGTTATTAAATTCCACAATAAAGGTGGGGAGATATTTACAAAATCCCAGTACTGGGAGATATTACACCACCAGTGATCAAGTAAGTGAAGAGATGATGAATTTCCAACATAATACAGTTATGTAAGATGAATCGAACAGAAAAAAATACCAACACTTTCATATTGTCTCTTCTCATCATATTATAGCACTATTGATGCAGTTTTGGCAGATTTGAATGTTTTGGGATCTACATAATTTTCTTAGGAACCTGGATCACAGAAACACCCTACAGCCTTACCATGGGCAGATGGGTACCTGTGTTCCACTCCAAGTTAACATTCCCTTTTTGACTAGTATTTGCAGTGCAAATACTGCAACACCAAGTTGACTGTGCTATCTATGGACTTATACAACCACTGCACTAAGTTTAAGCTTCGCTGTTAGATCTTGGTTCATGGCTACCTTAATGCCATTTTTCTCAATGGCTACCTTAATGCCATTTTTCTCAAAGTTTTGAATTACAAGACAGACAACTGCAGCATTTTTCTTCCAAAAGATCCATTCAAATGAAAAAAAGACTCCCTTAGTGCTGAGACTTCTGAAATCAGAAACATGTATATTAATGTTATAATCCATCTTTGTTATGCTCTACATCTAATTCTTACTTGCTCATAGGTGAGCCTTTTTGTGTCACATCTGATTGTTCTATTTGTCCATGCATATTATACCATGGGATATATCTTTTCGAACTGGAAAGGGTACAGAGAAAATTCCATGAAAAATTACCTGAGGGGTAAGAAACATGACTGACAATAATAGATTTAATCTATCAATCTATTTAGCTTATCAGAAAGAAGTTGGAGAGATGACTGTGATGTGTAAAAAATACATTGACAGACAATATTAACGATAAACATTTAATCTGATGAAGAAAGCTAAATAATTACTAGATAAAAATAGTGGACTATTAAGCTAGAAACTTACTTCTTTTACATCTCTTTTAAAAAATTTATACAAATTAGGGTGCAAATACATTCATAAAAGTCAAGCCTTATCACGTCTTGATGATAAGAGCTCAGACTTCATGATCTAATGGCAGCTTCAAAATTTTATACCATTGAAAACAAATGTAGGTCCTGTTATATTATATGAATGTGAAAGAGAATCCATACAATCCACCATTAACAACGCACTACTCACCCTCCTCATTGCTATCTGCAGTTGTAGATTACATAATGTGAGTCTTAACAGCAATGGGTTGCTGTCAGATCTGGTCAGATCATAGAATCATAGAATCATAGAATGGTTAGAGTTGGAAGGGACCTTAAAGATCATCTAGTTCCAACCCCCCTGCCATGGGCAGGGACACCTCCCACTAGACCAGGTTACTCGAAGCACGATCCAACCTGGCCTCAAATACTTCCAAGGGATGGGGCATCCACAACCTCTCTGGGCAGCCTGTTCCAGTGTCTCACCACCCTCAGAGTAAAGAATTTCTTCCTAATATCTAATGTAAATCTAGCCTCTTTCAGTTTAAAACCATTATTCCTCATCCTGTTGCTACATTCCCCGATAAAGAGTCCCTCCCCATCTTTCCTGTAGGTCTCTTTTAAGTACTGAAATGCTGCTATAAGGTCTCCCTGGAGCCTTCTCTTCTCCAGGCTGAACAACCCCAAGTCTCTCAGCCTGTCCTCATGAGAGAGGGGCTCCAGCCCTCTGACCATCTTCATGGCGCTCTGGACTCACTCCAACAGGTCCATGTCCTTCTTATGTTGGGGGCTTCAGACCTAGATGCAGTACTGCAGGTGAGGTATCACAGGAGTGGAGTAGAGGGGCAGAATCACCTCCCTCAATCTGCTGGCCATGCTCCTTTTGATGCAGTCCAGGATGCGGTTGGCTTTCTGGGCTGCAAGCGCACATTGCCAGCTCATGTTGAACTTCTCATCAACCAATGCCCCCAAGTCCTTCTCCTCTGGGCTGCTCTAAATCCATTCTCTGCCCAGCCTGTATTTGTGCTTGGGATTGCCCTGACCCACATGCAGGACCTTGCACTTGGTCCTGTTGAACTCCATAAGGTTGGTGCAGGCCCACTTCTTAAGTCTGTCAAGGTCCCTCTGGATGGCATCCCTTCCCTCCAGTGTGTCGACCAATCCACACAGCTTGCTGTCATCAGCAAACTTGCTGAGGACACACTCAGTCTCAACATCCATGTCACCAACAAAGATGTTAAACAGCACCAGTCCCAGTACCGACCCCTGAGGAACTCCACTCGTCACTGCTTGCCACTTGGACATTGACCCATGGACCGCAACTCTTTGAGTGTGGTCATCCATCCAATTCCTTATCCACCAAGTGGCCCATCGGTCAAATGTATGACTCTCCAATTTAGAGACCAAGATGTCATGTGGGACAGTGTGAAATGCTTTGCACAAGTCCAGGTAGACGATGGTAGTTGCTCTTCCCTTATCCATCAATGCTCTTATGCCACTGTAGAAGGCCACCAAATTTGTCAGGCATGATTTGCCCTTAATGAAGCCATGTTGGCTGTCATTGATCACCTCCTTATTTTCCATGTGCCTTAGCAGACTTTCCAAGAGGATCTGCTCCATGTTCTTGCCAGCTGCAGAGGTGAGACTGACTGGCCTGTAGTTCCCTGCATCTTCCCTTTTTCCCTTTTTAAATACGGGTGTTATGTTTCCCCTTTTCCAATGAGTGGGAACTTCACTGGACTGCCATGACTTCTCAAATATGATGGATAATGGCTTGGCAACTTCATCCGCCAGTTCCCTCAGGACCTGCAGATGAATCTCATCAGGTCCCATGGACTTGTG
>VYXH01009141.1:580683-609766 GCA_013397275.1 Burhinus bistriatus | reverse complement strand
ATGGTTGGACTCGATGATCTCAAAGGTCTCTTCCAACCTAGGTGATTCTATGATTATGCGCTTGGCTATCATGATGCGTATTGCTGATGATCTAGTTGCCGCTTGCAGACAGAGACACTGCTGTTTTAGGAAAGCTCTGCCTCAAATTTATTTCATCTCCCATTTCTCTAACAAAACAAACTGTTTCTTTGAACATTGCCAAATTGTACAGGTTGGTAAAACCAATTCACTGCGGTGGTGGATGTTTTCTTGGCACCCCAGAATATGGGTTGAATCACTGCTGGTTAGAGATCCTTCACTTTTACTAGAGAGAGAAAGGAGGCAGGAAAGGCTCTGTGATTTGATAGCTAAGATGTACTTGTCTGTTTTTAAAAAAAAAAAAAAAAAGAAACAAAAACCCCCCAACACCCACAATGCTTTCATATGCCATAGAAGACTGTGTATCTGAAAAGGTCTAAACTGTCAAATGGCTTTTATTTTAATAGGAATCAGCAAATAAAGTTCTCCAAATATTCTGTCTTGCTGACCCTGTGCAGCTGCCTCATATCCTCTGCAGCTCCTGCATGACGAACGTATGTCCTTGGACAGCTGTGAGGTATCTTCAGAAAGTAGAAAAGATGATGCCATCAGTGGTCCTGACACTTACTAAGGCTTTCATGGCTCTGAAAATGGGAGACCTGATGATGTATGCACATGAGATGGACTCCTATAAGGAGGTAAAGTGTGCTGAAAGCATCAGCTATTCACACTTTGCAAAACCCAAGTCAGTAGGTTTGGCTTGTAGTTGTATTTTACAGGAAAACAAACTTTCAGTCACTGCACTTCCTCCTGATGTGCGGTATAGGCTCCACTGAATGTCAGCAATGACAGCAGAATCGAGCGCAGGCATTTGCTGGGACTGTACTGCTTACCCTGCAGGGAAGGTAGTCTTATCTTGGCAAAGCCTTACCAAATAAGTAAAAGTTTTGAAGCTGTTAATTCTTGATAAATCAAATACTATTAGCTGGGGTGTAACGAGCTGTGCAGAGCCAGTGCTCTTCAGCAGTATGGGAGGGTTGTATAGTAGCATTTTGACACCCCTCCACCATGTGATATGCCCATGAAAATACTATCTGTATGCAAACAGCCCTTACAAAATTGCTCTTGGAGCAGAATGTCCATGGTGCGCACAAACTAAATTTTCTGTATACAATTTTCCATCTTACATGGAATCAAAGCACTTAATCAGATCAAAACCTACTTCAGTGCTATCAAAGCAAGAATTCCACGTCAATGGGGGAAAAATGTTAATGAAGCAGTCTCTGCCATAGATGTTCATGTGTGGTTTTAGACTGAGACCAGCCTGTAAATTACTTCTTAAGGTTGATCAGGACTGTTGAATATTCAAAGGTGGCACAGCTTGAAGTACAGACTCTTCCTGAGAGTGAGATATTGGAAGTCTAAAAACTTCTAAAATAAACTGATAGCTGTTCCAAAGTCAGATATCGGTTGGAGAAGTCCTGGAGAGCTTTCCAAGTCAGCAGTTTTTGAATTGTAAAGTGGGTGCTGTGGAGAGCTGTTTCAACAATGATATTCAGCACCACCTGCTTTCTAACCATTTGCAGCATGGTCAAGGGAAATTGCAATGTTGCGAGCAAACATACACATTCCACTGCATGGATGTTATTTAGAGAATAAGGTGGCTGAGGTTTGGGTGTTGTTTTTTTTTTCCTTTTTGTTTCTTTTTAACCTGACCAATTAAAAAAATGTTCTATTGGATCTCACCTTTAAAAAGCATTTTGTTGCAAAGTAGAAACAATAACATTTTCAGAAAGACAAAGAAAGGAAAGACAGTTTGTATGCATAGCGGGGTGAAAACTGAATTTTCCTCCTAGGTCTGCCTGTTATTTCCCGTGTAATTAATTTAATCTGCGTAGGCATCATTTCCCCACTGTCTTTAAAGTCGAAATAGTATCTTGTCGTGCTTACCTTCAAAAGCTCTCAGATACCCAGAAACAACTTACTGTTGCACATAGTGCAGAACATTTTGATCATTGTTTCAGGGGTATTTTCAAAATCAAAATCATACTTTAACGAAGTAGTCTGTTGAAATTTCAGCCGGTGATTTTTCAAAACACTGCGTGTATTGAATGTCTTGGGTTTCATCGTGAAATCTGTCTTTCTTACATGCACGGTAACTCCAGATTTGAACAGCATGTTCCTTGCAGTGTTCAGGCAAATGGCCTATTGCTGCTCCAGCACACGGCTTGGAGCTCCGTCTCTGGAGAGCTAGTCTGAAAATTGTAGAAAGGATTTATTTCCTTGCCCTGGCTTTCCTTCATTTCATCTGTCTAAACTTCACTGCCTGAGGAAGTAGTGAGTTTTCTGTGTTGAATCGTATGTGGATTGAATTCTTTACCTGATTTATATCTGACTGTATTTCTAGACAGTACTGGCTTGTGGCTTCATTGGGGAACCAAAACTCTTGAGACAGCGTAAGGAAGGAATTGTTACTCCAACGGAGTTTGCTGTTCACCTGAAGGAGATGCAGCCTGGTTTACTGGTGGCTGCCACTGTGGCTTTACATGAGAACAGTAAAATTGAACTGGAAGAAGCAGATACCTTTTTCAAGGTTGGCCTGTCATAATTTTTTCTTCTTTTTTTCTTGTAGTGATGTTGTTACGGGTAAGCAAAGCAGCCTCGGTAACTCCTTCACTCACATTTCAGTATTTCTTCAGAAAGAGGGAGAAGAGGGTTGGATATATTTCAGTCATGATAGATGACTACAGAGTCAGAATCTGGACCTTCTGGAAAGAAATACTGGTTAAATCAAGCTAAAAAAAATTGCAGTAAATTCTTTATTTTGACCTTGTCATTTGAATGGAGAATACCCTGATCTCAGAGATCTTTCAATGGCTTCCTAGCAATTCAGCTTCCTAAGGCTACTGAAATTTAACAGAATTTAGATAAATCACTTCCTTAAGCACCTTTTGAAGAAATCATTAGGATTGAAACACACTTCTAAAGAATCAGACTTAAATATGAAGGTATATAATGGTCTGATGTTCTGTATAAATTTCTGAATGATGACTAGGTCTCTGCAGTTTATGAGAAGAAAGATAAATAGAATATTTTTTCTGGTGTCACTGAAATTTTCTTTATTTAGATTGTGAATAGACAAAACTGTTTTCTTTTCTCTACAATGAATAACATTGTTTGGATTAAAACCATGTATTCTTCAATGTAGGTGTGTTGCAGTCTTATATCTGTTACTGTGAAAGACCTGTATCAGAAATACCGAGTCACGAAATGAAACTAGAACAAGTGTTATTGTTTAAAGCCAGTTGGAAACCAAGTAAAAGTCTTTTTCGCTGGCACACCAGACCTTAAAGCATCTCCCTTGTGGATCCTACCATCGTACCCAACTGAGCTACACAGCATCTCTTATCACCGCCTTTAGATTCTTCTTTCAAAGACACCTGCCTGGCTATTGGCATATATAACATCCTCCAAATTAGCAGTCTGTAAATACTTGCAGACAGTGTGCTGACGTTTCAGGCAGAGGAGTAAAACTCAAAGAAGAAATCAAATCTATCGTTTAGAATTCATTACCTTAAAATCTTTCCATGAACTTTTTACTTTGCCTAGCACTGTATTATGTAGAATCACATCTATTAGAAATACATCAAGACAAAAAAGGAACCAAAATTCTGCTTCTACTAAAAGTGAAAAACTGTTCCTCCCATCTCTTCTAACTTCTGCTACTAACAATTACCATCGTCTCTGCTAACTTGCTGTCTTCTAACGTTTTTGTCCTTAGATATTGTGTAGTAACAGCGAAAACAGTGTTCCTCAGCTCTTGGTGGATTTCTGGGAAGCTCTTCTTGTAGCATGCTCTCAGGAAGAGATACTTCAGGAGCTTTTATTGAGGGTTACTTCTCAGTATGTTTGGAGAATATCAAAGCAGCAACTTCCTGAGACTAAGCCTTTGAAAACGACGGAGGATCTGGTAAGTATACCACTCAGAGGCAGTTTTGTGACTGCATTATCTGTCCAAATACTATCCTTAAATTCTGGACAGTTTCTCTCTTAAAAGAAGCAAGACTGAAAGCAAATAAGGTAGTGTGCAGTTACCAAATTAGGTATTGCTGGCTCCAGGGAGTCCTACTCTTTGGGGACATTTGCAGATATACTTCCAATAGGAATCTCGGCTCTGGACAGAAATAAGGGCTAAAATGAAACAATGAGAGTTTGTCAGACGACTGTTTGCAATTTTACAAAGCTGACTAAATGAGAAAAATGTGCGAATGATGAATTTTAAAGGATTCTGAATGGGAAATCTGAAATACAGAATTAAATAGAAGTTCCCAGTTTATTTGTTACTAAATTGTATAAACCAGAAGAAAGAGTAGCTGCTATTCTAAATTATGCTATTTGAGAGTAAAGTTTTCTTCACTTATGGTGGGTTTCACATGGAACTGTCACTAACAAAAATATTTCTTTTATTGCAACTTGATTCTTCCCTGCATAGATAAACTCCTGTAATCATTTTGGGTTGATTTTCCCATGGGTGACTTCCATAATGTCAGTGGGCTCTCCATCTGATAAAGATTACTGTGAAGATATCTCTAAACTACAGGTATGAAACCCTTAAATCTTACTGTTTACAGCCTAGATCCGTTCTGCAAGAGTTCATGTATGTATGAACAACTTTCCCTAGCAGATTCGACTCCTCCTTCCCTCCCAGGTTATGCTAGTTGAACTAAAAGGCCCATTGAAATGATGGAAGAAAAAAACACTGACGAGATATGTCGATAACAATGATATTTACGTTTGCAGTCCACTCTAAACTTGCTTTTTCAGTTTTCAGTAACATTTATTAGAATAGATATTATTTCAAAATGATTCCGATAAGTAAGGGCTTCTGTTCTAAGGTTATGGCTAGCATTTTTTTGCAAAGTTTGTCTTAAATCCCAACAATACTTTTTCTTCTTGTCTTCAGTCTCTTTTATGTAGTCAGTCAATCAATATAGCTTCAGCTCTGCCTGTCTTGGAGCCTCTGACAGAGGCTGGCGATGTCGGCCTCACCATCCGTGTTCTCTGCAATACCCGTCTAGGCAAGTACGAGGAAGCCATTGAGCAGCTTCTTGAAAGGTGTCCTGATGCAGCTGTATTGTACGCTCAGTACGAGCTGAAAGATGACAATCGGGTGAGCTACTTTTGTTAAAGTTGTTCAGTATTTTTTGGTTTGTTTTTTTTTTCTAACTAAAACGCTATTGCGTACAGATTGACTCGGAATGGATCAAATAGCCAGCTTTGAGACAAAGTAAATTGCTAAGCTTGCTTTGAACCTCTTGCTTGGCATTTAAATTCCATAACTCAATCCCCACTAATTTTAATGGATTTTTTTCCCCTCCCAGTTTCTTCTGTGACTCCTTATATTCAATCTAGTAAATTTAAAGCATAGTCTTCTCAGATCGCACAGCGCCTCAGAGGAGGGAGAGTAATATGTTCTTTTTCCACTGTAAATGAAAAACTAGCTAGTATCTCACTAATCGGTGTTCTAAATTGTTTCACAGTGTGGTATAATGTGACATTTTAGTGATAAGCTAACTGATAAGAGAACATGGTCCTTCAAATAAAATCACACTTAAATGTGTTCTTCCTGTGTTCTTCCTGTGTTCTAGCGACATCTTTTGACCTTATAACATCAGAATGGTACTGGTGCACTAGTGGAAAGATTATGTTCTTTATGTCCCATTTTCCCCTTAGGCCTCTATACAGTTTTAATTGTGGAACTGATTTTATTCCAGTATTCCAGGAGTAAAGGAGTTTACTTCCATTGCCCGTCACAGGTACTCTATTGTACACAGTTTCGCTTGCCAGAGTCAGCAAAGGTGATCCTCTACCAGATGGACGTACTAGAACTCTGTTCAAAACCAGATTTGTGCTTTTTATTCAGATCTGAAAATAGTTTCTTTGATTGTTTCCACGTTAGTGTTAGAGTTGAGTGTGAGGTTGCGGTACTGAGTTTGCACGCAGGTGGAAGAGAGTTACCATGTTTAAAAAAGAAGGAAAGAAATCCCTTCCTCTCTCTTCATTCTTATCAACAAAATTCTACGCAAAACATTATTCGCTACTACAGGTGTTGGAAGTAGACAGATTAGGTCAAGAGACAGAGCAGTGTTCTTATAGTACTGCTATTCACTGTTTGTTTGGAGGGAAAAACCTTCATCTTCTCACTGCATTAGTCTTGCTAATTATGTGACTTTTTTCTCTTACTAGCTTTTATCTATAGAGGCACTAGGGGGCACTGCGTAAAAATTTTCAAGTCTAAAAAGATTGAGCTGAAAATTGAAAATACAATGTGCAAAAAACCTGCATTTCAAAGCATTATATAAATTGAGTTCATCATAACCTACCTGTATTTGTACACATCTGAGCTTAGTTCAGTGTATTTTTAGCAGGTCTTTCATACTCTTAATTGTAGTCCTTGTTAATGTACACTTTTGTTGTGGGTTTTTTGTGGATTAGGCTGTGTGGTGGAACAAGCTGCTTCCTGAACTTTGCAAGAGAGCCAGACTTACTGGAAATGACAGCCCTGTTCTTATTTCATCACTGAAAGGTAAATCAATTGATGATTGCAACTCAACTCCAGAAGCCTTTGTAAGTAAGTCATCTGACATTCTAAGTACTGTTCAGGCAAAGGACTACTGATAGGATAATTTGGAAAAAAAAGGGGACCTTTTTCTGTGGTTAAAGCTAATACAGCTCAGCAGGCTTTCTAGTCATTAGCACAACATTCTGCGATGTAGTATGTTGCCTCATCATGGCATTCGTTTTGTATTGAAAACAGTTAATTGTGGGAATCATATTGTTTCTGTATGGATCAGGAATGGATCGGGAATAGACACCATTAAAAAAACCTTACTTGGTAGATAGTAATTAGGTTTTTTCTAGGCTAAGTGACTATATGGTTCTAAGCAATGACAGCTAACAGGCTACTGTTGATAACCCAGTGGGCGTTTAAGTGTGCATTGATGATTAGAAAAGACCACAATGTATTACTACTAGAAGTAGAGAAACCAAGCCTGGTAGTTGATGTAGTCCTGCTACATGTTTGTAGGAAGTCCATAATACTGTGTATAGCTGAGGGGCCAGTGTGTTTGTTTTGACAGAATAAGAAGATTGAATAAAGCACATGCATTTTTAAAATACTGCCAATGTAATGCCCCAGGGTAGAAGAACGGCATCACAGCATTGTGCAGCACAGTTGCCATGCTCTATCATAAAGTTCTAGTGCTAGTGGTTTTTCTTTTGAAACATTGCTTGTCTGCAGTAACTATGCTGTAATTGCTATAAGAACATAATATTAAACAGCTTGGTCTGAGGTGCTGCTTGCAGAACATCCTATTTTACAGAAGTGCTGAGTTAGGGTACTAGTATAGATTTCTAGGGCTTCCTGTGTATTTGATACAAAACATGTGAAGGACTGGCTCAGACTTCCATAAGCATTAGTGCCACATGTAGACCTGAGTCAAGACAGAGGTATGGTTTTAATTTAAGACGTAATTTCAGTTTACTTTTGAGATTTCCTATAGTTGTGTTTGCTCCTAAATGGCTGTCTCAAATTTCATTGCAGTTGCAATATTTAGATAATTTGATGACTTCAATTAGTAATACATTGTTAATGTTTTTTCATTTCTGTGTTCTAAACCCAAAATACCTAAACAAGATTTTCTCCCCGGCTCTGAGCAGAAACTTTATCAGTTGTCGCAATTGAACTGGAACTACGGGATTTCCTCGGTCTTCTACCAGAGGATGGAACTGCAGCATTTTTCCTGCCACATCTTCTTCACTGCAGCCAGAGGAAGCTGCTGACCTAAACCATGGAAAGTCGTCTATGCACTCAAATACAAACAATGTGCTGAAATGAAAAAGTAAATGAAACAAAGGGTAGAACTACGTATAAGGTACTGTGGGACTCCTCTCATGTAAATCACCTTATTTCTCAGTTGAAACCTTACGACAGCTATCGAATGGCAGCTATTGTCTGAGGCAAAGCATCTGTTTTGAAACTAACACTATTACACTCTGACAGAGTCAGCAGCCAGTTCCTGCTTGGTAGAACTGAACGGTGGTTGGACTGGTAAAAGCACAGCTATTCAGCTGTTGGGCAGGATCACTGCTCTTCTCAATGAAGGTGAACTTACGGCCAAGGCAGCTAAAAATACAGACTGTACAGAGCAATGAGGCGTGCAGTGTTCACTAAAAGTAAAGCAGGGAGTCAGGTTCTGTTCTGTGTGTGTTGGTTGGAGCACTGACCTGGGGAGGAGTTTAAGCTCTGGCATGTGTCTGATGGTAGGAGTAAGCGTGTCTTACTCTTCCAAGGGGAACTGGGCCCTTCAATTCCAGCTGGCAAAACCAGTCAGCTGCTCTGTCATCTTAATTACATACCCATGCAAGTGTTACACTGCAATTCACAAAACTCACTGCAATTCACAAAAAAAGGCCATCAATCAAAGAGAAATGGAAGTGTTCCCAAGGGGATTGGAAGATACAGACGACCGCTTGCTTGCTGTTTTTTGTTTTCTTTCTTCTCCTGTTGTGCTCAGTCATTAGACAAGTATTTGAAGTATCGCTAGGTCCAAAATCCAGCTGAAAACTCTTATTTCTTCTAGGTTTTTGGTGTCTCAGGTACTTACGCATGTACATACTGATCTTTGTCTGTCTTTTGGGCAGAAAACTTCCTTATGTTCCTTCAGCTGGAATTCAGTCATAATAAACTGTCACAGTGTTTATGACCTTCTTTATGAATGCAGTTTGGTTTTTTGAAAATCCATCACAAATAAAACAATGACTCCATGATCCCATAACCATCCTAAAGGCCTAATTAGCTGACATTGCACTAAAGCTGTAATGTTACTTATACCTGTAGAAGTCAGTCAGAAGAGATCATCTACATTGCAAATAAAATACTTTTTTTTTTAAAAAAGAGAAAGAAAAAAAAAATAGTTTAACTTATCTATGTAGGATTCCCACTACAGCCAAAAATCAATGATCTAATTTACTAGTAGGGATTATGCTGGTTTCAGTAGAATCTTTCTATCTTAAAAAAGGCCAAAGCGATTTAGACTTGTTACAGAGAAGCAGCTTCCTTTGTTCTGGTAGCTGCAAAGCCCATGTTTTGCTTTGCCTGCCCGTGCCATACATCCTTCCTTCGTTTGACACGGGTCTAACCTATGTGGAGTTGGGCTATTAGAACACAACTGGATGGCATGATGATACCTGCTCTTATTGTGCTTTCATTTTTGGCCAGTATCAGTCATGCACTAGTACTGCTGCTTCCATCTGTGGAGAAATCCTTAATTTGCCTGGGTCTGCACTACATAACTAAGAGCAAAAGCAGATTCATCAGAGCAAAGCTATTTGGTAGTTACCAAATTTTGCCCTTCACTGTCTGAATTTCATCAGGCTTATTTCGGTGTAACTTTGTCTGTCTTGTAATTATTTTCATAACAGAAAACCAGCAACATCTTGTGCAACTATGATCCCTCAGCCATTGCATCTTTTATATTCCCTGTCTTGAAAGATGTTACTGGATAAAATTATAAAATAATTCAACAGAATTACTAGAACTATTTTTTTAGCTGTTTAATTATATGACAGTATATATATTTTAAGTGTGAACCTATGGATAAAGTGATAACCAAATTCCTATTTTCCAAGCAGTAACTACTAACATATCTGACTAGTAAAATGTGACAGAAGGTATGTAAAACAAGTTTTGCTGTTACACAGGGTTATTTACAAACTTTTTTTTTTTAAAAAAAAAGGACAGTATGTTTTATTTGGCTCTTCCGTGTTCCTCAGCAGTTAAATAACATGCATTAGGCATCACCTAGAATATGTTTAGCTTGCAAGATTCTATTTTTATTTAGAGAAAAAGATAGTTATAATCTGTTATATCCATTAAGCTGTCTTAGTCTGCGGCCCTTTTGTTAGCCATGGGCCACCAAATGAAATCTTCCAAAACACATGTGGAGATGAATTGTCCGGGAGATAGTATTTCTCAAGAAATGCTTCAGTGAAGGTAGTCCTTGGAGAATCACTGTGGTAAAAGGTTTTCATCATTCTAGCGTGCCTGCCATACTGTTACACTTGAACTGATTGAATAATCTTAGGAACAAAGAGTGTTTGTCTGTAAGGGGGAAAATAGCTTTTGTTACATGCATTTCATCAAAAGAATACTCTATGCATATGGACAACGGAGTCCAAAATGAGAGCAATGGATCTCAGTACCTTCTAGACATTGAGAGTTAGATATAAAAACAGCTTTAAAATGCGCTGAAGGGTACATTTTAGTGCACTTCAGATGGCTGATTATGAGAAATCCAACACGCTGCTTCTACAAGTTGAAGTCTGTTTCTGCATCTGTGTACTCTTAAGACAACTTTTTTATTACCTGTGCAAGTTTGGCGCTAGGTATTGTATAAATCAGAATGGTTTATAAAATAGAACTAGATTGTGTTTAACATTCAAGTCTGTGTTTTTAGTATAGATACACACGTACATTATACAGTTATATATCTATACATGCATACATACACACACATTTTGGAGTGTTCCTGCTGTTGTCTTTCTGTCACTTAGCTGTAATGCATACCTATTATGCTCTGTCTTTTGAGTACAGGCAAGTGTTGCTTTTAAAGTTAACTTTGTAGAAACAAGAACTTTCAAAATTCCTCAAGATTCAATTTTTTTCACAAGTAATATTGCTAAAGTGAGCTAATAGTTTCTGTAAAGCTAAAGCATGTCCTTTAGAAAGAAAACACTATTTTTGTTTTCCAGTACTTTACTATTATGGGTCGTGACTTCAGCTTTATTTACCAACTGTTCTTTTTGTTTTAAATGAAGATTGAGAGGGAGTCTGACACTACCAGCACTTCATGGGTACAGGAATACTCTGTGTCATGAAGAATTATTTTTAAATAAGAACCTGTCATTTTAATTTCACTGATGGGAAGCTGAAGCAATAGTCAGTTAACACCCAGTCCTTTAGCTACTTCTGTTTTCTGTGCAGCAGCGCTGAGGCAAGTATGATCAAGTAGCTTGCAAGATTCTAGTCTCCAGACATCATATTAAGACATGAAATATTGCTGGATGCCTGAACTGGTTCCGAGTATGCTGGCCTGTGAGGCCCATTCTGCATCTTTAAATGTAATGAACACTATTGAGATAGATAAGCTCCTACCTTGCTTTGGGAGCACAGTGTAGGTTGCTTCCATGCCTGCGTGGATGTGGTCAGTAACATGGCAGTGTAATAGCCAGGTTCCAGGGTTCTGCGGGGTCATTTCCACGGTCTGAAATGTCCCAGGGAACAGATCAAAGACATCTGCCCGGTAAACCCCTGTTTGCTTCAGGACAAAAAAAGAAACAATGGTTACAGGGTGTGGCATTACCAGATGGCAGCAATTTAAGCTAACATTTTGTGCATATTCCCACCAAACTTTAATCACAGTTGAGTGAAAGGACTGCTACTGTATCCTACTTCCACAGAAGCATCACTTTGTACATCCACTTCATGCTTAAAAAAAATTTAATAAACTAGCAACTAAGCGGAAATGAAGGAAGACTACAGCTGTTGTTCTACCACATCCATGAAAACTCACAGCTACCTTATCAAAGCAATGTGTGAAGTGACCAGTCAGCAAATGCTATTGGCAGATACGCTCCATCTCTTGTATGTTGATCAAATACAGGTTTAGGGCAGAAAAACTCTATGGTCAAATTACAAGTCCTGCTTAATATTGTAACATCTGACTTTTCACCAGAGATTACAGTCCTTGGTATTCGATTTACTTCTTATTCTTAACACGACAAGAAATGAGTGGAAAGGACCTGTTACCTTATAGTCAAAGCTGTGGCCATGGAAGTGTGCTGTGTGAATGTCTATTTCATTGCCCATTCCCATCAAATACCAGCTTACTTTATCTCCAACATGCATAGTCAGACCATGTAAATTTCCAAACACCTTTCCATTAATGGCTAAAAAGAGGGAAAGAGCAAGACACAGAAAACAAATACGAGTTTGTGTATTGTTATTCTCTAAACTTTAATAGACTACAAGATTTGAAAGCCAATGCCAGGCAAAAGTAAAGGCTTTGAATGGTATATAAAACCAAAACAATTGGCCAGCAGGTTAGGAATGGGTCTGATTATATTCTATTTTTAACTAGAAAGTAAGGTGTAGTTAAAAGAAAAATTCTTTACTGTACACCATTGCTAATATTACAGTTCTTAAAGATCTGCATTTCCTGCAGCTCTTTGTAAAGGGTAAGCACTACTAGGACATGCTTGCAGGATGCACATTGCCTTTCCAACTTATCCAGAACAGTTGTTTGCTGACATCAAATCAAAATTTCAAATTTCATATTTACTCTTTCTCTCTTCAAAATTTCAATATGGGACCATTTTTCTGTAGGTTTGGAAAAAAAAAAAAAAAGTCAGTGGCATTAACAGTGTTTTCAAGTAGTTTGAGTGAAATTTTTCAGGCCTTCTACCCTGGAACTAGAAATTCAGAGGGGATGAGAAAGTCAAATTTATATGCAGCACTTTCAAATACATAATTTTATCTTTTCCAGAGTTACATTAACTCAATTGGGAAACATACCATGCATTTTATTACTTTCAAGGAATTCTTCATCCTCTTTGTCAACAAGGTGCGGGTTGGTAGAATAGGTTTTAATGTTTTCATCCAAGTACCATGACTCATTTTCATCAAAAACCATAAAAAGCAGAGCAAATTGAACTTTCTTTTTAGTATGAAATGATGGCAGATAATGTCTGTGACACACAACAAGTGTGCCTATTAAGCCACTGTAAGTGTCCTGAAATTACAAATGAAAAATCATATAATTACAAGATGTGACTGAACAGAAGCACTTTTAATGCCAGACATGAATCCTCTTACTATATTTACAGCTGTCAGTATCTGGGAATAAAGGTAGCCAGTATGAGACAAAGTTATTTCTTTGCTGTTTTATGCTACCCATGGATCAAGTTCAATGGACTGTGAAGAGTACCTGCCTCTTTTTCATCTCTTGCTAGAAATAAACATTTACTCCATTTTAATTTCTTGCTCATCTTTTTTCTCCAAATTCTTTTTAGGTTTTAGGATTTTGAGATTGATTTCCATTCAAAATATACTTCTTGACACTTTTTTATTTGTGTGTGCTGAGACATGAAAGAAAGAATACATTAATTTCCATTAAAAATTATTAGTCATCTTAAGTTAACAGGTACTTGTACAAAAATGGCAGATTTCTGTTCCATAGTTGCATGTTAGTTTTCCCATACATGACTGTGCTATAAAGTGTTAGCTTTAAGAACGAAATGTGAGTGAGGTGATCTATACCAACAGCAGAAGCGGGGAGCAAGAACATGAAGGGCTGTGACTCTCAAATTCTGCCCCGACTTTCTTGCATTATTTAAGAGACATTCAAATTCAAAGGTATGGTAACAGGCTGGAACAGGCTGCCCAGAGAGGTGGTGGAGTCTCTGACCCTGGAGACATTCCAAACCCGCCTGGACGCCGTCCTGTGCAACCTACTGTAGGTGTCCCTGCTCTGGCAGGGGGGTTGGACTAGATGATCTCCAGAGGTCCCTTCCAACCCCGGTGATTCTGTGACTCTAACGGGGGGAATGACTTGACAGAGAAAGCAGAAAGAGTTTCAAACTTGTCTCCCTTTTGTTGTAAGTATATCCGTGTTGAAGTCATGAACAAAACCCTTTAGACTTAAACAAATAATATACCTTAATGATGTCCACTGTTGAATGGTACGCCCATGCAATACAATGTGGATCTCCTCTCTCAGAACTAGATCTCTCTGGGATTTTCCAGACATACATTTTTGTTTCACCTGAATTAAATAAATATTGATGAATTTTAGAAGTTTTCTGTGTGCTGACCTGTAAGAGGTCATTCTGAAACAGATGTTGGCTCCATCTACAGCTGCTTCTTCCCAATTACTGGCTAGCTTATTGTTATTTCCCTTCTGCACGCCCCTGACTCTTCTTGCCAGTGTCTTTTTTGTGTGGCTGCACTGTCCAGTTTACCATACTTAATAAATAAATAAATAAATAAGTATCTTTTGTAAAGATCACAGAGGAACTTCTGAAATAATAGCTAGCATAAACTATGCTCTCCCTACGTAGCCAAATCTGTTTGCTTTCATGAAAGGTGCAGCCATGCTGTGCCAAAAAACTACTGATCTGTCAAGGGCTAGGATACATAGCAATAGGAAGCAGGGCCATTTTAATTGTAGAAATATTTGTCATAATCAGCATCAAAAATTTAAGAGCCCGAGGTAAAAACAAACAAAAATGAAGTCTTCCCTGCTATCCTAAACCAAAAGCTTGCTAAGCCTTACTAGAAGGCTTGATGTTACCTGCTAGAAATAACCAAGGATGCTTAGTTACCTGGGTTAGTTACAGCAACAACAGAACTATCTGTTTTCACTCCATGGGCATGTATAGAATAAGGTCTCGATGCCAAGTTCTTAAAAACTATTATAATTTTATCTCCAATATTTGACATGATGAGTGGCCCTGTTGGATTGAAAAGAAAGATTCATTTGGTTTTACAAAAAGTCAGAGCAGAGAGACACACACAGATTGTTGTGTGCTTGCACGCAACATTGGCTTATAATTCAACTAAAAACTCTATGTGGATAATGTCATTCACTATGATATGCCAACTTGAGTGCTGAATCTAAGTAGAGGCCTAAGTTTCAAAAGCTCCAAGCACCTACTGTGTATTTGAAGTCACTTTGGATGTTGCTGCCCAGTTTTATGCTGACTTTGAAAATACTGGCCTGGGATCAGGCAGCAAACCAGAAGTTTTTTTGGTTTTTTTTTTTTTTTTTTTTTTTTGTAAAACAAGCAATCTTGCAGGGAAAGCACTGTAATAAAAGTAGTCATTCCATGTAGGTTTAGGCACTTTGTGTGGGTAGACCTATACTCAGCATTACTCAAATAGCATCTTCTTATTTTGGTTCAAAACTGAACTTCATGATGACTATACCTTGAATTTCCAGGTGCTGCTGCTCCTCTGTTCTGTTTTTGGGAGTGCTGAATGTCTGATCAGTGTACTCACGATATACTACCTTTCTGTATTTTGAGCCAATGAATTTGTCTTCTTTATTTAAAAATGGATTGCCAGGGCTGGGGGGAAAAAAAAAAGTACGGATAAACATGGGACAAAGACATATTACATATTGTAATTCATCAAATATCAGGACAAAGTAGTCATTGTATCTATAACTTAATGAACATTTTAAGCATTACACATCAAGGACTGTACCAACATCAGGAAACAATAAATGCACATGCACTATCCAGTATTCATTAAAATCTGCAGCTGCCTCACAAGATTTACGCTGGACTGTTTCACAAACGTGATGCTGTGTGGCTCACAGCTACATGGCAATGTTACTGGAGAAGGACCACAAATTCAAGTGAGCCCTAAAAATACATATGCAAAGAAAGTGTGTCTAGAAATGCCTGGAGGAGGAACAGGTTCAGATGAGAAGTGAGTTGCTCCTTTGCTTTTTTGCATTTTTTTCCCTTGTGTATATTCCAAAGTACCTTTCCTCATGGTATTGATGCCGCTCAAATTCCCATGTCCTGTTAGGAGAATAGTCCCATTCAACTTCCACTGCAGCAATATAGTAAGTCTTTTCATGCAAATACATAGATAGATCCACATTCCACCAGTGACATTGTTTCACTTCATAATTCTGTTTCATGCCCCCTGTGTAGTGATCTGTTGTCAGGCATGACACTTCGAAAACTCCTAGGGGTTGTACAAGAAACAAAGACTTGAGGACAAAAATCTGTTACTAGTAGATCTTGAGATTGCATTACCTATGTTAATTTAGTATTTAGAGACTGAGACACAGGCTATTGGTCATGTAAGATCCAAATTCTTTGTGTATTACTTGTAGTAATAAAATTCAGCATACATAGAAGCAAGAAAAATCAAGGCTTTAGCATTAAGAGCTCATGTCCTATGAACACAAGTTTGCTGCCCTTCAAACACAGTTATTTAAAGCTTGTCTCTAAGCATAAAATGTTCATAGGTAAACAGTTTCTAAACTAGTAACAGGATTTTTAAACAAGACATTTACCTTCAGAATCAGGTTTCATAATTGCTGTAAGAAATGTATGTGGAAACAGGTTTGCTGTATCCCTTCTTGTTCCTTTAGTTATGAATGTGTTTTCTGAAAAGTATATCCCGTGGACATCGACTTCTGACCCCAAGCCCATCAAATGCCAGGAAACCACACTTCCTTTACACATCTCAAGACCAGGTTGATTTCCATACATATAACCATTAATGGCTGTAGAAAATTTGAGGAAGCAAAACCCACCTTGATTAACACATTACTTAATTCTGCAATACAGATTAAATAATATGCACTTCCAATGTAATGCGATGCCTTTGACAGAAATAGCAATAAAATACTTTATCACATCAGCGAAACTAGAACATCAACTCAAGCAAAACAACTTTTAAAACCAAGTGTTCAAAAACAATTTCTAACTGTTCTCCTTTTCAATGTCTAATGCACAGGTAGCTGACTTGACCAACTGGAACTTCCACTGCTTTATACCCGCCAAGTATGCAGGATGCCTAAAGCATCCTGCTTTATCCCCTGCAAGACCCTTCAGACACACAGTGGAGACAATCTGAAGTGGTTTTTAGTTTGAGTTACTAATCCTTTCTATCTCCTCCTGTGCAAAACTTGCAAAGCCTGGGCCTCACAGGTACCACTGAATGCTCAGTATCAAGGCTCTGTAAATAGTAGGAATGCCCTTGAGGGCAAAATTTAAGAAACAGAACTAGCAAATATATTTAAAGATTAGGACTTATTTGCAAGACTAGTTACTGAAGATAAAAATGTACTTTCACATGAAACTTGAAAGACATTTCTACAGCATCAAAATACAATCAGGTGAAACTCAGTTCTGCCCTATTAAAGAAGCAAAGCTTTTCATTCTAAGGGGGGCACAGTGCTGGTAAAGGAATCCAGACCAGCCACGGACACAAAATGAGCCAGCGATGTGCCTTTGCCGCAAAGAAGGCTAATGGTATCTTGGGCTGCGTTAGGAGGAGTGTTGCCACCAGGTCAGATTATGAAGGTCAGATTACAGCTGCTATTGTAGAAATGCTGAGATAATTTGAGCTGGAAAGCAGTTTGGTAGGAAAGGAACTGGGGGTCCTGGTGGACACGGAGTTGAACATGAGCCAGCAATGTGCCCTTGCTGCAAAGAAGGTCAATGGTGTCCAGGCTGCGCTAGGCAAAGCATGGCCAGCAGGTCGAGGGAGGGACCCTTCCCCTCTGATCAGCACTGGTGAGGCCACCCCTGGAGGACTGTGTCCAGCGCTGTGCTCCCCGGCACAAGAGAGACATGGACATACGGGAGAGAGTCCAGCAAAGGGCCAGAAGGATGATGAAGGGACAAGAAAGCATCTCTCCTGCGAGGAACAGCTGAGCGAGCCGGGACTCTTCAGCCTGGGGAAGAGAAGACTCAGGGGGATCTCACCAATGTGTATGAACCCCTGCAAGGAGGGGACAAAGAGGACAGAGCCAGGCTCTTCCCAGTGGTGCCCAGTGACAGGACCAGAGGCCACGGGCACACGCTGACACACAGGAGGGTCCCTCTGAACATCAGGAAACACTTTGTCACTGGGAGGGTGACCGAGCACTGGCACCGGTTGCCCAGGGAGGTGGTGGAGTCTCGATCCTTGGAGATATCCAAAAGCCATCTGGACACGGTCCTGGGCAACCGGCTCTGGGTGGCCCTGCTTGAGCAAGGCGTTGGAGATGACAACCTCCAGATGTCCCTGCCAACCTCAACTGTTCTGCGATTCTATGAAAATCCTCCTTTCAGCTACATCATCTCTAGGGCAGGGGTTGGTTTTCTCCTGCTGCCTGTTTGCATTCACAGGGGTTGCACATGGGCTACAGACCTAATTCCTCCTCCTGTCTGCTCAAAGTGGTACCTAACAGTGGTAAATGCCCAGCTGCCATGCAGGACACCGAACAGCTGGCATTACATTTTGAACTACCACATTTAGCTGAAATTGAATTGCATTCAAACATGATTTTGTTTCCAATGGAAAGGCATAAGATGTCTATACAGTTTTCCAGTCTCCAACATGAGATCCCAAAAGTAAAAGCCTTATTGTAGAAATGAATATTTGGCTAACTAATAATTTTCTTACAGTGCATTTTGTTAGACTCTTGGAAGTCCTCATCATCTTTGTCAATTTTATCAGGATTTAGTGTAAACATCAAAATATTGTCATCCAAATACCAGCTCAGATTCTCATCAAATACTGTGGCAAGTAGAAAAAACTCCATGTTCACATTTTTCTGTTGAGAAGAAATAGCACAAAGGAAAATAGGAATGAGTGAACAGAAAATGTCAGGAAAAAATTCCACGTGTATAATAATTTATGAGTATAATTCACAAAGTGGGATAGATGCATACATTGATACTTCATTCTGATAATCTCAACGGTCTCTAATTGCTGGATCTGGTGACTAGGTATCTGCTGCTAATGCTCTTTCTACCAGCAGGAACCACCTCTGGAAACGAATGTGTGTTTTGGTCTTTAAAGTCTCTACTTTTTTTCTAGTCATTCTCATCCTAGTGAGTCTTGAATGCCAGTGGTGCTCACTGCGATGGTGGTTTCACAATACAGCATCTGTCTATCTGGAGCCAGACTGAGTTTGCTTGCCCCCACCCCCCTTTTTAAAAAACAAAACAAAACAAAACAAAAACCAAACCCACTTTCCTACTTTCTTCATTTTCTGTATTGCCCTCAGCACGTGGGTGAGGCTGTGGTCTGGAGAGGAGGTGGTGCTGAGTGGCCATTAGCGTGGCAGGCCCTGAGGGCATAGTTCCGGAAGAGAAAGCAGGCTCAGCTACAATGGTACAAATGCTTCCGTTTTTCTGCTTTGACTGACCTGTTTCCCAGAAGGAAGCAGAGCTCCTTTCCTGCACACCAAGAGAGGACCCACAAGGCCAGAACTGGTGTCTCTGACTGCATCCACCGCTGAGTAATAAAGCCAGGTTAGACAGTCTGGATCTTGGTCAGTGGGGCCCACATCTTCTGGCACGTTCCACTCATATGTAAACGTAGCACCAGGACTCACATGAGAGGCTGGAGATTCAGTACCTATTATAGAAATCAACATTAGGAATTACACCTAATCAACATTGCTTATTTTATCACCTCTAATACATCAACATGTAGGAGAGCTTGTTCCCTGGTGCTCGCAGGATCCCTGTCCGCAGGCCCACCTCTGGAGGCGGCACCGTACCGTGCCCCCTCGTCGCTCTTGCGGTAACTCACACCATGGGGCTGAATGCTAAATGGGCGGCTGGCATTGTTCCGGAAGGTCACCCTGATCCTCTCACCCACTTCAGCCTTGATAACAGGGCCTAGAAGAGAGCACACAGTCTAATCACAAGATATGTCTATCAAGTGATGCACAAATCAGCACGAGCTTATTGCAGTCGATGGCTGGCTGCTTTTCCTGTTGCATGGAGAACTGCCCCTGGGCCTCTGTGGCCACAGACCCGATGCCTGGCCCATGGCCTGGATCATGTGACAGCCCAGCAGCAGCCGGACTGCTCCATTCCCTGTTCCTCACGGAGGCCCGGTGACATGCAGGACAGTTCCTTCCTCTGGAAAGGGACCTACGGACATTAGGGCCAATCTCAAACTGAGTCCACAGCCATGCCAGATGCAGCCAGGTTATAAACAGGGGTAGACCTGCCTAGCCTGGCCTCGTAGTTCGGAGCCTGACCTTTGGAGACCGTGGCATATTCCCACAGGCAAGTTGGAGACCACCACAGCATCGCCTTCAAGAGCTTTCTTACACCCTGGGGTGTCTCTTGGAGGAAGCCACAGGTACTAGCACCTGCAGGAGGCAGGGACAGCCGAGGGCCCCCCCTTGGAGGTGGAGAGGCACTGCTGGCTAGCCAGTGGAAGCGATAGTTTACTCTCATAAATCTTCGACATGAAATAATTTTAGGTATCTTACCTAAGAGTCCAAGATGTGCATCCTCTGTGAGTCTTTTTTTATGTTCAGTGAAAGAACCATCTGTGTATTCTTTGTAAACAGATTTTTTATAAGAGCCACCAATTCTTGTCTCACTTTGTTCAAAAAATATGTGAGATTCACTGTGTAAAAGAAATTGCAATAGATGCAAACAGTTCAAGTCATAACACTCAGCTTTACAAAGGCAGTCAGGACCTCAACCCTGTTTTCCGAGGTGTGACGTGCCGAGTTTGCTTTTTGGGTCTCCTCTCACTGATTTGGCCACACACATATATGCAGTCCATGTAAGGACATGCAGGAGTCCATTATTCTTCACTAACTTCTCTTAAGAAAAAGACACTGTGCTGTGTTGCCCTTTTAAAGCCAGCATGCTTAGAGACTCATCAACAATGCTTTCTAGTCAACATTTCATAACCTGAAGTTTACTCTTCTTTTTATTAAAAGTTAGGAATAATTCAACAATAGTAGATACAAACACCAAGAATATGTAACATCTAAATAGAAAGTGAGAAGATTTAGCCTATGCTTTTTAGTCTACACTTTTACTTTTTAAAGAAGGACTCGTTAAGGTTTCACAAGCACTAGCCAAACAATGAACTATGCCTCGTCCCTTGTGGGGCAGTTAAGTATTCTTTAACGCGCAGATGAAAAATCTGAGGAATCAATGTATTCAGTGAATTGATCCAGGTTTTAAATATGTAAACACAGAGCAAAGGGCAAAGCTACCTCATGCAAGTCATTTGCTAGCTGAGATGGTGTTAGCGTGATTTTCAGCAGCTAAGGAGATGATAATGAATTCCTAGCTTTGTTCTCAGAATAATAAATAATAAAATAAATACATTAATATAATATATAAAAATATAAATATAAAAATATATTATATAAATAACATACAAATAAATAATAACTCAGAATGATCAGCCATCTCGAATCATCAGAGATCGCTGCCTACATATGACATCACAATTCATTTTCATCTCAGTGAAATTACTAACGTTACAGCAAAATTTATAGTAAGATTACAAAGAAAACAATAGACCTAATTTGGTCTGATATTTATTCTGGCATTAATATTTAAGCAGAGGTGAGGACAATAAGAAATTTGGCTTAAAAGTCAGTTGTACCGTATGTATTACCTTATTTAGCATGTTTATATCAATTCTGCTTGGAAAGTAAAACTTCTTTAGTTAGAAGCATTTACCTGTCAGCAATTAATTCTTGTCCTGTAAAATGGTTCATTGCAGATGGGCCATAATTCCAGATGATCTCTTCTGCAGCAATGAAGTACTGTCTTATTTTTGTACTCTCATTGTGAACTGTTGTGGATTTCTCACAATCTTTTACTTTAAAAAGGGCCTGCATACCACCTGGAAAAAAACAAGGAGGTAGAGAAAACTAGGGAGAAGGAACCTCACTTTGTTTTCTCTTTCCCTGCCTCCAATTGCTCTTCTCTTCCCTGGAGAGTTCCCATACCATTGATGGACATGCAAATCACTAACAAAAAGGAAGAGGAATGATGTAAAAGAATGCATGCCGGCTGAGCTAGGATGTAGAAACACAAGCATGGTATTTACAGTGGGCAGACAGGTGTGGTGAAGTGCATTCTGCTTGTAAAGCTGCACCTGATGCAGTATTACAGAGAAGATTAGGGTGGAGTGGAAACTACTGTCAGCACTTCAGTCAAGGCCAGGTGCTGCCAGGGTGACCATCTTCCCCCTAAATCTAATCAACAGCTTGCTTGTGAAACTCCTGGGTCTCTGCACCCTAGGAGAAAGGTCTGTTAGCAAACCTGTTTGTTGGAGATACAAATACTATAGTAAAGAAAGCCCTTTTAGAGCTATGGATTAGGCCAGTTTGTAGGATTTAAGTCTTGCCCAGGATGCTTCAACCACAGCAGGATGCTGCTTGACGTGATAGCTCTTTCAAAACTTATAACCTCTGTGTAGTTGAATCCATAGGTTAAACATACTCCTTTTTGTGTCAGACTTTTAAAATCTCAGAGAATGATTTTGAGTTCTGTGTTCCTTCCCACTTTTGTGACAAATTACTTGTCTGACTTACTTACAGGGTTATAGATCTTGGAAAAGTGTGGAATTAACTTCAAAGTATTTCATATGGTTAGCAAACGCTGGAAATACAGAAAGATGCAGGGAAGAGAAACGCAGATCTTCTCCGCTTATTAGCCAATACACTTTCCAGAACATGTCTTTGTCAGCAGGCAAGTTAGCCTGCCTGTCCTGTGCCCCTTGCCCAAACATGGAATGAGCCCCAACTCTTTTGCTGGCAAACAGAAAATTGTAATTAATTAGCTTCAGTAAGAGGCAAACATCACGCTATTGTTTGTTTAAAGTTGAGGCTTGCAAAAGGGCAGCTGTGCCAATTGCTGCCAACTGATAACAATTTCCATTACAGACAAGAATTTCCTTGATTTCTGTGGCTACACGCTCAAGCCCATTTAATACACTTCCAGGCATTTCAAGTACTATAAGAGTTTTGTTACCTAGAGGAGAATATAGTCTGCCATATAGCCCGGTCAGGAGTACTGCTAAAGTGACTCAGTAAACTGATTAAGCTAAAAAAGCTTAAGCTAAAAAAAAAAAATTCTGATCATTGGAATTTATTCTGTACCTTCGATATGGTCGTTCACTTGGCAGCTGAGCAGCCATTCCCCAGGGCCCCTTGGTATCATGACCGCATCAATAAATGTGGCTGGGAAGAGATTGATGGTGTCAACTCGATGGTGCCTTTCTATTAAGGTCTGTCCATGAAAGTAGGCTGAATGGATATCAGCTTCATTACCCATGCCAAAAAGATGCCATTTTACCTTATCTTCCACACACATTGTGAGGTTTGGGAGGTATCCGTACATGTACCCGTTGATTGCTAGAAGAAATGTCATTTTTTACAGTTACCTTCACAGAGCTTAGGATCTTTTCTTCAAAAGCAGGTGTCATACAACCATTGCTCAATTTTTCAATATAGAAAGAGGCTCAAAACAAAACTCCGCGCCTTTGAAAGTGAGCCAATATCCAACACACACCTCATCTGCACAACTGCCTGCATGACCAGCAGCTCCTGCCATGATTCCAAAGGCATCTTCTTTGTTGACACTAACAGTAAAAACCGTTTCTCTAAACTGCAATATTACCGTGCAGAGTTCAGGACTAAGAAACAGAACAAAGTAACACAACTCTGTTTAGAGCACCCGGGAAATTACACTGGCAGAGAGGTTCTTGGCCCCTAAGAATTTTATATCACAACTCCAAAGGCTTGACTGTACAATACTTGCCATTACTTTTTTTTTTTATTATTATTTAAAAGGATCTTTCTTAATCCTCCGAGAAAAGGCCCTGCTTAAACAAAAAGAAATTATCCACAGTTCATCTTTAAAAGAGACAACACATGAAAATATTACTTCACCATATCAATGACAAGCAACATTAATATAATGTTCTCTCACAGTGCATTTTATTGCTTTCCTGGAAGTCCTCGTCGTCTTTGTCAACTTTGGAAGGCTCAGAACAGTATGTCCTGATATTATCCTCTAGATACCAACTGAGATTTTCATCCATCACAGAAAACATAAGGATAAATTCAGCATCAAAGTGTTTATCATTGCCCTTATTCATTGTATCTGAAAAAGAAAGTGGTATATTCAAAATCTTTGGCAACCAACATTACCTTTTTAAGTGTAGTATCAGTAGGCCTGGTCACTGTTTACTTCATATTTTGCCACTTTTCTTGAGTGTCAGTGTACACATAAACTTACAGACACACTCAGAAAACAAAAACCAGTTTTGATAGATACTATAAAATAACTTTACTAAGAATAAATATTGCATGTGATAAGATTACAGTAAATCTGTTTCTCATATCAGTATTTACACATCCTTTTGCATTACTAGGACAAACACATCGCACTCATACAGATTTGTGGATAAAGTATTCTGCAAACTATATTCACTGTCACACAAAATCAAACTACTTCCTATACTATCGAAAGGCAGCTAATTGAGAAGACAAAAAGCTGCTGTTTCAAAATGAACTGTAATCTTCTCCTCTTCCAGTAAATTATTTCACTGATATTTACCAATAACCATTATCAATCACCTTGCATAGGTGTTTATTTACTTACTTATTTATTTATGGTTTACCTTTCCTGCAAATTATTAAAGGCCCAACAAGCCCTGAGGCAACATCTCTTGGAGCATCTATGTGGGAGTGGTAAACCCTGGTTATGCAGTCTGCATCTCCCTTAGCTGGACCTTGATCTTCTGTCACGTCCCATGTATAAGTGTACTGGCCTCCAGGCTCCACAGCATCATCCCTCTTTTGCAAATCTTTGGTGTTGTCAGGATAGAAAGCACCTGAAGAATGCCACACCGCCACCATTAACACAAGACATTCACAATATGGTGTCAGGATAGCACCTGCCATGCTTTAAAGTTGACTGCATGTTCCAGTAACATGGACCGAACATCTGAATACAGGTTAAAAAACAAAAAAATCTTTAAAATCAGGTGAATTGATGTTTTCCTTCTCTTTAGCACTCTCTTCATTTGCCTTTGAATTCCATGGGAGTGTTTCAATCAATGGCACATTAAATTTAGTCCTTAATTTATTAGGAGGGCACTATGTGCTTCTGCTAAAAAGATAACAATTCAAATATTTGTGAAACATTTGTTAAATATTAATCTTGGAAACTGTTCTAGAATATTGCATATGTCCTGAAGGAATATCGGTGTCGCTGGAATGAGAGCAACAGGAAAAAAAAAATTGAATGTTATTCCAAAAAGTGCATGTACTGCTACATAACACACTGTTCCGCTCCCACAAAATGTGTCTCTATCAAGCCACATGTTAGTTGTAATGAAAAACTTCACAGAATATTACAAATTAGGCTGATACTTCATAAATCCTTCTAATGAAAAATTTTTAAAGACCGCTTTTGAGACAACATATTCTCTACGACTCAAACACTGTTTGTAAAGGCCACAAATAAAACTTTCAACAGCCGTATTCTGGTGCCGTCCGGCACAGAAAATCCCCCATCACCTGAGTGTGACAGCATTGGCTATTGCAAGGGCAAATCATCACTAGCCCCAACAGCACCCCTACAATACATCTTAGAGTGCGTCAGCCTTTTACCTCATTAATTCATTACTAAGCAGTAGCTGTTTCTCCATTTTAAGAAAGCCTTGTGTATCTTATATACAAGTGTTGAGAATTTTGAACTGTAAGTTATCCCTGTTAACAATATCTTCTTCACAACAGCATCGATTTTTCCTTTAGATATCCTCAATATCTGCATCTCTCATATACCTTTATACACTTATTTCAGTTGAAATGTTGATCTAAAATGCCTTCCTTATGAATTCCATTTTTGCTTTGCGTTTCGCTCTTGAAAAAATTATCAAACTTCTTAGCTCCTGTTTTAAATTGTTTGTGTCCTGTTTCAAATCTTTATTTACTTGACCACTCTTCTGTTTAATGAGAGAATATCACTTACACTCAGAGGAATGACAAACTTTTGGTAAATTCTGGCACAGAACGGACTCAAGCTTACCTTCATTTTCCTTTGTGTATCTTACACCGTGTGGATGCAGCGTGTAGCTTCTGGAAGCAAAGTTTTTCAAGTGAATAATAATGGAATCTCCGACTTCTCCCTTAATGATAGGGCCTAAAAAACCCAGCCAGGAAGGTTTGTCAACTATCACATCGTATAAATGATTGGTGTACTGAGTGTAGACAGCCTTCTTGTAGGTGCTTCCTATCCTATGTGGGCCTCTCTTGAGAAAGACTCCAGCCTGCCTGTAAAGAAAATACACAAACACATCTGTAGTGTCAGATACTCCTTTTATAGTTGAATGATGTTAATTAGTAGGGTCTCAAACAAAGACCACGCCTCCGTAGCGCTGCGCACAATTATCTGTGTTTAGGAGTAAATATATCTCTTACTGTAAAGAGTTAGGCACCCAGATAGAGATTAAAATGTTACGCACAAACCTGAAATTTTTTCTACCTATTTTGTGCACTGAAGATAAGGGTGTTTGGTACAATTTCGGGCAAGCTTGAGACCATGTGGACAAAGCAAATAATAGTTCTTATTGCTCAAAACTCTTGTACTTGCATGCTGAAATTGCTATATAATTTTCCATGGCCTGTTAAAAACACTAATTTCCATCGTCACGCTATTATGATGACTGCATAGTCCTTGCTCCATTGCAATGAGGAGCAGACTTTCCAGCTGTAAAATACATTTAAGATGCCTGGACACGAGCAAAACTACAAGGTACTGCTAATGTCCAGTGTGTGCATGGGACGAGGAGACATGCAGCATTCTGAAATGTGAGACTGAGCCCTCGGCTCGCTCACCAGTCATGGAGGAAGAAGAATCACAGCCTCAGAGCTTGATAAAGTCTCATTTTTACAGATTCAGCCCAAGAATATACATGACAGCAGGGAATTAGCAATTACCTCCTCAGTCACTAAGTGCCTTAACTGCTGGACCATTGCTCCTCTCAATTAATTATTAATTACAATAAAATTAATTATGTTAAAAATGAGAGCTTGGTTAGCGAGGAAACAGCCTCACCCATGAGCCAAACTGAGACTAATGGAGATGGTATTTCCCACAGGTGCTGTCAACACCTCTGAGCCCTGTAGCTATCATGGATCTGCAGCCCAAACACCACTGGCCACAGGCAAGGGGTCACGATGTCTCTGACAGCTGTCAACTGGGAACAGCTTTGGAGCCAATCTTTGCCTGTGCTGAGAGTCAGGGACGTTTCATTAGATATTTTAGTCTCTGAGAAGAGTTATCTTTGTGGGAAAAGTGCTTGTATTCGCTAACTACAACAGCAAGAGAAGCTGCCAGCACTGGCTGTTCAAAGCAGTAGAGCTAATGCTGGCTGATGCTGTTAGCCCAAACTCTGGAGTCTCTAACAACGAATCCTCCTGCACATTTCCCTGCCCATTTCAGGAGGACTAGCTGTGGAAGTAAACCTACTCCAGGAGGCGGCGATCCTAGGGGATGGGGCAACACTGCCTGAAGTTCAGCATCCTCCTGATTGCTCATCTTACACGATGAGAAACCATGCCAACTTGGCTTTGTATTCCCAGCAGGCCATATTGTGAAGCAAATTAATACTGCCCAAAAATGCAAAGTATTTCCCACAAGGCTGAGCACTGTTTGAGCATGTGGGGAAGGAATTGTTTGTACCTTGGCAAGCACAGATCTGAAGTGTAATTAAAATGCCAATTCAGAGCTCCATGAAACTCGGAGAGCATAAACTTAGTTGCAAAGGCTGAGTTACTGGAGGGCTGAGTGCATGAAGCTTTTTAGCCGCAAACTAAATCAAATAGTCTTCTTGGACTGCTTAAACAGCTACCATTTAATTGTAGAGTCTTCCTTCTAGCAGCTACAAGCACACTCTTCCCTTCTCCTGCTCTTCCCTGCCTCTATAAATATTCATCTCCATACAAGCACAGCCTCATAGTTGAAGGGTTCAGGAGGAGAGGAGGAATCCGAGAAGCTGAAAATGAAAAGTATGATAAAAGCGACCAGCTCTATTGCAGGCATACAACCACTAAAAAACTGGAATTAATTTAGCATGCTGCAAGTTGCCACAGAGCAGAGAAAAGCGGTGAAAATGCAGTGAACGGTGGTGGCTTGTAGTATGACAACACTGCTCCGCAATTTTCAGACAAGATGCCCTGCTTCCACCATTTATCAGAATTACTAGCCTGCTGAATCACTGGAAACATCCTACACGTCATTCAGTTTATGAGTTAAAAAAAAAAAAAGCTGGCTGGTTCCCCTCCTGCCTGATGAATTGACAGATTATGGCTGAGATATTGTTGGCTCTCGCTAGAGAAAACCACAGGAAATCTTCTAATCCCTCATCTACAGACTAAATGAGAACTGTATTTCTGAGATTTTTCTAATTTCTGATTTCTCTCGCCATTGTTTTTATTTTAGTATAGTCCTATGTCATTTTAAAGGCACTGAAAAAGTAGAAGGAAGGAACATTTTTTCTCTCTCAAATATTTCTCTGATGTCTTTTATATCTGAGTTTTCTTTATTGATTCTTCGTATCTTCAGGGCACTCCCCTCCTCCTCACCATGCTTATCCTCACCCTGCTTCTCGCTCTCACTGTGCACAGGACCCTCCTGCCTTGTAACCAGCCACCCAGCTCCGTCACTGTGGGTGGAAGGATCCAGCTCTGCTGCTGCACCTCCAGTGAGTGAAAATTACCACTGCCAACAATGACTATGTAAAAACAAAACCTGTGTCCAAAAGGAAAGTTTAAAATTTGTCAAACTTCTGCATTTAAAAACATAACAGCAAAAACCTTTTCTTCAGCATTGGCAGCTTAGCCATTCAAAATGAAACATCATTAGACATTCAGGGTCTTTTTCTAGTCTTTACTTAGTAAACATTTCATTCCAACAAATTCACAAAAACCCTGCATATTCCAATGCAGAGCATCGGAATTCAATTGTCAAGCAAGCCAGGAAAAAATCAGAACACCCTTACATGTCTGACAGAAAATCCACTGACATCAACATGATTCATTTCACTGCCTTCACCAGGTTTCCACTCTGGTCTTAGCATCTAAAGCAGACAACACTGTAAAATCAAACTCAGCCCGTGTAAACTGTTGTACTTTACTTACTCTTCGTCTGCAAAAAGCTGTCCAGAGACAATGTTTGTATTGCCAGGCGCATAGTTCCACGCTGTCTCTGTAATGCCGATGTAGTACTCCCTGTTCACTGCCCCAGCTGGGCAACAGCAAGAAACCAGCAAGCAGCTTAGGAAGAATAGCTTCATTTTTCATTCACGAACCTTGTGGAAAATGTGAAATAAAACCACAGGAGGGGCACAAGCAATTTCCCTTTATATGTTCCTGTCTCTCCCCCCTCCCCCCTTCCCTAACATCCCCCCCCCCCCCCCCCCGCA
>VYXH01009141.1:478793-578083 GCA_013397275.1 Burhinus bistriatus | reverse complement strand
GGGGGGGAAAAGGAATATTCTGACAACAAAGTCTCAACAAAAGCTCCCAGTGAGATTCAGTTGAAACCCCACAATTTCATAATTCCCTAATCTGGATGATGTGTTTATAGGCTTCCGCCCACCCTGCTGTTCTGACCTCCTGCAAAACTTAGCAGGTAAATACCTTTTAAAGTTCTGGGGAGCTTCATTAGTGCTCTGGGACCCTATTCTTTTTCAATGTGGAAAAACCCCTCTACCCAACATGTGAAGAATTAGCAATCAGGAAATCGTACTTAAGCAAGAGTCACTTTTACCTACATGAGGAATAATATGCCCCCAAATGCAAAGGTGGATGGAGCTCCACTGTATTTTACGACAAATCTCTGCCCACAATTATTTGTAGTCAAAACTGAGTCTCTACAGATATTTCCAGTTGCAGTGTTTTAAATGAATGACATTCCTGTTCCAGACACAGCATCATCATACTCTGACAAAATGCATTGACTGTGAGGAACAAATAATGCTGGAATGCTCACTTTACGTCCAGGTTTCAGCATTAGCTCCTCACTTACAGAAGTTTATAACTCAAATCTGCAGCGTTCTTCCAGGTATGCCTGGGGTATTTTATGTGTGGATTTCAGCAGGCAGCACATGCACTTCAGGTTTAGGAATGCTTCTTCAAAAAAGGGTTTCTTGTACGCAAGCATGGTGTGAGCTATATCTGGGCTCTGTGGCCCACTTCTCCTTGCTGTTGTTGGGGTGAGGTCTGTATTCTGCAGTGGGAGAGCCAGATGGTCATGTTGCCTCAACCACCACCACCAGAGTCGCCGGTCACATCTGGATTTCAAGTCAGTTAATATTCCTTACAGGAATCCTGCTTTTGCTACCAGGCACAGTTCATAGCACCTCTTATTACAGACACCATATTTAAGATTGATTCGGGACTTAAATCACAGAATCGTTTAGGTTGGCAAAGACCTTTAAGATCACCAAGTCCAACTGTCAACCTAACACTGCCAAGTTACCACTAAACCATGTCCCTCAGCACCACATCTACACATCTTTTAAATACCTCCAGGGATGGTGACTCCACCACTTCCCTGGGCAGCCTGTTCCAATGCGCGACAACCTTTTTTGGTGAAGAAGTTTTTCCTAATATCCAATCTAAACCTCCCCTGGCGCAACTTGAGGTTGTTTCCTCTTGTCCTATTGCTTGTTACTTGGGAGAAGAGACCGACCCCCAACTCGCTACAACCTCCTTTGAGGTAGTTGTAGAGAGCGGTAAGGTTGATTAGATCAAGTTTAACTTTGCCTTACATCCAAAAGGCCTATGTGAAACAAGTTGTTAAATTTGTAAATGCAACTCACTGTTAGCCTTTAGAATTCTTACCACCAATTTCAAATTAATAAACTGCCCATTTAAAGCTGAGCTGTCAAGTCACAGTTGAGTCTGGCCATACCCACGGACATGCCAATATCTGGATTATGGACTAAGAGGGTTGCAGAATCAATACATCTAACAAGAACTAAATTACACATCTCTTTGATTTAAGCCACTAAAATAGGAGATACCAGCCTGTGGTAGAGTAGAAATGTAAATTCACAAGACACAATCACAAAATAAAAAAGATGAGTTAAAGACAGCCAAGCCTTGCCAGTAGTTAGGTACAGCCGCTAATAATACTACTATGGAAAAAGCTGTCAAACTAGATACTGTTCTTTGCGTCTCCTGTCTGCCAAGCTCAAGACTTTCAATGATCAGAAGCAAGTTATTGAAAAGTGGAAAGGACACGTACAGGAGCAAGATAAAGGGTTAAGAGTTTCCAGGTGTGACTTTAAGCTATTTCATTGCTCTCCTCCAGCATAGTAAAATCTATCTCAATAGACCCTGTTTGCCTAAAGATAAGCCTGTATTTTCCCCATGGCTGAGCTGGAGTCTGAATAAAGTACTCTGTTTGTCTGCTTTCCTCAGTGAAATGGTGCCATTCACTTTAGGAATATTTAGCAGTTCTAGGGGGTTTCTGCTTTGAATGTCTACCCTACACATACTATTTTTTATCCAAATAACCAAAACTTTTTCAAATATTTCTAATATTTTCAAAATAAACAGCAGACATGAAATCAGCAAGATTCTCCAAGATGTTTGGTAGGAGTATGGGTTGACTGTTAAGTTTTCTTTCTTTTCCTTCTGTCAGTGAAGAATATCCATAAATCCATTTGAATGTGGGATTTTCATTTAAGTAGATATATATGATATGACGTATATTTAAGCCTAGGGGAAAACAAGTGTGCAGTTGCAAACAGTCCCCATTTTGTAATCATGCCTTTTTATTATGCATCTCTGAACATCCATGCCACCGTGAACCATCGGCCCAAAAGACTAACCCCATCCTTAAACATCGTTAATTTCTTTATTACTTCTTGCAACTTAATAGAAACTAAGCAATTAAAACTTTAGATGCATTCTTCAAATCCTACAGGAGGAAACCAGCTTTTCAAAACAATCCAGTAAAGGAATATCAAGGCAAAATCTCAATATTGTCTTGAAATAGAATTAAATTACTCCCGTACTCTATTTTTTCTGAATATCTTACCCACAGCTGCCACTTGTTGTATGATTTGCAGTTCTAAGTGTTTAATATCAGATGTTGATAAAGCTGAATCCCACTAGTTCTGATGTAACAGGGATACTGCAAGTCTGAAGTACACATTCCACATTCCTCTGGGTGATCATTCTCTCAAAACCAGAGTGCTGAATGCAGCCAAATGTTGCCCATGCAGCTGCAAATGAGCCATGTGTCCACTTTATTGTGAATCCCTGAATTTCCACTGGGAATGAAATAATAATACTTTGAGGAATTAAAAAGACTTTTTAGCTGCTAATTTTAAACAGATTATTCTTTTTCATCTGATTGTTATTGTCAAGAACGTTAGCCTTCCATTGCAGCAAGGTCAGGGTATTTAGAAAAGCATTAATAAGCTAGCACTGGGTGCTCACAAGGTTCCCCCATATATTCCCCCAAATCACATAATACTTGGTCAAAAAATCCAAAAGTTTGCCTCTGAGTATAAAATAAAAGGAAACCCAGTGCAGCTATTAACGTGTTCTAATTAGCACAGCTGACTTCAGAGCGGCCTATCTAATCCTTCAATCAGGCCGGGATGCCTTTCTAAATAGGCTTTTTTCAGCCACTGCTTTCTGCAGTTAAGAACTTCCAAGATCGACTGAGCAGGATAAGCTGCTGCCTTTCATGACCATCATGGTCTGCCTGTAACTATAATTTATTCATTTAGAAATCATGGCTTCATCCAGTGCACTAATTCTAAAGGGAACAACTCCTCCTGACATCCTGGGCTTTGAATCCAGGCCCTTTCGAACATCAAATATTCCTATGTTCTAAACAAATAGAGGGGAGTATAAAAGCAGTTCCATAGCAATTTTACAGCAGTTTATTCAAACAAAGGTGATTTCAACACAAAAAGCAGTTTTGTGGTATTCAAACCTCCCTATTGTCAGAACAAGCTGGGGCATAAAAAAAATGAAGAGTCAATGTCAGGGACAACCAGACATGTTAGACAACAACCAGAAAAATGTAGATGTTCAAATAACTTCATCCAAAATAGAGAGGCTAGAGAGACAAAGATTTAAGACAAGGGTTTAATTTGTCTTTGCAGCATCCAAATCTACCATCGTAAGTATTGGAGAAGATATTTCTTTCTTTTTCTGGGGGTGGGGGAGAAGCAGTGAAGATTTCCTTGCAATTTTCAGAGAATCCCGGCCTGCAAATAAAAAAGGAAGGAAGTAATTGCCCTCTTTTTTTCAACTCAAGTTAATATGGAAGTTGTTTGGCTGTTCGACATCCACATCCGATCCAAACCCAACACAGGCAGGCCGCAGAGGCCACCCTGCTCTGCGCCCGGGGACAAGTGGGCAGCATGGCTTCGGGCTGCGCGGGGTCTCGGGCTGAAGAGGCTCTTTCACTGGAAAGTGGAATGTGTTGAAAGAAATTGCCTCGGGCCTTGACCTTACGGCAGGCTGCTGTAACAGTCCATTCCTACAAGCAGCCTTCCCTGCCCGCTTGCCCCAGGGCACCTGCAGCTCCTCTGCCCTGGGTGACCCGCACTGCCCAGGAGGCGTCATGCTGCAGAGGCATGGCCGTCCTACCTGCTCTGCCCTCCCAACGTCTCCCACCTACAGGACAGAACTAACCCTACTCCGTGTGTGTGTGCAGGTGTATGTGTATATATATATGTGTGTGTGTGTGTGTGCACGTGTGTGCAGGCATGTATGCTTTTGGGGGCTGCTGCTTTTCCTAATTAGAAATCTTTCCCCAACGTGGTGCTGTCATCACTGAGATTGCTGGCTACATAAAACCCTCGAGGGCTCCTCGGCCCCAGTGCAGATGGAGAAGGAGCAGTAAGCATGTCTAACTTCACCCTACCTCCACGGCTGGGGAAACTGAATGCTACACTAAACCCCACCACTCCACACCCACAAGCAGGTTAGCAGCTCTGGGGTTCCAACCAATTCTTCTGCCCAAAGCAGAGCCCTCTCAGTTATTGTTTCAACAACCTACTGAAAACAGTAAAAAACGATGCCTAGATCACGACTGCTACATATTACCTCTTGTGTTTTCCTCTTTCTGTTTGCTGTGAAACCCACACATTGGTAAGAATGACTTTAAATCGAATGCTAGAAGAAAGGTGCTCAGAAACCTCTGTTGACATAGGAGTAACGGACTCAGCATCGGTGCTGAATTGCCAGCCACCTTGTTTTCTTCTCCAACCGAGCTTTAAAGGTCAGAGTGAGCAGTCACCAATCCCTGTATACTACAAGGAATTAGTGGATGAATCAAACACAACAGATTTATTATCAGTACATATCCTCTGGTAATAAAAACGCAGTAGCATAGAGAATGCATAAACCAAAAGGGCAGGCCCTCAACTGAGAGAAATTGCTGAAGCTGAACCGACTTGGAGATGCTGAATAAATTACCTCAGCTATTTTCTTACCTGGACAAAAACAGAATAGGTCCCACAGAGTGTCCGTTTCAGCTCAGCAGTCACTTTGAGAAAACAGATGATCAACTGCAGTCCACTAAGAGCTATCAGAACAGAGAGTAAAATGATGTTCCACTCCACCACGTTGGCAGGTTCGGTGCACCGAGACCAAGCAGAGTAATCTGTGAGGTACCTATTTGAGAAACAGTAATGTGAAGAAAACTAAATGTGGCGGGTGCAATTCAGTTTCAATACACATTGTTTTACCTATAATATACATAAAAACCACATTGGGCTTTATATGCTTCAAGTTTAGGAGTCAGACTCTAGTCTTTCTTTACACCAGCATAACTCCTGCATAGGTTTGTCAAACTCAGCTGAGTGAAAAGACTTTCTTTCCTCACATACATCTGCTTCATTAGTTTCCCTGTTAGACACCCAAGTGTTAGAAAGATGCTGCCATTTCTTCAAATGGTGGAATGCAAGTGTAAAATGGGAATTTTCCTTTTATTGATTTAATTTCAGCTGTAAGTTAGGTCCAGCTGACATCTGTACCGTGCAGAGAGCGGGAAGACCCTAACGCCATCATTCTAACCAGGGCATGCAGCCGAAACACAGAGCTGAGGTGTCACCATGTGCAGTTCCCAGTTGTTCTAGAGCCATGCTTTGCATCCTGGAGGATCATAACGTGCACAACAGACGTGCCCTTTTAACTATGAGGCATGCTATAGCCTGGAGGTTAATTGCAAGAACCTTAGTTAGACTCACATGCTCAGTGTCAGTTGCTTTTTTTCTAAATGTTCAGAACTGAAATGCTTTGAGCCAAATCTGGAGTGCATCCTGCAGCATCTGGCCCTTCACGTTGAACTCAAACTCTCATTTTTCTGTTTCCAAATGGGATGGTAATGCTGGTGATACGTAGCAGAGATTGCAGGATGTACTTCAGCGTTTTGAAACAAAGCTGACTTAAGTCAGAGAAGGCCATAGTTTACCAACTATTCCTGTTGGATGCTGAAGGAACTTGTTTGTGATCCGCTGACAAATGTAATCCTCAGTGCATTCAAATGCAGCTGGAAGAGCTTGGCATTATATGAGTTGAAATACTCAAGTCTTACAAACTTTGATCTTTTAAAGGGAGAATGTAAAATCTTGTGAAAGCAGCCTCAGGTTACAGATCTGAATCAAACCTTTCATGCCTCTAGGAGGCTGGGACATGGACAACACTGCCTCGCTTCGGCATTTTATGAGATACAGCAGCTGTATGCAAAAACTACCAGTGATCAAACCACAGATTTAATTGAGTTTTAGGAGTTAAAGAGAAACCTACTGAGTTATTAAATATAAAAATCTCATCTATAGTCTTTGGACCAAAAATGTGAGGAATTTGAGAGAATATTCTGAGAAAGTATCCATCTACACTCACTCTAATCTTATATTCTTTACTAAATATACAATTGTGATCACCATCAGATAAAGGACACTTAGCTAGATGGACCTCCAGGTCTGATCAGTACAAAGATTCTTACGTTTAATCCTTCCTTACAACAAGGTAAATACCTTTCTTTGAGGATTCTGGTGCTCATTCAAGAAGTTGAAAAACCTCACTCGTCAATATAGGTCTTGTGTTCAAGAGACTACACCATTTTGTGTAAAACTCTGAGAGAATTTGCCTGACTATTGTTTTGATGAACAGTTTCTTGCAGAAGAGTTACACTGGTGTTTCTTACCTTCCAGCAGTGTCTTTGAAGATATAATCCCATCCACCTGAGGAGTTGCAGAAGGGTCCTTGGATCAAGCCCAAAGTAAAAATGATGCAACTGTATCCAGAGAAAGCAACTCCAAGCAGGGCTAGCACAATTGAAATAAAACTCTGATGCAAAGAGAGAAAAATATTAGTGTGGGGACAGTGTCCACAGCAAATAGAGTCATTCAGCCTGCCTAGCTACTTCCTTGGGGTTGAATTTCACATTTGATTGTCCAAACTTCAATATTCAGTAAGAAAAATATCAGGTAAAGAATAGTAAGCATACACATACAAAATAAAGATTAAGACAGAGTTTAAGACAGTTTTACAACTCTCAGTTAAATATTGTTTGGGGATTTACATTTTTTTTTTTAAACTTGCATTTTTGCAAAATTGTTTCCCAAAATGATAGAGGAACACAACCATGCACTAAACACGTTTGCATTCCAGGTAGTGTATATTGAGTTGTTACTGGAAAAAATAACTTCCAAATAATACAAGCAAGGGGATGAAGCTATTTAGTTGAGGCACTTCATTGAAACTCTCAGGCCTTCTACATTCTTATTTTATTTTACAAGGATTTTTTGTTTGTTTTTCTTCTATCCTGCTTATGCATCAGAAGGAACGAGCTACACTTTTTGTGACCTCTCAAACCAGCCTAGAACCCTTCTCTGCGAAAGGAAGCAGAAACAGCAGCAGAGAGGGAGAAGGATGTGCTGGAGACACGGGAGCAGGAAGGCATGCAGAACAAATGAGAACGAGATGCACAAAAATAGAAGACAGGCTCACCCTGTAGGTTTTGTTACAGCTCTCACTCTGGCAGCACCGATGGAACACGCTACACTCCAGTCCTATTAGAATTACTGCCAACAGAAGGATCTATAAGGGGACATTATAAGGTCAGTGAAATGACTGCAGATGTTAAGCCAAAGTCTCCTTTGCCTATGGAAGGCAGGGACTGCATCTGTTATGCTCTGTTGAGAATTTAAAGCTGCTCAGTAGGAAAGCACAACTACTCAAGGCACACCACAGAACTGGACTGGTTTTATCAGGCTGTCACTGTACTTGTTCCTTGTATTTGAAAGGGTACAGTGTCTCCCATCACAGCAAAGTGTTACTAGCATGGACACAGCTATACCAGTGATGCTGGATGAATAAAACCAAGCTCACAAGTGAAAGAATCGATACCAATGACAGGAAGGATATTTCATTGATATAACCACATCTGTTCAACAGCTTCTCACTGACCCAGTTACATGGATCAGGGAGGGTATCACCTTCCTTACCGACACAGTTATGCTAGCAAAACTCACTAGTACAAGCTTTTCATTAAATTCACTTTCATTTGCTTTCTCTGTCAAGTACCTATACTGTTTTTCTCAGACTGTTGGATTATTTAAACCTGATACTAAAATCATTTCAACAAGTAAGATTTGGACTCCAGAACCACAAACTGCCACTCAGAGAGGCACTGGTTTGAAAGGGGAAATACGAAAAGGGAATGTTTCTGAATCACAGAATCCTCTCACATACTGCTACCCTGTTTGTAACAGGATAACAGGCATGTTTTTAATAAATTGGTAATAATCTTAGGGCTAAAAATGCTTCAAAATATGAATGTCACTGTTGCAGTTAGCTTTTTCCCGAATTTTCAACTATGCTTGTCTATTCAAATTCTCTGCCTGGTAGTTTTTTCCTCTGCTAGAAAAGACTAGGGGTTTTTTTTCCTGCTTTAGGAAGAATACACGATTTCAAAAGGATGCCTCATGCTTTAATAACTCTCCCAGTTCAGCACCTTCATAAAAACACATTACTTATGCAGATGAGACCTTTTTAAATGCTGATTGCATGCATGCACTTTTATTACAAAACTGCTTTCTGTCCCTGAGGCTGCCATTCTTTACGAACATAGTAAGAGCAGGAGCAGTAGGCAACTCTGTATTCGTTTATTACTGCAGATGCGCATATTACAAATGTAATGGAGAAAATCCTACTATGCCAATCACAGCGAGACAATCTTCTGTATTTAGCTTAACAACAGTGGCACTTGATGCGATGCATTATGAGCTGTAGCCAGTCCTGTCCCGGGTTGAGGTAAAACAGGACCAATTTTGTTCAGTAACTTTACTTTTTATCTAGGCCTCTTCTAACTGCTGAAATTACCAGCATGCTGTGCAGAAAACTCTTTGCTCTCAGAGTTGGAAGACCTACGTTTATAGTTGATGCCAAGGAATGGCATCTAAATACTGGACTGCATACAGCTTTTAAAAACATCTGAACAGTTATGTAAAGCTTTTTCAGTTTTTGTTTCATTTTGTTTTGGTAAAAGAGCTCTAACTCAGCCTTCATAGAGGATTAAATCAACATAGTGCCTGCCTCCATAATACAAGCATAAATTATACATAAACAAAAAGCCAGCAGGAAAAAAAAAAATCAACCCTGCAAAATCACTTACATGAAATTAAATAGTATACATAGCATGTTGTTCAGTATATTCACTTTTATTTTTCAGTTTGAGTTTTTCTGCCTGCAGTGTTTTTGCCAACATAATCTATATTCTCTTTAAAAGCACAATTACATCACTGCACAGTAACCCACTATTATTTGCAGTAGAATGCAATTCATTAAAAAGCCATTGAATCAACACTTACCATCACACCTGAGAAACAGATCCCTTCAAAATACCACACGTAGTTGGGAAGCTGGTAACTGGCAGCATGTGAAGCTTTCCCATTAGGGAAATATAATAGGATGTTAACAATAATACTCCAAAGAGCAAGAGGTATCAGCAGACAGCTCAAACAGCTTCCACATGTCTCTAAAGCCATCTCTCCAGAACTTTAGAAGCTTTGCTCTTCTAAGCTAACAAAAGATTACAAGGTTTTAAATATGAAAAGTGTTTTGACCTCCTCAGTTTGATTCAGTCATTTCATATTCACAGGAACCGGGTGACCAGGGTATGATTCCAGCGATAGAGAACTGCTTAACAGTTAGCAGAACAATAAATGAGTATCGCTACCTAAACTCATTGTCCTTTCTAAGCACATGTCTTTAAGCAGTAGTTTCCCTTCTAAAAGATCCTCCTTTGTAATCTTCCAAATGAAATATGTCTGGAGGTCAGGCTCAGGAAGGAACTTCAACAATCTAATTTCCTAGTGACTGCCTGGAAACGCGCTCCTCCCGAGAGCAGGGGTTACAATGCAGATGTGCTGTGACACGAGGCGGGTTGCTCAGCCCTACTGCACCTCAAAAATGTTTCTGCCTTACACGGGGAATGGGGCTGTCAAATGATAAATATGTCCAGTCTCTATACAGAAGGCCTCACATTGCCTCACACTACAGATAATTAATGCCAGAGCCGGCAGATAGAGCCCTAAGGGTGAACCAACACTTGCTGCTAACGTGGGGCAGCCTCACAAAAACACCAAGCCGAGTCTCGGCCGCTTTGCAGAGAGTACAGAAGCCCAAATGACACTGGTTAGAAACTGCCAGGCAGACTTATTGTCACACTTCCTTACTCTTTTCCATGGCATTATGCAAGCTGACTTGTTTCATGAATGAAATCCTGCTATTTCTCCAGTTGTTCTACCCTGTGCTTACAGCTGAGTATGCACAGCTACGGATCTGACCTAAGTACACGTGACTTCTTGTACAGGACAAAAGGTCTGGCTGTTTTTGAAATGTCTGCTGTTTTGCACTGTGCAAAGCCAAAGCCAGACAGTTTCCCCATTTTCTTGTGTCATCATTCCCTGAGGCATTAACCGTCCACCCCAGTAACACAGAGCCAGAGTTGTTTGAATGCTCGCAGCACGACCCAAGCCTTCTTTCCATGCCCCTGTAAGTCATCAGAAAAGTAACTCCAGAATGATCTTAGGGTTTACTCAATAGGAAAGTTGTAGTCAGAGAACAAAAAAATTGGGGCTGTATCAAAAGCGAGAAGGCTGATTTTAGAAGCAATGATGTCGTGGCATATTTTCCTTCTGTTTCCTCATGAGCTGTTTTAGGCTCTTCACACAAGGCCTCTCTCATGATCTCATAAAAGCTGTTCAGGCTGCATGTTGTAACTAATTCCTTCCTATTGCTTCAAACTCAAGGAAATGGGCATGATGGTACCATGCAATTACACCATTTTTCTACCCATTCTCTGCTGTCTTTCCCCTGTTCCCCTCTCCTTTTTCTAGGAGGTTTCATTTTGAAGTCCTCAGACTTTACACTGAGAATCTTCCCGTATTTCCTGTTTTACTCCCTAATTGCTACAGACAATTTTTTCAGGCCTCCCTCTAATTGAAATTAGTGGCAAACCTCCCTTTGCAGGCTCCCGTGCATGGACAGAGCTCACATCATCACACTGCGCCTTACAGATTAGAGAAAACAGCTGAATCAAAATCAGGCACATCACATCCCCAGGACTGATTTCTTATTAAAAAACTCAGAGATTATAGAATGGTTTGGGTTGGAGGGGACCTTAAAGACCATCTAGTTCCACCCCCCTGCCATGGGCAGAGACTCCTCCCACTAGACCAGGTTGCTCCAAGCCCCGTCCAGCCTGGCCTTGAACACCTCCAGGGATGGGGCAGCCACAGCTTCTCTGGGCAACCTGGGCCAGGGTCTCACCGTAGGCTGAAATATTTTTTTCCAAAAGCAAAGGCCAAAATTACTAGCGAGCAGCTTAGTTTATAATCAGATTTGCTGCTATGTCCCATAGTAATCTGTTCTGATTAGAAGAAACTTACTTGGGAAATGACACCTGAAACAGCATTCATTCTGCAGTACAGCAATCCACATCATGACTTATTTTGTATTTAAATTGAATTCACCAAATCAAGGTGTGTTTTTTGCTGGCACACTATACTGCTAGAACAGGAAGCAACCATTTTATACTAAGTATTAAGCAAACTAGGCAACCAGTTTCTCAAATATCTTACAAAGTGTTGCAAGAACTGCTTTCCTGTTGTTGCCAATATCCATGAGTTGATGCCAAGCCCATTACCGAAAAGCCGTGTTTACTCTGGATGAGTGACTTCTCTGCCAACTGAAATGAATTTAACCTAAAACAACCATTTCTCCACAGTGTAACTGATAAAACTCCCAAAACATGGTCTTATGCATCAAGCAACAAAGAAATTCAACTGGTCTTTTTTTTAAATGACAACACAAACAGTGAGTAGTAATGCTGTGCATTGGTGCGACATGGATCTGAGCTAAAGTTTCAATTCTAAACTCTAGCCGAATCATTCTGCCCATTGGAATTTCCAAAATTGTTTAAGGTCTTTAAGTAGTTGTGTGTACCAGAAAGACAAATAACAATTATGCCAGCAAGGCAAAAAAAACCCTGTAAGTTGCATGGGAATTATACACTATTACATCAAGACCGTCTTTTCCTCCTCTCTACACTTCATTTAAACGTGCAGATCCTTTTTCAAGCACTGATTCTTCACATACAAAGACGCCATGCTGCACAGCAAAGAATTTTGTATGTGTATATGCACGTACATATTTTTCTCCCTCCCGTAGCAAAGCAAGACAGGGATAAACACAACAAGCAGTAATGGTATTAAAGACTGCCCTCAACTACTTCTATGTATTTATATATGAATAAATGGTATTGCAAGAAGCAGATATCCTGAGATTCTAAACACAAACTTTTCCCATCTGTTAGTTCTTTTGTTCCTGTGGATGTGTGCATGCAATTTTGTTTTCACAGTTAATTTCTTTTTTTCAAATATGTATTTGTGCTGGGCAGACTTGGCTGTGAGGACAGCCTGAGATGCACCTCAAGTTTCTGGCTACCCTTAAAGACCACCCTCCTAGTTACAAATAGTACTAAGTACGCACAGACACGCATGGGAAATTCTTTTTCTCCTACAAACAGGAACTAACTTGCCTGTTTTCCAAGACAACATTAACTGCTAGATTCCAAAACTGAGCAATAATTGTAATCAGCCTAATATCTTTGAAATAAATGGCACGCCACATTTTGTTCTTCACTTGAAAAATGGCATTGCCAGTAGCATACTGACCTTGCCGGCAGTGCTGTTAGCAGCATATCATTCAGATTTACTTTACCTTGTGATAAAACATTCACTGTAATACGCTACAAGCCACACTTCAGAGGTTCTTGCACAGGATATTACAATAGTGCCTCCAGGTTGCTTACTGGTGAAGTCAAATATTTCAGATTAATTTATCGCTGCTGACCTGAATTTGCACTATATTTTCTGAACGCTGCTGCGCCTGGGGGTCTTCTGGGTGAGGTAAGAAACAGGATGCAGACCCATGTTTTGTTTCGTCTCAAGACTCTAAGCTGCCAAGAGGTAAGCCTTCCCCGGGAGGGCGGCAGAAGGGACAGAGCTAAGGCTTTGCAGCACGGGAGCCTCCTCCGGCCCTTGGAACAGACATCAGCAATGAGCTGCGAGCCCAGAGCCAGGGCCAGGACTCCGCGTACAGAGCTGTGCCTGTCAGAGCTGTCCTTGAACTATCATATCCTCGTTGGTGCACAGTTGCCTGACTCAGCTACGTGATCTAAACCAAACAGTGAAGCAGTTCCCACTCTGACAGAGCCTGCTGGAGAGGAAAAGTAGGTTATAGCCTGACTACTTTGTGTCCATGTTCTCATGCCACCACTGTCCTTGACTCTAAGACCAGGAAAGCAGTGTTTCAGCATGGGCAGGGAAAGAATCACTGACACCTGCTGGGTATTTTTAATACAAATTTTTATTTGTGAAATACAGGAGAAGTTCAGAAAAATCCTGAAAAGGTGAAGTGCATCTATCTGCTCGCGATCATCCACATTTTATTGCTGCTTTGTTTTTGCTCCAGCTGAGTATTCATTTATATCCAGGCCAGACTAGTTCGGGTTGGTGTTCATTCCAACATCAGAATGAAAGCGCAACTTTAGTGGGCAAACAGCATAAAATACAGAGCTGTTGTGTCAGTAGAAAGAAAAAAAAAAAAACCAAAACCCAAACATCTTTAGTGACATGTTCAGGCAGTTGCCTGTACTAAGATGAGATGAACCAAAGAAATTCAGGATATATTTTGCCTTTAGATACAGGCAGGTTAGTGGAGAACCTGCATGTGACTCCAGCAACAAAGGCTGGTCCCAAGTCAGTTAAATTGATGGCAACAGCACAGTTTTACAACAAACAATGTGCATTTTAGCATGCATGGAATATAAAAAATCCGAACAAACCACAGAATATTCAATATACCACACACGTGCACCGATGTCAACACATTGTCAGGTTTCTAGCAAACGTATGTCTGTTGGGGGAACAAAAAGAAAGAAACAGATATTAAGGGGAAGAGTGCTAATATTGTATCCAACTATAACAGCTAAAATTAACCTGACCACATTTAGACAACTGTAGCATGGCTCTTTTGTACTGCAGTTACAGCATGGACGATAGGAGTGAGAAGACAATAATAGCTTTGAAAGAGCCCCGACATTCAACTATGTCAATTAAAAATGTGAAACTCATTCTTAGCCATAAGGCTTGTGTGATATAAACCGTATCTGGTTCATACCTTAACCCATTACAATTCCAACACTACCCCTACGATACTGATTTTAACAACATGTTCAAACTGTTTAACAAGACTCTAAAGAAATTTGGAGGAAATTCCCCTTCCTCATTCAAAAAAATGCCCACCTTCAGATCTGTCTGCAGGTTTTGTTGGCTATGTGCAATTTAATTCCTTCTCTTATCCTACTTTTATTAAGCAAGGCCAGGACGCTGCGGTTTTCATTACATACAGCATATTCTCAGTAGTCTATCAGCTGCTGTGAGCAAAATACAAGGCTAAAGCAATATAGTTAGAACAAGCCGCCTACCAGAAAACTGCACCACGATATGCAACAATGGTTTAGGCCGTGGCACAGTCCACCACCACCAGGAGATTTGTATTTCAGTGATATCACCTTTACAGTGCTGATAACCACATGGGCCATAGAGCGGAAAAAAAGCCTTCCAGCTCCTATGCAGACTAACCTCACTGTGACAGCTGAGGAACCACATGAAAGCACGTGGTCAAATACTACACAAAAAAGCTGAACACAACAGGGCTATAAAAAAAGTTGTACACTGAATTGTTGCTTAAGAATACATAAAAAATAGCTGCTGAGTAAGACTCCACAGTATCAGTAGTGTTTCATGTTCATCTGAGAATCATGGTTATAACTAGAAACGGCTTACCTCCTCGTGACTGCAACACAACCCACACAGTCCTCCAAGAATGCCATTGATTATCTGTACAAAGCACAGAATGAACTCTATTCCTCCCAAGACAAGGAGGATGGAAAAGAGGGTGACGTTCCACTGCACAATGTTCTGAGGTTCTTGACATTCAGACCACTTGTTATACTCAAACAAGTACCTGTACACAGAATTAAACGCATATTAACATTGTGACAGAGTGGGATGCTTACCATACTCTAGAACGAGATCATGTCTAGTTTGTAACTGCATCGAGGATAATCACTCTCAGTGTGAAAAGAAGATGCAATGGTTTATTCCATGCAAAGTTTGCTCCGTTTAAGAATATGTTGAAATATCAACCACAAATTTTTGTTAAGTCTTAATTTATTTAAGAAAAAATAAGATCTAAGCTGTAAAGGCAGAATCTTCTATTCCTGATTGAAGCGAGAAAAGCTCAAGCAAGCTGAAAGAGCAAAGATATTTCTCAAAACAGCCACAGAGCTTTTCAGGACTGGGCCCTTATTCTAAAGGCAGCAGTTGCTGATCTGAAGCAAATGGGTCACTTCCTCTCTTGTGCTGCTGTCTTTGGCCCCTCACATGCCTGCCCTGGAAGAGCCAAACACAGAACAAACGTAGAGGGGTACTGCAGGATTCCAGCTGCTACTCCTCACCCACATCTTCAGAACATCAGCACTGTTGGCCCTTCAGCAAGGACTGAACTCAGTTCTTCTATATTCAGTCATAGTTGGGGAGGGGGTGGGGAGGAATGCCCCCCGTCTTGGGAGGGATGCAGCGGAAATGTAACATTCAAATTCTGCTGCAAAAGAACTTTACGTGGCTTCTCAGTACTCAAACTCTCTGGTCTGGTATCAGCCATAAATTGTTACTAGAAACAGCCTTGAGGTTGCCAACCATACAGACACTGTAAAAGCATGTCATGATCCAAATCAAATGCTCTTCCAACCTACAGGACTTGTGGGGATTAATGGGGAACAGCAGACAACTCAGCTACATAGGCTTGGTTTGCTGGAGAACCTTAATTAGGGATAATTAAGAGATTCTGGCCCTCCCCGCCCTGCATTGTACAAAGTTTCTTATAAACCTTTTCTAGTTTCATTTACAAGGGTTCTGTGCTATTGTCACTAGTGAAGGCATTATGGCAGTTTACACTGATGCAAAGGAACTTCAGAAGCAAGCCTCACAAAACAGATTCTTACACAAATGGTAAGACAAATTTCGTAACGACTACTATTCATAGCTTGTAAATCCCTCAAAGTCCTAAAACTTTATACTTTATGTTAGAGATGTTCCAGTATGTGTTATATAGATATTATTACCTATATATATGTATGTTCAGATCCCTTTTTGTAGGACAGAGGATTTATATTGCTTTGATTTTAAACTATAGCAGTGTGGGTTTAGTTCTAAGTGAGAAGCATAAACTTATGAATGGATCTTGGTGTATGGTTACTGATATTGCTGAAAGGTACCGGAATAAAGACCATGTGGACACGGGGGAAGTTATAACATACTTATGAACAGACAACTTACCCTCCAGAAGATTCAGTGAAAGGATAGACCCAGTTTCTTCCTAGGTGAGTAAAACAATATGGTCCATGAGACAAGCCAAGTGCTGAAATGATTATGCAGTATCCAGAACCAAGGATCCCAACAAAGGCTGCTAGAACTGAGGACAGCATCTGCACAGGAGACACAGACATGGACTTTCAACACAGCCATCGCCTTGTCCTTGGGATCGTTTGGGGCTGGAGTGTGAAGGCTCACTTACCGCACAGCTTTTTCCACAGTTCTCACGGCCAAAGCACCCGCAGCAGTCATCATTGTGAAGCCCAATGAACACTACAGCTGGAATGAGTACCTAGGCACAGAGCAAACCAAACACACTGTTCCGTTTTGTTGCACAGACAGGGCAGATAAAACACAGTCCTCACATTGCATTTGTTTATATTGCTTCTGGGCAGGGGAATGGGGGGCAGCCTGTGTAGATTACTCAGTTTTACTCCTATTTAACATAGTAGGCATCTTGCTACTGATATCAGCAGCAGCACCACCACGATGGGCATATTCCTCTTTCCGCTTTGTGTACACACAGCACTTAAGCCCATAAAGAGCCTGTCAATAAAGAGCCTGCTGTGGTATTACTGCAATTTAAAGTACTTCAGCTTTAAGAGGTTTTGTTCACATTAAAGGCTGTATCCTGCAAATGCTTTGCAAAAAAATGCATTCACTTTCTGCCAAATGAGGACTACAAGATAAGTCTTTCATAATTCTTTTGTTAAGAAAACGATTACTACCAACATGTTAGTTACCGAAGAGTAGTCATCACTGCCTGTGTGAAACCAGACTGACTAGAGTAGAAAGTCTAGGAATATTTTGCCCAATTCAGGCAAATATCTCATTACAGACATCTAGCTTTTTCTAGGTTTTCACAACCAGTTTCCTGTGACAGAAATGCAAAGTAACCAAGCACAAGCTGTCTGTAAGAAACATAAATCACCCGTGCTCCAGAGCTTTTAGCATAAAATCAAGAAGGAGCAGAATTATTAAACAGAGTATCCTCCCTACCAGCACTAGCAGGACTTAATAATAGTTTGTACTTACAAAGACTCTACAGCCAGGAGTACCTCAGAAAACCATAAAGAAAGGGCAGTGTTACTGCAAACTGCACAGACTTACTTAACAAGACTCTAAAATAAAAACCACCCAGTTGAACAGTCACATACTTGTCAGCCCTTACTCAAACCTATTGCTGAGCCCCAATGCTGCAAGTCCAGAAGAGGTTGTACAAGTGTGTTCCAGGAGCAGTTCCCTCGGTTTCACTTGTATTATTCTGTGTGTAAAGCCCAGTCTTTGCAAATCCCAGCCTAGGTTCCGATGGGGCTGTAACACAGCTGTAAGCACCTCTCACAAGACGCAGGACCTTATCATGCAATTGTTTTCAACCTGTGATTTGCAGATACCTTGAGACCTGTAGCCTATTTCTAAGACGACTTTTAAAAGTGAATGAAAACGCCTAGAGTCAGGGAACTTAGATATGCTACAACACAATGTGGTCCACAAAATTGAAAAAGTAGAAAATAATAGTGTCAGATTAACAACATCCTACAATGAACACACTCAATTCTTCATCCTTTGCTGTTACTCGAATGCAAAGCTTTTATAACTGCCACTCGATTCATCTGAATAAAGAACAAAGGCAGAGAAATAACGGTCAGCAGCTCAGATAACAGGAATTAAGGAATTGTAATTAAGTGCTAGTTATCCATGGACATTTAAAAGGAGCAGAGTTATTCAATAATATAACAAAAATGTAAAATTTAACCCTTTACACAAACCGTGACCCAGAGAGGCTTGGTTCCAGTTTTGCATTTGGATTCTGCGATCTAGATCCTATTATTTTCTCAGCTCTAAAGTGGTATAATGTTGTAGATAAGATAACCAATAGTACGTAATAATACCTATGGGGTAATTTCTTTTGATAAAACTCCAGAGGTTCCTGCTGACGAAATATTTGATCAATAAATTAATGTAACTGGTAAAGAAACAGTAATATCAAGTAGCTCCACAATAAACTTGAAAGAAAACACTAACTCATTACTTACCAAAAAGCCTCCACCTACAATGCCGTGAAGGCATTCCACATATTTGCTGAGATGATGCTCTGCAGCAAATCTTGTTTCGCCATTGGGAAAATAAAGTAAAATGTTGGCCACGATGCTGAAGAAGGCAAGGATGAGCAACTTATAACCAATACATCTAGCACGCCTTCCAAAACACATGTCCTCAGCTTTACAAATCCTTCTTTCACTAGTCAAATCCAACCTCTCTCATACCTGTCCACACCTAAAAGAAGATCTGCCTTTATCCTCACCTCCTTAAATAGTCAGGGTTACCTAGCTACCTGGATGACGTTTACACCTCTTCATAACTACCATTCCCAATTGCAGAGTGAGGGAACAGGGATGGCAGAACGCCACCACCCTTTTTAAATACAGTAATTGTTGTCAAATCCAATGCAATCAAGGAAATATTGAATACTAGGTAATTTCACTCTAATATATGATGCTTGGAATGATGACCAGTGAACATGATTAGACGTGAACAACAGGCTTAAACCACAACACAAGTTCTGTTAGGAACTGCAGGAAAAAGGTTTTGTTTTCTTTGTTAGGAGCAGCCTTGACTTTTAGGTTTACAGTGATTCAGAACAACCTGAAGCCAGGGAAAGACTCAGCGGCCTTGGACAGTACCGAGTCAGAGTTTTGGGTGTAAATAGAATAAGGTCTACAGCAATGAGGAGTATGTAGAGCAACCTCTTGCTTCACTATTCTGTCGATGGAATGAGAGCAAACCTCACCAGGAGGTTGGAAAACAAATAAAATGGACAGGTTCTAAGAAGTGTCCTTGTTCTTGCCAAATTCAGACAAGCTGAATTTAGATTAACAGCCATTTGTTAAAGCTAAACCAAGCAAATACTGGTGAAAAATGCTGCTTCAAAAAGAGGATTATAAAATACAGTCCTTACACTGAAATTTCATGTATAGAAACACAAAAAAGAAAAACTGCAGAGAGAAATGTATTATATCTGGGGTTTCCAAACTGTGTTATATATACCAGTAACATTAATTTGCATAGTAAATGGGGATACAAAGTAACCTGGAAAAATTAAGATCTAACCTTCTCTCTTTTCCCTCATGCAAATTTTGCTAAAATAGCCAAAAAGCTTCCTTTGTCACATACATACAGCTCAACACAGAGGCATGAGTTGCCATGCCCACTACTATCACATGATAAAGATAACTAAGAAATGCACAGGCCCAGACTAGTTTTGGGAGGTGCTCCTGCTGCCATCATCATAACACAATGTAATTCTCATTGCAAAAACAGTAGCTAGACAAACTGAGTTTGGGAATGTATGGGATCTTAGAAGACTGTAGTGAGACTTTTTCAGTTATTTAGGAGGAAAAACACTTATTGAGGTTTTTTTTTGGTTTGGCGTGGTGTGTGTATTTTTTTTTAACAGCTAAATAACACTATAAAGAGAAGTTCAAATCAAATCCATCGTACTCTTGCAAGTGATGTGAGGAACACTTAAGCTGAGAGACAGCAAGAGTGAGAAAAAAGTAAAAGGGGGTGGTGGGGGGAAGGAGAGTAGTCCTGTGCAGATGTGGCTTTGTGATGTAACTTCTCCGGTTATTGTAGCTGTTGACCTTGGAGACTTCCTTCATTATGAGAAATATCCTCCAATTGTAGAAACATAGGCTTACCATTATTGTGTACTTCACGTCTGATGACTAAACCAAGCATAAACATCATCCTGCAAGCTTCCTCTGCAGAAGGAGATGGCTGCTCAAAACTGAAAACTCCCTTTATTGTGTTATGCTAAAAAAAAAGCAAACCACTCCCCCCTAAAACTACCACCCAACACCCTCCATCACCACCAAAGAGCACACCATACATATGGCCACTGGGAAGCAGATTTAAAATCTGTTCTATTTATAACCTGTATAATTGTTTTCTAAACACTTGGTTTGAAATAAAATTTTGCATAATCAAGAACTGTATTTAAAATAAAGTCTGTACATTATCAAGCATGTGAGGCATTACAGTCTGCAGATACTACCAAAAAAACACACCAAACAACACAATAGGAGTTCAGATCACTCTCCTATATAATCATATGGGCTACAAAAATCTTGAGCTTGTTTACTTCTCATGCCTGTTTGCTTCATAAATTCTAATTTTAATGCTAGGCAAAGCGAGCAGTGGTGGATTTTTGGAACGCGCCATGGGCATGTGGAGTTTGAAATGATGGAAGTAGCCAAACATGAGCTTCTCATCAACCTGAGGAACAGCAGGGCCCAAACTGCAACTTGGGATGTGCTCCAGCACCATAAGATGGCAGAGTATGCACTAGTATAAACAAAACTAGAATCAGGTTTTGAGTCTTTTATACAACAACTGCAGTGTTTGCACTTAAAGAGGTAAGATAATTGCTTACTCACAGGTGCTTCCCCACAGCCCATGGGAAGCTCCATTATTTCTCTCTCACAGGACTATTCCTGTAGCTCTGATGCTTGTCCTGGACAAAGAACACATATTATAAGGCAATCAATCACCCAGTGTTATTAGCAACAGTAGAAGTCTAATTCTAGGTTAAAGCCTAACTTTAGGCTGTAGGTCTAGTCCTCAGCTCTGGCTGAGAAGCACCTACTGCAGTGTGGTACAAGAAGGACCAGACAGTCAGAGGGGCAGCGAAGCAGTTTTGATAGCGCACTCTGAACTCCGGCAGGTAGCACCCCTGTGAAAGAGTTCTATATCCTCTCCTGGCAGAAGGGGGCTGGTTTGTAAACAATTACAGCAACAGGCTCGTATCCCCAAATCATCAATTCTGCAGGATAAATTTTGTCAGCAAATTTGTCAAGTTTTGTCAAGATAAAGTTTGTCGGCAGAATAGTGCTACATGGAACAGGACATTGACCCTTCATGCCAGAGAAGTGGATAAAATTAGGTGCCTTGTCCAATTACTGAGGCATCTAATACCAAGCCTAATTTCACATGGGGTCCAAGGGTCCAGCAGCCCCTCTATAAAACAAAAAACCTCACCTCAATAGTCATTGTTGTTTTAGCTCTTCTATTGCAGGAGGAGGACAGAAGCCTGCTTCTTTCACAAAATAAAGATGTCAGAGACTAGTGTTTCCTGATGCCAAAAATTGGGAGATCTCATAAACAGTAGAAGAGCTCTCTACATTTAAGCTCTGAAAAGCTAAGCATTCTCCAGCTTTCTGTACCTGCTCCTTGACCAGCACAAGAGGAGTAACAGAAATTACTTTCTCCAGCTCAGCAGTGTATTGGAAACCCTTGCTACATTTTTGGGCAAGTCCTAAATTTACCTAGTGCACAGAGGTACACTTTATCAAAGACTGTCAAAGTTACCACAACTGGCAAAGTTACCAAATTCTTGCCGAGAGGCCCCCCCCCCCCCCAACCCCTCAACACAAAACCACAGAATTTTGTCAAGAAAAGGAAAACTCTGAAGTATCAAATTTCTCCTGCAAAAGCAAATTACTTCAACTACAACCACATCTAGCACCTCTGCCCTAAGCCAGATTCCCAAAGTGATTCACCATAATCAACAGAAGAAACTGAGTTGCAACAGCAAAGTACCGTACAAGAAAGGAGATCTCTGGACCCCACTAATATATTTTAATGCCCCCAGTAACGTTGGAAACACCAGCTAAAGAGGAAATGAAGGGGATCGGGAGGGAAGGATACCTGCAAAATAAATACAGATGTGGTCAGGCAGACCCAGACCCACCGTGTCAGCATCCACACGCTGTCATGAACAGCGTCATGCAGACTAGACTCAGTTTCCCTGCCTGGACACGGGGCACGCTACCACGTTTGTACTTGTTGCAGGTGCATGCTGTAAGGCTCCTGTGCTCTGAGGATGCCACACAACCCTCTTTCCTGAGCACTCTGGCACCCAGTCAGGACAGTCTCGTTGCTATTCCCTTCATGGAAATTAGATTTTTATAGCTCAGCTATCCCAAATCCCCAGTATTAATCTTGCTAATCCTACCTAAACTGAATGTTGCTTTTTTTTTTTTTTTTTAACTATTTTAGCACCTAAAGATATTCTCATTCCTTATAACTAGACAAAGGATAAAACATTTGCAAGAAATGTTTCTGCCATCAGTGTTTTCTGAGCAAATATAAGCAATCTCCTAATTTAAACTAAAGATGCCAGTAAGACGGAAAGATGCTGCATTACTGAAAAGCACAACATCTTTCTTCCCAATACTTTCTTCTAACGCTCTAAATGGTCAGTCCTACTGCTTTATGCTGCCTCACAGCCACCCCTAGACATGGTTTGCTAAAAGACAAAGTAGCAATCAAGAGACACAGCTGAGACAGACACATGACAAACGTCTTCCAATTACCTTGAAAACAATCTAAGGAAAAAACCAAAAAGCCTTGAAGCAAATAAAAGTTTTTTACATTATGAAAACTGGTCAGATGTGAATCAAGGGGGCTTTACTAATATCATTGCCATTTGGACACCCTACACTCCAACTTCTACTGGAGTTTTTCACTCCAAGTTTTTGTGCAAAACTCCTGGTCTCACCCACCATCAGCAGAAGGTTAATGGGAGGGATGTACCTCTTGTGGCATCGCCGGCAGGGTGTGGTAGCTGCATGACATCTGCAGATGAGACACTGCCTAGGAAATAATAGCACGGGCGGCACAGATGCATTTGGAAAAACTGGGCAACACAGTCCTTGTGTATCAACACAGGGTATGAAGTCACACTTGTATTCCCTAAAAGCTATTCTCGTTTGTTCTTCTCTTGCTGTTTAGCAGGTTACTGTTCCCAGAGGCAAACATTAGCTCAGACAACTTCTGGGAATGTGTGGTGAATGTGCAGTCACCTGTTAGCTAAACGAAGGGAAGCCTCTCGGCCGGTTGTTCAGAGTTCCCAGTGACCTCAGGAACACCCATGACTTCCCTTCAATCAAATGGACAAACGCCTGTCCGTGCTACCATCCATTTCTCAATGTCCAAGTGATGCATTGCCCATGTTTTCCAGCCATTGTCCAGAAAAACGCTACGCTATAGCTACAATAGTCCTCAGGCATGTCGCCTCACAAGTGCATGTCAACCAGCAAACTCCACCAGGACAGTCACAGGAGGAGACTGCTCCCTTGAAGTCCTTGGTGTCTATGGTCTCCTGGCCACAGCCAGAAGAAAGTTTCCAGATTACTTTTATTAATTATATGACAGGTCCTCAGTTGAAGTAATGAGCTACTTCTGAGGAGCAGCAACCAACTGCCACCATGAGACAGATCACTGAACATGAAATCAATCACTCCTCACACAGCTGTAACACACATGCATATGCTTGCTTGCTATCTCTACCATCACTTTGAGACAGAAAACTGGTCTGAACCATAGAAGGCAGCTTGAAGCGAGCGCTCACTCTTTTACGCAACAACACACACTGACACATAGAGAGAAGATTAACTAGTAATAATGCTGACCTAAGGAGGAGTCAGCAATGATGCAACAAAAGTAGTTTTGACACTTAACCAACCAGCTTGGAGATTCAAAAGCTTACAGTCAGGGCAGAGCTACCACTAAATAAATGTACAGAAATTCCTCTCTCTAAAGAAGAGCCCATAAACCTTACCTAAGAACAACTGTTATTGACCCTAGACTTGCAACGCGACTGTAAGGTCATTCCACAATCAAATAAACCACTTCAAAAAAACCTGTTTTCTGGTGACATATAAAAAACACTCATTACTTCTTGCAACAGTGTTATTAAGATAAAAGTAGGACATAAGACAAATCCTATTTCTGCCACAGCCTGTGAGTGAAACCTTGGCCATGCAAAATGACCAACAAAAGCTTGTTTCTCTTGGACTGCAGTATTTACATACAGGTTTGCATTCTGTATTTCTAGCCTATCCCTAAAATTAGGACATTCTTGCAAAAGTTAAACAAGCATGAAGCATTGTCATCACTGCACTATATCTATACTGTGTGTCTGTAATGGCTGTATGAATCAGAAAATCGGGACTAGCTGAGCATACGTATCTCTGCATAGCACAGCATGATAAACAGCCTGTCTTCAGGCTTGAAGCGCGCCACTTCTGTGACTCCCTTCCCCTGTAGCAATATGCATATACCAGGTGTCCAGTAAAAGACATCCTATTCTGACACTTCAGAGAACATGGAATAAAAAAAATATCACAATTATGTCTTTGGCTCCTGTCATGCAGAAGTCAATCATTAAGCATCTTTTTGTTTCTTATATAGTGATCCTGTGAGTAGTTTTCTACTTACCACTAATCTAGAAAAAAAAAAAAATTACCTCCATCATACTGTATATTTTAGATCTGTAGACTCAAAAAAAGGAAAGGAAAAAAAGAAAAAACATACATTTCATTGCCTATTTTGTTTCATTAGCATAAGCTTTGTGCACTGTTCATGCAGTCTTGTCTCTGGAATTAGCCATTAGTAAGTTCATACCAGTTAAAAACTTTAAAAGCGATTCTTACTGAATGATCCCACAACTACTGCTTGGGTAGGAACAGTCTATGTATTGATTCTATAGCAGTAACATGAAATTTAGTGTTTAAAATTAATGTGTCTTTCATGTCATCATGACTGATATTGTACCACGCTGTATTTACTTGCAAATCTTCATCAGTAGTAATTGGATCACATCATAATCAGAAGAGCAAATCAGACACGACCACAAGACTCTTAAAAGATCACTTCCTAAACTGCGGTCCCACCCTTCCATCGACCTTTGCTATCATCATTTAAATTGGAACTCTGAAGTTCATTTATTGATATGCACTCGGTGCACTGGACTTTTGCTACTGGCTGGTCCTTAAAGCAGCTGTCAGTCACCTAGCCAACTGTTTCACGGTCATGGGCCTCCACTGGGCACATCCAGACATCAAAAACACTATACAGATGTAGCACACGCTTTTAAAAGCAGAATGTTATTTAAAAAAAAGAGAACAATTAAAAACTACAGTTAAAGAATAAATCAGACTACAGAAGATCCCTTTTAATCTGAGCAACATTTAATGGAGAAAAGCAGAGGAAAATAACATTTAACACTGGTTATATTTTAATTAATTATTAGTCTTTTTTTCAAGGAAAGATACTGGAACAATACAACCAAGACCGTATTCTGTGTAGATTTACAAAATACCTGCCTGCGATGTGATGCCTGTACTACATAGAACACTTTACTGTGGCTGCTCCTTTCACAAGGTCCTTCTAACTCAGGTGTGGTGCCATTCTAAAGAACCGCAGTTTGGTTTGGAGGGTGGGGAAAGACTGAGTTCCTGAATTAGGACTTTTATATTCCTTTGAACTATAATTACAGCTGAAAGTATTCATGTCACCAGTGCACCTAGATGTGGAAGTTAATGCTGCAGAAGTACACATGCTCATTCCAGAGTAGTATTCCACTGCACAGCCATCTCCTCAGGGGTCAGATCCTGCTCACAGGACTTTCCGCAAGCGCTTGGAAAACAAAGAGCCCCAAGATTTCCACCAGCTCCCTCTAGCTATCATCAGGCTATGACCAGGCAGGCTCTGTTGTGCCCGCTCAAGGGCCACTGGCTCCAGTGACCTCTGGCTCTCAAGCCTTCGACAACAGCTCATGAAATACCATCTTCGAGGGACAGATGCCACCTGCATGAGATGACAATGCTCAATAACAGCTACTGATGGTGCAGGAGTCAGGCACAATGCACTCTGCAGTAACAGGAACTGACCTGAGGCATCAGCCCAACTGAGTCACATCCTGATGGCCTCAGTAGTAATGGGTTTGGTTCAGGCGTTAGTTCCAACAGAGAGGTCTTCCAGAAGAGCACTACTGTATGGCAAGTTAAAAAGAGGAAGTAAACCAACATTATTCTTCTTCAGATCTTCACAGCAGACAAGTAGCCCCCCCTCTTTGCTCTCCACAAGCACAAAGACAAGGGAAACAAACAAAAATACTGGAAGTTTCCTTTAAAGGTGGGGACAAAATAAGATTAAAAAAACCCAACCAAAAACAATCACAGCCCTTCCCTTGTATCTGAGCTGAGTCAGGTGACACCTTCCTCCAAGAAGGCAGGCACTGTCTTTGAGGAAACTGCAGCCACATCAACAATACTGGAGAATAGAATACTCTGGGGAGACCTTAGAGCACCTTCCAGTCCCTAAAGGGGCTCCAGGAAAGCTGGGGAGGGACTCTGGATCAGGGAGTGGAGCCAGAGGACAAGGGGGAAGAGTTTTAACCTCAAGAGGGCAGATTTAGATGAGATATTAGGCAGAAATTGTTGACTGTGAGAGTGGTGAGACACTGGCCCAGGTTGCCCAGAGAAGCTGTGGCTGCCCCATCCCTGGAGATGTTCAAGGCCAGGTTGGACGGGGCTTGGAGCAACCTGGTCTGGTGGGAAGGGTCCCTGCCCACGGCAGAGGGGTTGGAGCTAGGTGATCTTTCCGGTCCCTTCCAACCCAAACTGTTGTAGGATTCTGTGATTCCATAGCACTTGCCTGTCAGGCAAAACACCTCAGGGATTTTTTTGTGTTACTCTCCATCAACTCCCAAGATTTTGATCAATTACATTCTGCCCTAAATCGTAAGCCCTATGACTTCTAATTGAGCACTACTCAGGGGCATACAAGAGGCTGAAGGAAAATTAAGATGTGTCCTGTGGAACCATTACAATTATAAAGCCATTACACAGTTCTTCATATGCAGACTTTGTAAGTAGGTTGTTGATTAATCCAGCCTATGATTAATGCGCAATCAATAACGAGATTATCACAACAGGAATGAGTCTCCACGCCACCTCATAGCAAGTTTATTTTGTTTCAGATTGTGCTAAGCAAGCAAAATACTCCTTTACCAGCATGTCCCAGAACAGCAGTTAAGTACAGCAGCACAGCACCACCACTTCTCTGCTACGTACAGATGATGCTGAGAACTGCTGGTTACACCGTCCTCACAGTCACTTCTGCTACTGTGTCTGTGCTATGATTGCAAAATCCTGGCCTAACTGTTTACTTTTGAAGCATTGAACTAAGATTATACCTCTCTTGGGAGAATTCAAGCAAAGCCAGGCTGCAGCTAAGGCTTGTTGAGGATTCATCCTAAACTCCAACATATTTAGTACCACCTTTAAAAAGAATAAGCAGAGTTCTACCACGGGGTAGAATGTACACAATGCAACAAATCTCACAAAATGTTTTCTGACACTTCATAGGAAGACTGCTGTTCTGCACATAAGTTGCCTTTGTGGAAATTATTTCAAGTTCAACTTCAGAGGCCTGATTATCCTTCCTTGTAGAAGTTTAACGCAGTCATCTTGATGCTAGCAAAGTCAAGGGCTCGTCAATAACTGGAAATAGAGGCTGAAGAAGCAGAAGTTTGCTTGCATATCTTATGTTGTCCTGTTCTTAAGCCTCTATGTTCTAATGAAAATATCTCTAGACTCTGCAGCAAAAGCATGTGCTCATGTATGACAAGAGCTGTAGAAGAAAAAGGGTGTTCCTGCAGCCCTTAAGAGCATCACAAAGGGAAGGAAACAGGAAGAGGATTACTGTAGAGAATAAAACAGATGTACAAAAAGCAGACTAAGCTTAACACAACTTTTTGCCATATCTGCTTTGACTACTTTTTTAAAAAAAAAAAAAAACAACAAACCTGTTTGCAAGCCTTTGTTAGCTCTCTCAGCAGGGAATACCAATAGGCATACTAGACTAAAAAAAGATGCGTGACATCCAAGGAAAGCACAAAAACAGTGACATAAGTGGTTATAAACTCATCTGGCAGTCTGAGGAAGGAATACAGTTCTTCAGACAGCTCTGGCTCATCATCCTCTCGTGCCTCTCACTTACACTTTCTATTTATCACTAGCACATTCCACAGCAGTAACCAAACAGAATAAAAACATGCACTGATCACTAGAAGGGACTTTCCTCCTCAAATTTCCCTTTGGGAGAGCACAGCTCTTAGAGCTCTGGATGTGAAGTTTGCTTCCACAAATATTTTGCAGCTTTTTTGTAGTATTTGGTAGTTAGGAGATTAAGAGACTTTAACACCAGAAAATAATACACACTCGCACACACTGGTCGGTGAGCTAAGTGGTAATACACAAAGATCAAGGCAGGAGGGCTTGGTGTGACTGTGGGTTTCTACATCCAGAGCAAAAAGCAGTGAAGCCTTCCGCCTGCCAGCACACCACCGAAAAGCAGATGTTACCTGCAGCGTCCTTGGGGCTGCACAGCTTCTCCCATCACTCTGAAGGCGCATGGGAGTGCCTCACCGTCTGCAGCCGTCGGCAGGGCGGGATCGATAGCGCGATGTGGACGTTTCCCTGGTGCAAGGTATTTTCAGCGGCTCCTAGAAGGAGAGGTTACCTCTCCTACTCTGAAAAAAGCTTAAACATAATATACCTTCTATAACCAAACTGATGAGATTGTTCTTTCAACAATGTTGTCAAATATACTCAACCAACTGACCGTAATTGTGCATGACAGCCAGCAAGGCCGATTGGATCGGCTAGCCTGCGCTGGTAACGTCTGAGGTGGCACAGAGAGACCCTGACTGTATCGAGAAGCGGGCAGCGTTGGTGGCAGCCTGTGAAACACTCACTGGAGGGTGCTCAGCGTACACTCCAGTAGATACCAATGGTTAAAAGGGGACTTTCAAGGCAGATGTGCCCACAACTAACTGTGACCACTTGCATCTCTGAAGGAGCCCATTTTCAGCTGCGTGTCTCTTCAAATCAGGAGGAAAAAGAAATCCCAGCAAACGAAGTCACACTCACAGTATTTACAGAGTTAGATACTTTCTACAAAGCAACACGCAGAGCAAACACCTATATAAAACATAGAAATGGCCACCGTAAATTAACTGATGTTAAAACTTCTAAACTTCACATCATAGGCTGTCACTTTTGGCCTTGTAACAGTGACATACATGTTCAACGGAAGATGGAAGGGGAAAACAGTGAAATCCAAATGGCCCCACTGAGGGGTTTCTGTCAGATATATATTGCCATTTTAACACCTGTGAAATGTTTGGGAGTGGAGCGGCCAGCCCGTGTGCTCTGCACAGTGGGCATCAGGAACACACCAGCCCTTCAATGTATCTGCACGCTGCTGCTCCGAGTCTGCCGTGTGCAGCCAATTGCAGCATTACTCAAGTGTGTATTCAGGAGTTTATTTCTCCCAGCTGCTGCCTGAGCTCAGACATACAGGCAGAAAAATATCTTGTCAGCGAGCGTGACAACTGCTGTGCGCACAAAATGTGGCAGACTCGTGCCAAGGAAACATTGTGCGCACGAGAGTCCAGGTACCTCCAGTTTAGTGCAGTAGTCAGGGCTCCTCTTGAACACTTTTTTGATCTGACAAGGAAGCTACACTTCCATCAATCCAGTAAGCACAGAGGAATTCATCACAGGCATTGCTTTCAGTCTTCCAGTCTGGATAGCTACGCCTATCTTTTTTACCTGCCATAGGCTACCAATGCAAACACATTCACAGAATCTGTCTTGCACACTGCTGAATAAACTGCCTCAAATTTTCTCCATCCTGTAATAAACCATGACTTTCAGCTCTGTAGCCCCTGTAATTTCTTTGGCTAAGTCACAAGTTAAATTTTTCATAGAGAATCCAAAGCTGACACTTTCTGTTCCTTCTCAGAGTTACACAATATAAATGTTACAGTCAACATAATGCTATAATGAAGTATCCTGCAACTGGATAGTAAGCATACATGCAAACATCCTTGTGGATTGCTCTCCTATATGCTCTCTCCTACATAACATCAGCTACATTATATTTGCTGAGTGGTGAAAGCAATTTCAGCTATTTAAAAAAACCCAAATATTTAGTACTATGTATACTATTTAATTCTACTTGTAGAGTTAAAAAAAAATTGCAGACCTGCTTCAAACAGCGTTAAGCCTCCCAAATACAGATGTACATATTTGTGATCAGTAAATATCAAAGTATGTGTATTACATGTGCACAGTTTAAATGAAAATGTATGAGTTCTTTGGGAAATAAGAACAACTGTATGGCCTACAAGATATGATGGCTTTTACAAGTATCAACAGGAATGAGCCAGCTAATGGACAAATATAGAGAAATATATAGTGCCATTTTCCTTTTGGCAGGATGTAATTTTCTTTACAAAAAGACACAATTTCTTCACAGAGTAAGACCAATTAATTCAGTTAAAATTACACTGATGCAAACAAAAAATGCCTGAACAGTACATTGGTAAGTAACATACATGGTAAGATGCTATTAAAGTTTATCATTAGTAACTCAGTCTTGATATTTCGGGATTCCGAATGAATACATTTTGCCAAGTCACAATTTGGATCACCCCGCCCCCCCCCGCCCCCAAAGTACAGAGTTTAAGAACTTTCGTCTATGCCAAACCTATATTGCCATTGATCTTTAACAATGATTAAATTTCTGCTGCATTTAATATTTAAAAATAAACCCTACTCTTAATTATATTTGATGAAAAGAGAACCATACAACCTGCTATGCTTAAAGTTTTTGGGCCACCCCTTTAGCTGTGTAAAAGGAGAGCAAACAAGGAAAGAAAGGTGAGGAAATATATATAGCAACAGAATCCTTCCAAAGAGATGAGCACAGAAACTCAGTGAGGGCAAGAATTTCCCCATTGTGAAAAAGTAGCAACAGAGCAAATCCTATTCCCATGTGGGTGCCTAACTGGTGCAAAGACTATAAAACAGACATCCAAGAAACCTAAGACATTTCTGCTTTTCTCTCAAAATAAAATGAGGATCTAGAATTTATAAGCAAATCTTGCTAAGAACTTCCTTAATGTTGTAAATTATGTTTGCAAAGAGCAAAGAAAAGTTATCGCCATCAGTTACACACCAGTTCTATACAGACAGGTTACAGCGTACACAGCTGTCAGGGCAATAGAACCTTGCGCCACTAAAGGAGTCAGTTCTAAGTATCTTACAAGTCATGGAAGACATTTCTGTCTTTCCTTGCCTTAAAGAAAAAAGGCTCAGCTATGGCCACAGCACCCCAAATGTAATTTCACCAACACTGTGTTTGCATAGTTCTGCACAGAAACAAAGGTGTGTGACAACCTCACCTCCTGGATATGGCCACCACACACGTCATCAGTCCTCTCCTGGAATCTCACATCTGCTACGCAAAACCAGAACACAGGCAGAAGAGGCTGGAGCTCCACCCCTCTTCTCCTGCTGCACAAAGACGACTTTGTGTGAAACAAAAATTAGTTCCTTTAGTCAGACAGAGCTTAACGAGAACAGGAATAGGTATTTTAAAAAAATCTGAGCATTAACTCTCCTATCCTGCAAGAACAGTACAGTTTGGACTCTCTGATCACCTTCTCAAAGAGTTTTCATGCATACTAAAATATGTTATAGTGAGAAATATTTTCTCACTGGTAGTGTAATTCCTCAGCTGTCTGAAACCAGTCCTGTGCCAAAGCCCAAGCAGTTGCACTTGGTGAGAGAGCAGGCATTGCCTTGAGGATCCACCACAATGAAGTAAACTGTCTCAGTTCTAACAGCAAGATGTTTTCAGAACTGGTTTCTCACTGCCTGAAATGCAGAAAACAATCCAGTTTAACACTCAAAAATTCTGGCTCAGTTAAAAATAAAGTACTGTATACCTATAATACATAACTCACCCCGTCTTGTTGAACCGTCCTACTGGACCCAGAGGATATACTCATACAGGGAAACAACAAAAATACAATCCTAATCCACACTTGCTTTAAAGCAAAGGGCTGGATTAGCTTAGGCTCCTCACACTAGTACAGAACTGGAGAAAATTTAAGGAGAGTAATTCCAAATTGGTAGTATAAACCAAGGTCTGAAACAAACCTGACCCACCAGGTTTCAGACGGACACTTTGAAATGACAGATGTTATCATATGAAAGACAAAGTACTGGATGGAGCCAAAGTCCTCTTATAGCCACGTAATGCCTATATCAATAAGGCATTTCAACTTTATAACTAATATTTGGTTAAGTTCAAACACAATCCTGCCAATAAATTAAAGTAAACACACCTATCTAAAGTACACAAAACCAGACTAACACAGCCTGGTACTTAAACACATGTGAATTTCTACCTGTGCATGAGTAATCACTGTGCTCGTAGGTCTTTCTTAATTTTCCTTCAGTAAGGCTGGCGTTGTATAAAACCTTAAGATGATCCTTAGCGACAAGATCTTGCCAGGCATAGACCTTACTGAATTGGACCAGACTGCAAACCCCATCAGCCTCCAACATTTCACTTCTGCCTTTCAAACACACTGATGAAACAAGATCATTAAACAGAAAGAACAGTGCTGAAGGCTGGCTGGCGGGGACGCAGAGCCACGTGGAGTGTGTTTGGAGAACTTTACTGCCCTCTTCACCCAGCCCGGGGTTCACCTTCCACTTTCTACTTCACATGTTGGTGCAGTTCCAACCGCCCTGAACGCCTGGCTGGGGCAGAACATTTCCCACAGAAAGCAGCAGGGCTCTTAGAGAGCCACAGGCATCTTTGACTGCCTGTAGGTCCTCTCCTCTCCCTGAGGGAAGGATGCTGCTGATACTGTGCTCGCCGCCCCTCTGTGATAGAAACCAGTTGTCAAGAGGCACAGACACCTACAGACGTACAAAGATTTAATGGCTCTGGATGTGCCATAGTGTCCGTATGATTGTCTGATTGTGCGGACCGAGATTTAAAGTTTGAGCCAAGTTTTTCCTCAATTTCTTTTCTGTTCCTTGACCGTCCAAGCAAAAATTTTTAGTGTTATTCTTAGGCAAGAGGAAAATATCATGTAGTCATTATGGAGTAATTTTTGAAATTGAACATCTTAAAGCATTTTGTTTAAAATTAGGTTACGGCATCAGTGTGCCTCTTCCATTCCTATACTTCTTAGTTTATTTAAAATCTGCAGACTTATTGTTTCTAATAAGTCTCTACTGCAATTTATCAATTGTTATTTGCTCTGTTTCTACTGCCTTTCAGTTTTTTAAGTAGTACAACTATATACATGGACTACTGTTATAAAAAAATTTTTTTGAGGCAAATTATTTAACAGACATACTTCAAACTAAGTAATTCTGAAGGAAGTCTTATGACCTACTTGCATGCCTGATCCATAAACACAAGGGGAGAGAAAATACTTTTTAAAATTAGTTAGTTGAGAATGCTCCTCAGTCTAGGATCTGGACAGGCTTTTTTTTCTAGGTGCCAGAGCTTTGTCAGGGTCAGCACAGATTGAGAATGCATCGGTGAAGCCGCATTTCACAGCCTCAGTCAGCACATGCAGAGACTCGGCTGTGTTATGACCCATGACAGAGCAGCAACAACAGAAGTACAATTGCATTAGATTTACCACATGTTTTAAAACATCTAGTGTTACCGCATGAAGAGCACTGTGTACCCAGATACTATTCACATAACTTAAGTAAGGTATTAATTTAATCATGTTGTTCACAGCATTGCACATTAGTTAGCTATGAGGAATTCTGAAATGGTATAAAGTTGTTTATAAAAAAAAAAAAATCAGTTAAATCATACTGGAGATTTTCTTTGAAGTTTGTATTATAGCTTGCAAAACATAATATTTTCAACTTAAACCCAAACGAGTTTCATACTAAGAACATCTCTCCAATAAGGTCACATTTTGTTTAGTAGTAGAACACTATCATTGTACAGTTTACTTGAAGTCATGCCTTCTAACTGGGCTTCGATGAACTTGAACTGGCTGAAATTATTTTTTTTTTACAGATTAATTCTTCTCTGTCTGAATCATACTTTCAGAGCTGGCCAGACTTGAAAAACAAACACATGCCTCTCCAATCTCTTACTGGTTATAAAAGCCATACCTTTACCTTAGGATTCTCCACAGTGTTTAGGGTCAAAGCTGTGATTCCTTGGAGGTATTTCCCAAACATTGACACACTACAGGGAGGGGAAAAGAAAAAAAAAAAAAAGAAAAAAGCTTTTTTCCCCTGCTTTAAACAAAAAAGCATTATTAGAAATTTATATTAAAACCAGCACGGAGTGAAGGTATTTCTTCATAACATGAACACACAAATTCCCAGCAGCAAGGCAGTGGCTTTCCCCGCTTCTCCAACTCAATCTTTTAGAAAAAGATGTAAGCATTCCAAATTAGCACAGTGTTCTGCAGCAGTAACCCAGTCCACTGTCCAATCCAGTGTAAGAAAGTGCTAATTCTATCATTATTGCTACATTATTGCTATCTTGAGCCTTCATACAGAATAGATTGAGACTGCAGATTAGTTACAGATATGGATTTTTCACAATGCACTTGAAGGTCACTTGGTGCATTCAGGGTCAGATTATGGCCTTTACTTTTGCCCAGTATTCCCAAGAGGCAAAAAAGCTCAGAACTTGTCTGCAGCAGAAGTGTGCTTGTCAAAACTGTTTTGAGAAGCACATAAAATTATGAGGAGCCTTCTTGTGCCTTCAGCACAGCATCTGTAAACAACCTGTCAAAAAATAAAAGCTTAGACTGCAAGTCTGCTTACTTGTTAAGAGGACATCAGTAGAAGTAAGATGCTGGGTAAATCCTGCCAAGTATGTATGTACCTAAGCTTGTGCTTTGTTGGACAACTGCTGCCGTGGTCCTGATCCCCAGGGTGCAGCTTCCCAGGCTGCAGCCTCGCGACTCCTGAGCCCTTTTGTTACTCCAGGTTGCACATAAGACAAGAAAGCGGCACTCCCAGCAAGACCAGCCTGCTGATAAGGGTTTGCACATGGAGTAAGAGATGTGGTTTAAAGTGTCCTCAGGCTGAGGATGGCCTGTGGATTTCCTCGTGTTGGGGAGGCATTTTAATGACCTGCTAAGAGCTGAGCACTCCCAACTTCTTCTACAGCTGTGCTCCAAAGGCAGTGATGTTTACTCCACTTTTAAAATGTGCCTCTGCACCCCGATTTGCCACAACCTCCAACATTCCCCCCTTCCCTTTGACAGGATCAAGACCTCCTCCTGGCCAAGAACGTACTCTATCAGCCGGCTTCGCAGCCACCTGCTACTGCGAAATCCGTCCCCACGGGAGGAATCCCCTCTTCCCCCACCACAAGGCTCCAGCACAGGTGTCCCAACACCCATTGGAGTCAGTGCCAGTTCTGAGGCACCTTTGCAGGTCTAGCCATAGACCATGTCAAGACAGATGAAGCACTTCTCATTCCTCTTCCAGCACACATCATCCCAGCAAGCCATGCTCTGGCTCTGCAGAGCACATGTACATACGCCTCCCGTGTTTCAGGTGCCCCACACGCACCTGCTAAGCATTAAAGCAAACACCTCCTTTACCACTGAGCTAACCTAAATTATCTTGCTAAGTCTATAAAAATCCTGTAAAGTTTTACACCTGCTTCCAAATCTGCTAGGTATCTGGATGTTTTGGTTTCAGTATTGCTCAGTACATGGATTTTTCCTGCTTTGAAAATAGGAAGTTCACTAGTCCAACAGGTAGCCCATGAGTCCTAAGCATCTGTCCTCTGTTGCTCAACTTGGACACAACTCCTGTTGATGTAATTAAAAAGTTTCCTCGAGTAAAAGCTACAGGCATGGGTGTGCATGTAGCCAGGTATTTCAAAATAGTCTCTGTGAGCCACGCTGTGGACTTCTGCTTCTTTCTAAAAGTATTTCTTAATAGACAAAGGGTGTGCCACTGGATGAGTGACTAAACTTTTTCCTGTAAGCCCTGGATTAGAAGGAATGCTTGCTCTTGGGAGCAAGAAGCATTACGGTGTTACAGGACACTGTGCCTAACAGGTGGGTGTGCAGAGTACGCTGACCTACCTGCCAAGGCAACACAAGTAGGAACTTCTATGGCAAGAATACAAACCTTCTTTTTCAACATATTTTGCAACACAACTGTCATTTTATAATATAGCCTCAGTATAAAACAGAGCTACACGAGTATTTGGAAGTATGAGGAATATTAGGAAGTATAGCTAGGCAAAGCTCAAATTTCTCTTCAGAAAGAAATTCAAAATGCAACTTTGCTTTTCTGTGCATAATACTTAGGAAGCATACCTACACATATCATCATATCTGTACCTTTTGAGTGGAAGCACTGCAACTGAAAAATAGCTTTGGAGCAAACCCTTGGTATCATATGCCCTAGAACATCATGTAGAACTAAACATACTAGTGTCTTATTTTGGGGTTTCTCCCTCCCCCCCATTATTGTTACTCCATTGTAATGATTGCAGTATTTGTGACAGAAATGCATGTTGTCTGGGGTAACTATTGGGACAGTCAGGTAAACAGATCACTTTTTAAGAAGTCTTTGTCTTTAATACTCCCTATTTGTTACTTTTTAAAGACTAACAACTGTTCTCAAAACATCTGTCTCCACATCATTACAGATGTCACCAAAATGTACTACCACTAAGGTATTGTTTCTAGGGTCTATCAGCAGTATTAAAAAGATTTCTTGTTTTTGAGCAGAAGAGGGGGAAGATAATCACTGAATACAGACCATCAAGACTGGCAGGAGATTTCTCACCATCTGAATCTCTAAACCAAACCCCCATCCATTCCTAGCGACCGCTGCCAGCATACCAGGGCTGAACAAGCACAGGGATCCCTTCATGAACTCTGTGACCTCCACAATGCCAAAGTCAGACCAGATATGCAGAGTCATCTGGCAAGTTAAAGCTTCAGCCAGAAAGTCATCACCTGAGCTTGCCCTGAAGAGCAGTAGGCTTCCTCAGAACTGGATAAGCTGTGTGTCACTTCTCCCTTTGCTTTGAGGAAGGTGGCTCTTCACCATCACATGAAAGCAGCAGTGTTTTTGCAAGGAAACGGAATGCTCTTGTGCGAGCAGCACAGCATAGTGACTGCACAGAAACAGCGAGGGAACGTGGAGCCAGACTAGGTACCAAGACGTTATTAACATCACAACCTGCAGAGGTAGTGTGGACGAGAGAAAGATTTCTGCTTGAGGTTCTGCAAGCGTTTCTTGAAAAACATACAACTACTCCAATTGCTGTTCATACTGAAAGTTGGTTGCAGTTCACATACCAAACGCCAAAGATTTCAATTAGTGTATTGGGATATTCGGCACCTTGAAATTTAGGTCACTTACTCTGTTGCCTCAACAGAAATCACAGGTGACTAACTTTAGAAATCCAAGTTTGACAGCATTGTCCTTAAACTGTACCTGGTTATAAAGAAAGAATGCAGCCTGTATCACAGAAAGGTGGGGAGACTTAGTGTTTATGCTACTCTGTGATGCTTTCACAAATGGCATTCTATGAAGTGGAATGCTTTATTAAAACACTAAGGAAAAAAATCACACACATCAGTGACTTCCATTTAAAGACAGATTAAAAAAAAAAAAATAAGAAAAGCATGCCATTAAAAAACACAAGTTTTGACAGAGTCAAAGTGCCAATCTGCTGTGCCTGGGAGCAGCCGGTTCTATCTGTGAGCATAAGTGCGGCTCTGAGCCTGCGAGCGCACGATGAAACAGCTATGCAACCAGAGCTCCTCCTGCTCTTGAATTCTGGAGAAATGGCAATTTTATCCCATGTACATGCACTTAGAAATTGGCTTAGCACATTTCAATGCTGTTGTCAAGTTTACAGGATGAGCTCTATGCTCAAATTAAAGACACTGGTAAGTCAGTAAAACCAGCAGAATGCAAAGATGAATCTGGGTCTAAAGACCTCATTGTATTAAGATGACACTTCATGTAGCAGGTTAGGTAGCTTTGAGTTATTATAGATAATTACATTGCAAGAGGATACAATACTTTTACTCAAAAAGGCAAGGGTGTGACAGCAGCTGAAGCACTTGCACAAGGTCGTACAGTAATGACAGTCAGAGGATCCGACGAGAATCCCCTGTCAGGTCAATTAGGCACAACCTGGCATGGTATTATGACACAGACTGGTGATGATGTAAAAGAACCTACTTTGCTACAACCAAGCTATAAGGTTTACTGAGGTTTTAAAATATATTCACCATTTAAAAAATATTTTAATCACTCCCAATGAAAAGAAGAGAAAGATTCATGGTTAAATTTGAAAAAGAGTTATTCCCAGCTGCTCTAAATGATGTAAGGATTAGCTACCAATGAGTTAACAAACAGAAATAAAATCAATTAAGCTATTAAAAGAAACCCTTAGTATCAGATATGTAAGTCCATTCTTGGTTCCTAAAAATCACCTCAGACTGTTAGTAGTCCAAAAGGGAAAACAGAAACAGAAAGATACCTCAAAAAGGATTAAAACAAAACAACACTTCTACATTGGGCAAACCAAGGCAGAAGACCCCACCACAGTAAGTTTTTGCCAGTTTCCAAATCAGTATCCTGCTGCTAACCCACATCTCACACAAATTTTGTTAAACCCAATGCTGATACATATTTTAAACATGAGCAAGTCTCACTATGGAACCCAAGCTGAGCCATGGCTTGAGACTGTCCCTCCCCAGGGCAGGGAACATCAAACAGCATTTTGGGGAGACCCACTTCCAGCATAGCCCACCACCACACTGGACAACCACTGCCACCCCTTTAGAGAACAAAGGAAAAGTCCTGCCCTGGCCTTGTTCGCTCTGCGATTGCCTCCCTGCTGAGCTGGGGGGAGGCAGGCAAAGGGGCTGCTCCTGCATTTCTACCCCAGGCACACTGCACAGCCTACAGAGACAGCCGGAACAGCAGAGAGATAGGAAAAGCACCTCAGGAACACCACAACTCACACACTCCCCATCAGCACCAACACTGGTCTCCACTCCCACCTTCCAGAACAGCAGTGGGAACAATATGCACGGAACACATCCAGGGATTTCAGTTGTCACCAGGAACTGGGACCACCACAGCCTGCCTGCCCATCCACTCATCTACACTCACTTTAAAGTAAGTTCCACCAAGGTCAGCAACACCCTCCTGATGAAGCATCTTGTTAATTAGGCCAGATTCAGACCTCCTGTGCAGAATGAGCTGCAGTCAGCATTGCCTTGTTTTATATTAAACTCACAGAGACTAAGTGAATATGATTGGAAAAAAGTTATCCTAATGAAAGCAGCCATCCATAAAACTTTAATGTTACTGCGTGGAGAGGCCCAGTACCACAGCAGTTAGCTTCACAGTCTCAACATACAATTTAACACATGACCTAAACTGATCCAACTGCGAATTGTTGCTGGAGATTCAGTCCCATTCTCTATTTGCAGCTATATATTCCTGCTTCTTCCCTGATACCGGTCCTGGCATTCCTGTGGCCTTGCTTGGACTGGATCAGAGAACTAACATGGATGAAAACTAGCCCAGTGCTGGAAATTAAAACACAGTGAACAAAGAGGTAGTTTTCGGGCAGATTAGCCCCTCGATCCTCTGCACAGATGAACGAGTGTTGCTGCCAGCACACCAGTGCTGTGCCTCCTCCTCCGGAGGCGGTGGGCATCCGGGCGGACGCCGGCCGCTGCCGCGCTGCGCTGCCGTGGTCCCAGCGAGGAGGCCGAGCTCTGCTGCCCCGGCCACCAACACGGCGGCCCTGGCAACTGGCATCCGGCGCGGCGGAGGGAGGCTGCCAGGGTGCTCCTCTCGATGGGAACACGTTGTCTGTCCTCTTGCGAACGTGTTAAAAGTATAACAAAGGGAGAAGGAGGAGAAACCAAAGAAGCTCAGCTAACTGCCGAAGAGAATAAGAGCCTATAAATTATTGGGGTGTTTCTTCAGATGCCTGTTTCCGCAGCACAGAGGTGCTGCCTCAAGTATTTCTCTTATTGATGTCTCTCACCCTGGGAGAGGTTATGGTGTGCTGAGCAAGCACGGACATGGGTGACGGCCAGGGGACTGGGAGGTGCGGCAGAGCGGTGACGGGGGTGGGAAGCGGCAGCAGAAAGCAGCCCATCCCAGCGGCGCAGGGGGTCTCAGGCACTGGTGACAGAGGGAGATATAAGAAAAAGCTTAAAACACAGTTGTGGAAAAAGCGACATATGAAACCTAAGGGCTGCTGCAGTCCCTTGACCTCAGGCCGGCTTCAAAAGGGTCAGCATATTTTTCACAATGAGTTACAGATAACTAACTAGAATTATTTCTAATTTGTTTCTGTTCTTTTCAGCTAATTGATTTCTAACTTTTTTCTCGTCACTATGAGCACGACCAGAATTAGGCTCTCAGAATCTTAACATTTGCGCTGCCAGGATCCTTCACAGCCTTTACACAAAGGTAAATGCGGCAGAAGCACCAGGCCTTTGAGGCCACGCAGCACGCTCTATCTCAGATACCTGGTATTAAGGCGAGAGATGCATTATCTCTCAAAACAATATGGGAGTGTTCTGAAAGTAACAGGGTACAGCCTGGCACCATACCATTAAATATTAACACAAGCGATAACTAATCTACTCAAGGTGAGTCAACTCTGACCACAGTTTTAACCATTTACAAAAAAAGAAGTTTAACAAATCAAGTCTGAGCACATAGATTATTGTAAGACATGCTACATTATAGTTTTGAGAGGAAAGGCATATGCAAAAAAGATCAGAATTTTATTTTGCTGTTTGGGAAAAAAAAAAAAAAAAAGTTTTGTAACCAACCCTGACCTTACAGTTCTTAGAGTTTTCTAGAACAACCCAGTCTTTTGCATTCAAACTGGATTCCTTCCATGCCTTCAGAAAAACAAAACAACCCCCTAAACCCATACATGCTATATCTCTGAAATAAACAGTGTTCTGGTGAACTTCTCTCTGGGCCTTCTAACTGCATGGTAGCCAACTTCAAATTTGAAGCAGAAACAGTAGCAAGAGGGTTTTTTATAGAATAGATTACCAGTTACCTGGCTCCAGTCACACTAGTAAACACCATAAAATTTCATAGCAGAAAGAAAGGAAACAAAAAAGCAATGCATTATGTTTCCTACAGCTGAGATCCTGAATATGCTTTTAGCATGGATGAACTGGCACTATCAATAGGCTCTCACTCTCAATTGCCTTTTTTTTTTTGCTGACATTTGGTTCTCAGCAACCTGTAACATTACATTCCCTACACAACAAGGTTAAGTGCCTATATTTATCTGTTCACGATACGGAAATTTGTTGTAGTTGCCCACTTATTACTACACAGAAAGGCCTATCTTCCACTCACTTCAGTCTTGCATTTGCTGAAATGAAGTTACCCAGGAAGCAGAAAGAGTTGTCATGGAAATAAAACCAATTTAACAGAGGCTGCTGCAAAACCTCCATTAATTAACCTATTTATGGTAAAACCATTTCTCCTCTCATTAAATTTAGTTGGTATCCTTCCAAGGACACAAAAAGAAAAATACAGCTGCTCTTCACTTCTTGTATATTCCATGCTTCAGTGAGAAATGCATCACCACACAGTCTTGCACCATTTTTAAACTTTGTATACTATAGAGTTTAAACTGAAGTGCTGAAAAGGAATTCATGATTTGTGTTGACTTTGAGCACACAAGTGAAGGTCCATCTATAAAACTGAATACAACTTGTTCCTGAAAAAAAGCAATAAAGATTTGTCATGCTTGTTTTGAAACAAAAAGATCTGATTTAGAATATAAGTTTAAAATTTGTTTTCACTTCTGAAATCCAGACTGTCAAATTCTTTCACAAAAACGTATCATGAATGTTTTCAATAACTATGTTGACAAAATTAAATGGTCCATGTCAAATCTCAGGAATTAAAAGAAACTTTAAAGCATAATGAAAGACAAATCTGTGACGTAGTTAACATATTCCAACTCTGCTCTTGACGGGATACTAGTATTCTATACCTGAAAACCATATGGGCTTTCAGTGAGGGAGTAACAGCGAATCCAGTTTCAAGCTGGGGAAAACTTTGCCTGCCAAAAAAGGAAGGTGTAGCTAAATGAAGAAACAGCTAGTATATCCTTTTGTTTAGTAACAATTCAGCAACAGAGCCCTGTCTAAACAGATACTGCACAGTGACAACGACAAGAACTATGCTAGAAGGAGGGACAGAGCATACCCAGAGGCAAGATTTTCAGTGCCAAGGATCATTTGAAGTTTAATGTGGATGCTCTTACCAGCAGTGTAAGTCTACTCCTAGCCTGGCAAATTTGATAACAACAAATCAATAATTACCAGCCACAAACAGTACGTAATACAAAACAGTTCATATGCCTTAGACCATCTGGATGTCTGTTTACAGAGCAACCAATTTGTTGCTGTACTTAATGCAGATTTCATGATTGCAAGGTGATTTGGTGGAGGGTGAGAGAGGAATATGAAAAATGCACCACCCCTCATATGAACGCTCTGAAAAGAGGAACAGGGTAAGTTTCTCAAAGCTGCAACAGCAAAGGAAGAACAGAAGGGGCAAAGGCATCAGGAGAAGGTGTGGGGCATGTCCCGTTCTCCCTCCAAAACTCTAGCCAAGAAATCCAAGCTGAAAAAAGTAGTAATAGTCTAATAACAGCAATAGCGCATCACGTCCTTGCCTCCGTGGCCTTTTCTTTGGATAGCATGGGGCTGTCAACAAACAGCATACAATTCACAGAACACCCAAGATTTTATACAGATTTTTAACTGGTTCATAAAAAGAATACAAACTTTCACAGAACTGGTGAGAAATCAGACTTACCATTGCATGATCTACCTCATTCTTTAATTTATCTGTTAACTGAGAAATCAATGAACAACTACAACAGCACAAAGGCAAACTGCTCACATTCTGCTCTCCACTACAGCAGTGACTAGGGAATAAATCCACTGCAGGTAAGGCCACAAACACGTAGTCACATGTTACCCATAAGGATGAGTGCTCCAAGAGTCTACGGAGCCTCATGCTGACAACAGGAAGAACAGAGCCTGCAAGGTCAAGCCACCAGCAATTTGAGACACGTTGGGCAAAATAACGCACCATCTTAATTGTGGATGAAGGAAGATTTTGATAAGCCAACTCAACTCTGCATTTCTTCTCCAACAAGGCTTCCCACAGAAGTCAGTGGGAACCACGGGTACACACAGGGTATGGAACTAGATCTTTAATGTATAACTAAAAATTAAACGTTTTATTTATTCTGGAAAAACAAAGATAGAAGTCACAATTGTGAGTTCTAGGCATCCCAAAGCTAAAAACCTCACTGGCTGCTTCCTTTGGAACTTCTTGATTGTTGCTATCAGAGGAGCTCAGCGCGGAAGAAAATGCTGTTCAGTCATGAAAATCTCTCTTTTGAACAGAATTCAAGCAGCTGATAGTTAAACAAACAACTAAAGAGGAAATGAAGTGTAAACATGGACTGTGACCCCATTTTTAACAAATGTCGCCAGTGAAATCAGCATGGGAGATGGACTTGCCAGCTGGAAGCATGTTTGTAGTTATGAGTAAGATAAATATGAGGCATTAAACATCCCAGTCTCACACCAACTGGATTAAAATGAATGCAGTACATAATAGCATTCTTATTGTCAATCAAAAGCTGTACAGAATCCTGTCTAAGCACATGAGACATACAGCTTGGCAGATATGATCTATGGCAATTCTTAAATTTGAACAAATTCAAAACCATAACACTCTTTCAAATTTGATCCAAAATCGAAATAGGAATGATCGAGTTCCACTTGCACAGAAAAGACAGCCTTCCTGTCTTTCTTCAGCCTGCCTCCCTACACAATCAGCAATTTATGGTCTGTAATGAGAGGTGCCCTTCTTTCGGACAGGTGATCTGGAAGTAAAACTGAACCTACCCATACCATCCAGATATTCCAAGTATCAATATTCTAACATAAGATTAACATCTTTTACACCATAGGAATTCTTTCCTCCAAACCAGGGTCCATTATTTTCCTCTATGAGACATGAGCCATTTCCACATAATGGACTTTAGAGCAAAGACGTCTTTAAGGCAGACACATCCCTTACAGAAAGATGGGTGGGAGAAGCAAAAGACCCAATGGGCCACAACCATGTCATTTCCATGCATCATGTGAACAATTCGCCTGGACAACACAAATACAAAGCCAAGCAGCAGGGATGCAAATGGAGGGAGATACTCTCTTCGACTGACACCTCCTCACTGCCAGAGGAGCCCATGTGGTGTCGAAGAGCTTGCGAACGGGGAATGTTGTTTATCAGCAACACAAACAAGCAGCAGAAATGAAGAGCTAGTTCTCCTTTGCTCCCACCTCCTCCGAGTCCAGTTAGAGTAAAGCTGTGAAAGTCCAATTAGTAAAATAAATTTCTGTGTAATTTCACTTTAAATGAAAATGTCAGTAACTTAAGCATATGTCTGACATCAATAGAAATCAAAACTTTTTTTCAAATCTTTTTCTCTAATAAGAAAGGAATAGACTATCCGATATCAGAGTGATGTCATGGAACAGGACATTAAAATTCAGGCTTCTTCATCTGACCTATTTCCATTTTCAAGAAAGGCAGAGGAGTTTCCCGCTCTAATCTGGCAATTATCTACCTATAGTAGATACTCAGTCTAGGACCTAATTAATTTGATCTTTCTTGGAAGCTGAAATTGTATCTACGTCCTGACTGTTGTTGGCAGAACTGCCCACACAAGACATGAATCCAGGCTTGTTTTCATTCTAACGTGCCTTCCAGCCCACTTCTCTCACATACTCTTCATTAGCATACTTTGCTCTTCTGTATTCACGATAATATCAATGTGCAACTCAAAATACCACCGCGGCCAAGCTGCGCCTGTCACAAGCTCTTATCTGAACAGACACGTCAGGAAGAGAACAAAGGTCAGACAAGGTACAAGGGAACTGTGGATGCTCCCACTCCGTCCTCAGAGCCCGGGGGAAGCCTGGTAGCCGGGGCTGGGAGAGGAAAACACCATCACAGGGAAGCCCGGGATACCTAGTTTTCTCTTAGCCATTTTTCCCTTCTCTGCATTCACATGCCTCACCACACAGCTAGCCTCGGGTTTGACAGGGAAGTGAAAAGGGAATGAATTTCTCCTGTGTCGAGGCCGTGGATAAGGGCGTGATTATGGCTTTTACTTTGCACGTACACAGCCCCACATACCCAGCCCTGCTCTTTTAGCATCTCACCGATACACATGGCATACCCGTGCATTTCACAGAGGAGGAGTGGCTCGTCTGAATCACTAGGAAAGAGGAGCGAGTCTGTCCCTCTGTCTGTCTGCCTGGGTTCGTTACACTGGGGTCACATCTGGCGGCTTTCCTGCGTTCTCCAAAGGAGAGCTTGTACTAATGTGATCCTTCACTGCTATGAAGATTGGGGTAACAGGAAGGGAGACATTTTTCAGCTCATTCTTCTTTGTTAAAGGAACTTGGTCCACAGTTTACCAGCCCCTCTCCAGTCCTCAATGGAACGGCACAACACAAAATGAAATACAACACCACGTTAAGTGTGTTCAGAGTGATTTTATGCAGGAACTTCCTTCTGTATTTATTGCTTGAGATCAGTGTGTCACCATATATATAAGATATTTGTAAACACACATACACATGAATTTACTTGCAGTAGCAGAGGCTTGAACAGACCTGGTTTCAGCTGTGCTACTGTAAATCCAATCCTACCCATAAATTCATAATGAAATCCTCCCTGGCTTAATTGGAGGCAGGATCAGTACTTCTCATAGAAGCTTATGAAGCTCCAGATATCCAAACTGCTTTAGAATATGGAAGCAGCTACACAAATCACAAGAACAAGAACTCATGACCTTGGGTCATAACTGTCTAATGGGTTCGGTCACTGACACAAGAACTGATCAAGACGCACATATCTACAATTAAAAATGGATAGATACATCAAAATACATGTTAAGCCACGTTCATCTGTCTGAACAAAATCAAAATCTGATTACCAAGATTAGGAAGAAATCCATGGCAACAAAAAAAATTGAATTTCTTGTGATAAAAGTACTGGCGGTATCTCATGGGGCTAACCCAGGTACTGAGGAAAGGATGGTTAATTAGTGTATGCTGCATCCAGGATAATTTACTCTACTTTTCAGGTTACCATCTATGCTGCATCTGATTCTATTTCAGGATCACTGCTGCTGATTATAGAAATTTCTCATTTACCAGCTACCATACGCTGCAGGTTTATATATAGCCACAGGTCATGAGCTGTATTTATATTTATCCTTTATATCTATCAAATTATCTGTTCCTGTCATTTCTCATCCTCCACATAGTTTGCAGATCATTGCCTGTCTGTGTTTTAAGAAACCAGGCAAAGAATTGATAAGGTATCATCACTGCTTACATCCTCCTGAAACTATGAAAACGATCTGAGTGGCCTTCCATTCCTATTGTTCTTCCATAGGAAAATATGTCATTTCACTTTTCTCTGCACAGCATGGACTCTGTATGACTTGGGAGGTGCGGAGAGGAGGAAACATCCTCTCATAGCACGCCAGAAAGCAATGCCTTCCATCGTGACTCCACAATTGCTAGGAAAATGCTGTTGAACAGGACAGGATGACACAACATTCGAAGACGGGCCCCACCCCGGTTACCAACCCTCGGAGTCTCCACAATGGAGTATTTATTGCAGGACAAGCAGTCGTGGCTAATGCTTGACAATGGGCTCACTGCTCCTCCTCCCAGATAGCTGGCCAGAGTTGGAAAATGTGGGCTAGAACGGAAGGGTAGAATCCCTTTCAGAGGAACTGAGTGTGCAAGTCACTTGTTTTTCCCCTGGAAAAAGGCTTGAGTCAATCTGAGTTTTGTTTTCCAGCTCAGGCTGGATGCCACTGCTTCTTAACCCAATCCTGCTGACGAGTAAGTGTAACTTAAACCCTTACACAAAGGTTAGCGGTAGTTTAAACAGGCCGTGCATAAATAAGAATATAGTTGAACAGAGGAGTCTGGCTAGCCTTTCATGGTACTGACAGTGGACGGAGAGGGAAAGAGCAGGATTGTTGTGAAGCTCAGCTTGAAAGCCTGCAAAAAGCCTAGTGGAAGCATCTGCCTTTGAGCCGTTTTCAGTAAATCAGGATGGCAGGGTGCTGCATGCAATATAACCTAAACCTTTCCCTCTTACTGCAAGCCAGGATTCACAGCTGCAAAAAAGCCACATTCTAGTCTGATAGGGAAGGGGGAAAAAAGAAGTAAAATTTATGTTCCAGCTACAGCAAATATTTTCCTTATGTCTGTTACTGAGTCACTATGCCATAACTGGGAGCCAAATTACAGGTGCTTTCTACCCACTGGGAATGTCATGAAAGTCTATTTAACATGTGAGGTGAAGTATGGAGTATTTGCAAGTTCTGAATCTTTGCCACAGAAACAATAGCAGGCTGTAGAAAGCCATGAAAACTGCTTATATTGGCCTAACTCTTACATCCTACTGAACACCACGTGTAGACTGTGCTGTCAGTCAGGACTTCTTCATTTGTTTCACCGTCTGCTTTTCTGTTGCACAATAGCTGTCCTTCTTGGAATGAAATGCTAAATTTATGAGCATCAACCTTTCAAAACGCTCTCTTCGGTGGTCATGGGCACGTTGCTTTTACACACACGGGACCAGAGGCTCCTCTCTCCTTAAGGGGTCCAACTAACAACCAGTGGCGATGTCTCCAAGTGTCTGTTCCATGCGGAGAAGGACAGGTAGATCCAGGTCCCCGGTTAGATATGACACAGGCCGAAGCAGAACACGGCCAGCAGCTGAGCAGAGTGGGACATAAAGGGCCATGCTTTCCAAACGTGTAACAAACAGCTTATGTTGTTCACAGCCTCCACTACTCCTAGCAGAAGGGCTAAGAGAGGAATCACAATGACACAACAAGAAAAACAAATAGAGCACAACTCCCAGAAACTGTTTAATGAATCATCAGTTACAGGCTCCTCCTAAAACTGCCTGTGCACTGTGCTTCATAGGGATCTTCCAGCCCACTGGGAACAACCGCTGTCACCGTCCAGGCTGTTCTGCTAGATCTGCTCTTCCCACCAAGAACCTGTGGACTTCATTCATGCTGCATTATATGCAAACTTGAGAAACCACCCAAAATCGGTCCTTCTAAATACCTGAATAAAATTCTTTTTACAAAGTAAACTAATGTGATTTTCTCAGGAATCATGAGTCTGCTCAGCACTACAGACGTCAGCACTGCAGACGTGTTTGCTCCTAGGAGTGGTCCTCACAAAAGGACCATCCTCTGGTCTTCTTAATACACAAGAGAATGCATAGGGTTATTTTGGCAGTGGTGACAATCATTTCTTGCCATCTGTTATTGAATGGGATTAAGTATATATGATGTGAAACATTCTTCTTTTAAACAAAAAACTGTGTGCGTTATCCTAAAATGTGGCATATGCCATAATTTCAAAATATGATCTAAGGAAGATACATTCAGGTTTTGATTCTTCTTCATCATAGAATCATAGAATCACAGAATGGTTTGGGTTGGAAGGGACCTTTAAAGGCCATCTAGTCCAACCCCCTGCCACAGGCCTGGACATCTTCAACTCGATCAGGTTGCTCAAAGCCCCGTCCAACCTAGCCTTGAATGTTGCCAGGGATAGGCCATCTGCCACCTCTCTGGGCAACCTGGGCCAGTGTTTCACCACCCTCAAGGTCAAGAATTTCTTCCTAATATCTCATCTAAATCTCCCCTCTTTCAGTTTAAAACCGTTTCCCCTCGTCCTCTGGCTCCACTCCCTGATCCAGAGTCCCTCCCAGCTTTCCTGGAGCCCCTTTAGCGACTGGAAGGGGCTCGAAGGTCTCCATGGAGCTTTCTCTTCTCCAGGCTGAACACCCCCAACTCTCCCAGCCTGTCCTCACAGCAGAGGGGCTCCAGCCCTTGGATCATCTCGGTGGCCTCCTCTGGCCCCGCTCCAGCAGGTCCATGTCCTTCTGCTGTTGGTGTCCCCAGCGCTGGAGGCAGCACTGCAGGGGGGTCTCCCCAGAGCGCAGCAGAGGGGCAGAATCCCCTCCCTGGCCCTGCTGCCCACGCTGCTGGGGATGCAGCCCGGGATGCGGGGGGCTTTCTGGGCTGCCAGCGCATGTTGCCAGCTCATGTCCAGCTTTTCACCCACCAGTACCCCCAGGTCCTTCTTGGCAGAGTTTCACATGACTTAATGTTTCAGTGAAGAGGGCTATTAAAAATCAGAGCATTTATAATTCAGTCTTTCCTGCAGTCTTGCACCATGTAGCACAGTTTCCAGAAATCACAAAATAAGTATAAAACCAACCTTTTAATCCCAAATATGGAGAAACACATACCCTGTGGCACAGTCCAATAGAAAAAGTCTGCAGGTTTCTGATCTCTGGCAAGTCATCTACACAGACTGGTCTGCCAGAGAAAAGGGCGAGTAAAAAGAGTATCTAGCATCATCCCAGGGACTTCTGATACTCTTAGGAGAAGGGGAGTTGTTTAAATAAGTTCTTAGTTTCCTAGCACCACAGGAATTCCTGGTGCCAGAGGTATGGAGCTGATGTGAATCACACCACGTATTCAATTGTTCACTCTTTTTTGAAAGGTGGGACCCATGGTGTCTTGTGTGAGCAGCATTCATATGGCAACAGAGAAGGAAAACATTCTGTCTGTCCTGGTTTGAGGTAAAACAGGACCAATTTTGTTCAGTAACTTTACTTTTTAGCTAGGCCTCTTCTAACTCCTGACATTAACAGCATGCTGTGCAGAAAACTGTTCACTCTCAGAGTGATCAGACCCATGTTTATAGTTGATGCCAAGGGATGGGATGCAGAGAGGCTCTTGCTTAGACTTATTGCTGTAACAACCAAGGCCAGCCAGCTTTGTTACTTGCCCCGTTGGAGGGTGGGAAGCGGGAAAGCGTAGAGGGGTCACACCTGCGGGGAGGAGCGGACAGGACAGGTGACCCAAACCTGACCAACAGGGTATTCCGTCCCATCTGCCTCATGCTCAGTATAAAAGCTGAAGGATCAAAGGGGTCAGCCTCTTTCTTCAGTGGCTGGTGTCCGAGGAGGACTCTGTCTCTGCATCTGCCTTTGATCCCGATCCTGAATCCAGATCTGGAATCCAGTTCCCGTCCGTCACTGAGTCCAGTCTGGGACTTCCCCAGTGCCTGCTGGTGACGTGATTGTCATCCTGGGAGCTCGATACGGTTTTGTATATATTTCATTATTTTCATTTTATTATTAATATTTCATTAAAGTATTTTAGCTCCTTCTAAACTCTTAAGTCTCTCTTTTTCTCTCTCTCTCCTGCCTCCCTTCGAAGTGGAGCAGGAGAGAGAGCGAGCGCATCTGTCGTTCTGCCTGATGGGGCCAATCTGGCCCAAACCACAACACTGTCCATGGCACCTCCAGCACTAAATAAACTGTGAACCTGGTCCCCTTCCACATTACTAATTGGTCTTTTACAGCATTCAGGTGGATCGTTCAAAACCGTAGTTTAGAGTTTGCTTTTGTCATTAACATCTTACACAGTGAGAGAGAAGGTGTATGACAGGTGTAGAGGGTGATACTGCCATCTCCTCCTTCAATATCGATCGTAACTCTTGGCAGTGTTTCTTTCATCCAAGATTTAAAGGTATGACATTTTATTTGTGTGTCACTTCAATGATGGAGCTTCCTTGCAGAACTGGAAAAAAGTAAAACAAAATGGCAGAGGCTGTGACAGCATAAGGAATGGGATAAAAGCTGGGTTTCATTAGGAATTTTTTGGATTATTTCTTGATTAGTACAATATAAGATGGACTCCATGGTATCTTCGCTACTAGTCATATCACTGTAGTTGTGTCTCTGCTGTATCTGTACTACGCAGGACACGGTTCCCTGTACACTGCTGCATAAAGCTCCCAAACTCGTGTTAAACAGGCTAATTTATTCCACCTGTGTTTCTACAGGCCTAACATCAATAGACTGGTGTTTCTCATTCTGCTGCAATCCAAGAACCGTTTCAGGTTTGTGAATGTGTATCTTTATCAGTCTATAATGTCTCATCTTTGTATCAGCTGGTTTATCTACTATTTCATTTACAGAACTATCTCATGACATGTAAGAATTTGGACTATGAACATGTAATTGTAAAAATTAACTTATCAACTAGTTAATAACCAAAAAAAAACAACAAAACCCAACTGTCTTTATTTTCTGATATATATATATATATATCCAACAGAAAGTTGCCTCCTGCAAGACCTTTGGATCAGGTTCTCGTTAAAGGCAGAATGCCACGTGAGAGGTACTGCCACTGAACTGAGCTTAATGGCAAATTTTATGCACCTGCTAACACCAGTGTTAGACATGAAAACTTTCACAGAATGCACTTGGAAAACTCCATGTGCTGTAGCCGAATGAATGACACAGACACATCACATGTGTGTAGCTAAATGAATGATAAAATGTTCACCTCTCATTATTGTATGTGATTTGTAAAAGGTCTTTCATGCCAAACTGCAACGTCACTGTACAGCGTACAGCAGGCAGATCATAAAACAAGAGGACACACTGCCTGCAAGAGCAAAGAAATTCCTACCTATATGAAAGAAAAAATCCCTAAGAGCAGTTTTGGAGAGTTTGGTTGGTTTGATTTTTTGCTTTGTGTTTTTATGAATGGGCCATCTTAACTGTGTGTAACAAGCTGAATAGGACTGAAATATGGATCTGATGTATTCTGATGTGAAATGCATCCCTATGTGAACCTGACCTATTTCTACTAAAATCAGTGCTGTGGTTCTAGATAAGCTTGGGTGGAAAAGAGATGGATTTGACCCCGTTACTGTTCCTCCCCATCCCCATTTAATAAAGGGCAAAGAGATGATTTCAGCATTCTGCAATTCCAGTGATTCTAAGACTTATTGTCGTCCCCACCTGGTACTTCACTTATTTTTACAAATATTGTCCCACCTCCCAGGCTTTTTCAATGTCTTAGATTTTTGCTGGTGTTTTGTAAGTTAAGAATTAAAAATCCCAAACCAGGAAAAAGGGGGGTAGCCTCCAAAAGCTCATGTCTAGTTTAGGTATGTATTTTTTTCCTATTCCCTTCCCCACCACTCCCCCCTCCAACCCCGGTTCTGCATCTTCTGAGCAATACTGATACTTCCACCTCATCCTAATGGTTTTCACAGCAAACAGAGAAAAGAATCAGTAATAGTGACACTGAGTGACGTCATTGTAGTATTACTAACCTTTGAGAAGAGGCTCACAAGTCATGCAGAGGAGTATAAACTTTCTAAGTAACAGCTTACTGGCTTCACTGTGATTTTCTCAGATATTGAGGCCAAAGAAGACGAGCAGTGTATTTACTGACTGCCCTGTAGCTTTTCAGCTGGTTTTCCAGAATACGGAAGTAGAGTCTTGTACCGAGCATAAAACAGGAAGAGAAGCTAAATATAACGATTGTACTGTTGTAAAGCATGGCTTCCTGGTAATCGGAGCCGAACAATCCAGATCCATTACCCACATTTTCACTCAGTCTTGATAGCTTGATACTTCAGACCAAGCATGCCTGCTTCCATCCATCTTAAATCATTCACAAATTACGTCAAAATACTGTTCCTTAAGTATTCATACCCAGACAAGGTTAAATGTAAACGGTGAGACAGATTTATTTATTTATTTATTTATTTGGCTCTTCTTACTATTTTGGTGAATAAATCTCATCTACCCAGTATCTCCAACTAGAGATGATTTGGGGACATCAACAGCATTGCTGGGCAGCCCCACTGGCTTTTGGTCCCCTGTCTTTTCTATGAGCAGCTGGGGCTCATTTGAAAAATTCAGTATAGTCACACGCAAATAAGTTAGTTCCTTTGCTTTTACACAATTTGGCCTCAGTCCAGATTTACTTTTTATTTGTTTCTCGCAACATAATCTTTTCTCACAGCCTTGTTCTGGGACACATACTCTGGAGTGACTCCTTAACGAAGAAGTTGGCATATATTGTACAGGCATCTGAATCACAGCGCTATTTTTCCTTAGTGGTCCTTGTGTAAATGAAGCACCAGTTTTACTCCCCAAGCCATTAAAAGCTGTTTTAGTGACCGGTACTGGGAGTTCCATAAATTCTCAATAATAAAAACTTTCCGTGAGCATTTCCTACTTCCCTTGATCTATGCAAATACTTATTTTAATGAAAGTAATAATAGACATATCGGAAAGATGTGATTATCAATTAACCCATCAAAGAACCTGACAGCCTTTAGCATTTTCCCAGTTTGTTCCTAGTATACAGAGAAGAACATTTTGGAAAAAGCAAGATTTCTTTGTAGAAATTGCTCCACTCAAGATGAAGGGAGTGCATAGTAAACAAATGAGCTGATTTTTTTACCTGCAAAGATTATGTCGTACTATGATAATTTTCTTAGTCTGAGAACCGGCTCCCTGAAGTAAACATGAAGCTCAAAAATCTAGTATTAAGTTTGACGTGAAGATGAGTTTCATAGTTTCATCTTTTAATCAAAAAAGCAAGACTGATCTTTTCTGCCTGAAGTTAGACAGAATTTAGCTATTGAAAACAATGGGAGTGTACCCAGTGCCACACCTAATTTAGTAGCAACTAATTTTCTTTAAGTTTGATTCCTGTTTTACAGCAGAACCCCAAACACACTATCTGCCAGAGACAGCACCTGGCTGTGCTCAATCCTATCAGTGCCTTCAGGAAAAAAGGCATCTGAGAGCCCTCTCACAAGCTGACAACCCTTCCAGTTGCACCTCACAACTACGAGCATTGCACATATACGTAAATAGGATTTCTAGTATCACTGCTGTCACCGTAAAAAGATATTTGCCTAAAAACATTAGGTCTGGCCCTCCGGTTTGATAAAACTGCTTTATATCCTTCTGTTTCTGCAGAGAAGCCTAAAGCCGGGAGGCTCAGGCTCTGGTTCCAAATGCGTTTCTGAGCATCAGTGGGGGCTCAGGATGTCCCTGACCCTGCTCTGCCAGCTCCTTGTATCCGTACGATTGTCGGCGTGGCTTGTGATCAGCCAGATCGGGGAGTTAGTCTGGACGAACACTGACCTGCGTTTCTTTCAGCTGTGCCGTTTCTGTACGGAGGGTGGCTGCGACAACCAGCTCATTCAGCGTTGCTGCTTAGCCTAAAGCCCTAGCTCTGGACAGTTCGAGGCAGCTTTGGGCAGTTCGGTACCATGTACTCCTTGGGATTTTGTGGTTGTAAAAGGTAAAATTTTAGATATTTCTGTCTTTTAAGATGCAGCAGAGATCCACTATATGGATCAAAACAAAGCCTCAGACATCTTTAAAAGAAGGCTTATTTCAAATTTGAATGAAAATTTCCTGAGCTTTACCCTCTGAGCAAAGTGGAAACTGTTGCCATCTCAAAATACATGGAATTCTCATGTCCATACAGGGACGGCAATGGAATTGCATCTATCACTATTTGCTAGGAATGAAGATTGGTGCAAAAATCATCCCAACACAAGTTCTACAGGACAATATACTAAGGCCAAATATGAAAGAGAAGGTATCCAGTATGTGTTCAAGAGCTGCTTTGAAAGAGGTGCTTGCTTGACTAGAACACTGCGTGCTAAGCCAGTGAGGCTCTGCTGGAGCTCAGGAGTCTGCGCAGCGCAGTTTTAAGCAGAGATTTTGCCCAAGCGCAGATGAAATGCTGGACTTTGAGGTAACACATTATCCTTAGAAAACACAAAAGGATGCAACTTAAGGAGCAAGTCCACTGAAATTTTTTTTGATCATTCACCTCTGTTCAGATACCAGCTGCCTCCAGAACAATTCACTACCTGTTGTAAATCTATAAATTAGCTGTGTGCTTCCAAATAACAAATGACTAGCTCAACTTTCCCAGAGAAAAGAAAATTCACTAGAATGTTTCCATTGCACGCAGCTGTTATTAACATCAGCTGATTCGTTATGTGTTTTCATGTCGGTTTTTACAAAGAAGTATTTTGTAGTGCAAAGAAGGACCGTGTGTTGTAAAAACGGTGATCCAGAACTAAGAAGGATATCTACCCATGACCTAAGCCCAGATAGTGAAGTGTCTCATCCTCATTAGTAAAATATTAACAGAGGTTATTGGTTGTCATAGTAAAATGAGAGCCTGTACTGAATGTAACTTCATTTACAGACATTCAGAAAATTGACATCACGGCTGCAAGAACGTATAAATAACCAGCACGCTGCGTTTCTGATCGACTGCAGCAACAACCCTGAAAGGAGCATTCTACAGGCTCGGCTCCTCTAAAGGCACAGCAGAAACTGGATTTTATAACGTACACCGAGAAGCTCTTTTTTATAAAACAGTTCTGAGAACGTCCGAGAGGTTTTTCCTCTGCCTTTAATTGTGTTTGCCATTTCTTTAAACAAGCATGTGCACGGGAGGTTGCGCTAAGTGCCTGGGAACCACTCTCATCCCCCTGGCTGTGCTGTGTACCCTCGCTAACATCTTGTTGTTTTTCCCTGGAGGAAAAGTGGTCGAAAACAATCTACACATTACAAATGAGGTTTGGTACTTCGGAGGGATCTTGGGATCTGGTGTACTGGTGAGTATATAAATTCAGACATTCCCACCTTCCCCCCACCCACACCATGACTTTGCATTGCTGAATTTCCTCAGTACCTCAAATGTGGGTTCCAACAGTGCAAATTTTTCTTGGATAAACAAGTAAGTTACAAGTCATCCAACAGTTTTGCAATGAGTAACTTAATGTAGCGATAAGGAAAAAAAAAAAAAGACATAGAACTGTTACATTTAAAAGCAAATGTAACTTGAATTCATCCCAATTCAAACTGTATTTCTGTTATTGGTAGATGATCTTTCCTGCCTTGGTATTTTTGGGCCTTAAGAATAATGATTGCTGTGGATGCTGTGGTAACGAGAGCTGTGGAAAGAGGTTTGCGGTAAGTGAGAGGAAACATGGCAAAAAAGTGAAAGCTAAGTCATTACTGATACGATATACGCATCTTCTGCTCACAGTGACTGAGAGACTAGGCAGATGCTGTCCAGAGCGTGGGGCACAAAGCCTTGCCGTTTGTCTGGGTGCTGGAAGGTAGAAATCACAGGCTGTAAAAATTGTATTATGCCTTTGATGCTGTGCCACAGGTACCACAACTGCTCTGCCTTGTTGTATTTTGCTATCACAAGATACTTACAGTTGCTTTCACAATTAAAAGTAATTTCTGAATGATCGGAACTGTGTTTTGCAGAGCATAACAGTTCTCTCTTTAGCCATTTTTTGTTGGCAGTTTTTAAAATTATTCTGGCAGTTGGGCACTACATTCCCAACTCGCTGCAGACCCATGCAACGGGCTGTGAGTATCGCACTGAGTTCATAGGAAATTTCAGGTTGGAAGAGACCTCAGGAGGTCAACGAATCCAACCTCCTACTTAAAGCTGGGTAGACCAGGCTCCACTTTGAATTTATAGCTTCCTTTCACACTAGAAGTGAAAAGTTTCAAATCGATACCTTCAGACACTAGTAAACATTTCAACCATTTTAGTTTAAAAATGAGATTAGAGAAAAAAAAAATATATTTCTACTAGGAAGGTCTGTCCTTTTGAAGTAAATTGTTTGGCTCAAGTCGATCATTACACTTTTTTATAAAGGAACAGGTTTTCAATTGAAAAAAAAAAAAAGGGGAAAATTAAGCAGGGAAAGAATCATGACTGTGAGGTTAAGGAGCCTTCCCTAAATCCCCTGTCTTTGATGCTGTCTTCGTGCAATCCCAACAAAGGGGCTGGAACTTCGAGGGGGAGGGGGAAATGGAGCCACTTATTTCTCTTCACCACACTGTATTACCAGTTTTCTGTTAGTAGTGAAAATAGCTTAGCTTAGCTTTAAAGACCACACGTAACTCAGTGACTACCGAACTCCTACCATTCTGCGCTGCAAGGCAGCGGAACTGGGGGCATGGTTGTACCGGGGTGACCCACCGGGGTGACCCACCGGGGTGACCCACCACCAGCCCTGAGCGCTGCTGCCCAGGCTGCTGCTGGCGTCTGAAAGCTAACCCGTGCGCGCGTGGTGCTGCCCCCAAAGCAACCCACCGCCCGCGGCGCCGCACCTGGTGAGGACTCACGCTGGAGTGCAGCGGGCTGAGAGACCGGGAGCATTAATACAGCCACAAGTACTAAGTACACCGTCCTAAAAGAGTCCTGGTGGCCTTACCGCAGCATGACTGAGAACTGAATTTGTTCTTGTATGTTAGCAGAAACATCATTATGATGATGGCTGCTGCATACACATGACGTTTAAGTCAGCCCCATCAGATACATCAACATAAAAATGTATGTCAACACTCAAGGCAAGAGTCTCGTGATGAGGTCTGAATAAAAGCTCACAGACCTGAAAGTACATTTCTTTTCTTCCTCCACCTATATCACTTTGATGCAGTAACTACCTCTACCGACAAACTATTAATGGTGCTTTAGAATTCAAGTGCTTTAGAATTCAAGCAGGGCATTAGTTTTTGCATGATTTACTTACATATTAGAATATGTGAAAATGCTGTAATGGAAAGCCAAAAAACCGAAGACATCCTTTGCAAGCCATTGCAATTGCACTATGAGAGCTAATGATGACAAGTAGCTGTGAGGAGATAAAGTATACTAATATGCAACCTGAAGGGGAGGCTCAGGAAGAAAAACCATAATTATTTGGTCCAGTAATGACCAAGGCACCAAAACTAACTTGTAAAGAGTACTGTAGATTATTTTTCATGCCATGAGTGGTCCCAGACTTCAGTCTTGCTTAGTCTCTTGAGAAAGATCCTCTGCCATGAAACACGGGACCTTGAAGGAGACTAGACGACAAAGACGCAGGGGAGGAGTGCCACCTGCTGTGTCAGCATCCACCCCTTTCGTCCTCAGGCAAATGCTGCTAATTCTTTTAAAGCTTCTAAATAGCACTGCAGGTATGCCTTATACATTTATTATATAATTGCAAACTAATATATTTCAGCTGTTCAGGAGTTGGCTATTTTGACCGTTAAGAGCTGAATTTAGGGAATGTACATTCACGTTAATAGGGCACATTTCATTGTTTGAATGAGAACAAAAATAACATTATTTTTCTCTTCATCAGATGTTTTCTTCTATAATATTTGCTGCAGTTGGAGTTCTGGGAGCTGGATACTGCTTTGTTTTGTCAGCAGTAGCCCTAAACAGAGGCCCTAAATGTGACACTGGAACAGAGTGGACCTATCCTTTCCACAATGGGTAAGACAAGACAATCAGAAAAAAAAGTTATACATGTTTTAAGTTTGTGATACGATTTAACTTCCAAATCCATTATCTAAAAATGGGAATTATACTGTTTGTGTAAAACACAGAAGCTCTTAGAAGAATCAGCAATGCACAGCAATACTAAGTAAGTTTCAAGAGCACGGATGTAAAGACTAGCAAGTACAATCAAAACTACTGAGTTTCAAAGGAGCCAATAAAGAGAGATGCACAGCCTTCTAGGTCATCCTTGGGATGCTAAGCAGTGTACAGGGATAAATTCCACCCAGATGAATAGCAGTGACATCTTATATTGAAATTTGATGGTATTGGAATAGTTAGTATCTATGTGGCATTTTGTCTTGGTTATAGAATTTGTAAGTTGTCTGTTCCTCACACTCTGCAACTCAAACACGTTTGCTGTCGTGTGTTTACCACGTTCAGAGAGGTGGTGTGAGGGACACGAAACCCCAGCAACCCAATTGCTCGGGGCTGAGGCCAGCAAAGGCCTGAAAGAAAACAGGGTGCGACGTGTTACCGAGGAGAGCAGGACAGACTGGCGAGGGGTGCAGCAAACCCCTCGTCACCTGAGAATCTTCAATGCAGTCTTCCTCAGTCCCTGTGACCTAGCAGCCTTTCTTGCACAATACACCACAAAAATGTAGTCCAGGTTGAAAGGAAAAAAAAGAGGTAGAATGTTGTATGTTACACATTATTTTCTTGTTTTGGTAGGAAAACTGAGTTTATTCATCTTTTATCACATTATTTGGTAATTTACTTGTTTTGGCTTTATATGTACTGTGATACAGTAAATTAAGACAAATATTTAGGTGTAGACATCCACACCCGTGTGTGTGTCCCCCTGGGTGTCTGCCAAGGAGAAGTTACAGAAGGTGCCACGGTCCCAAGGAGACCCTGGGAGCCCCGTCGCTGGGGGCTGCGCATGGTGGGTGTATGACCCGCCGCCCAGTGTCAGCACCGCTTCATCCGGCAGAGCACCCCACCATCAGTAGCAAAAACGCCTTCGCCAGAAGAGACTGGCACGGACAAACACGTGTTTGGCAGAAGCTTGGCAAAGGTCTCTTCCCAAAATAGCAGAAACCGCTCACCTCCGATTGTTCCCTTCTGGTGCCTTGACTTTTCAAATCAATTGCTTCAGCTGATCTAGAAACTCAAACGGAAAGGTGTTCTAGAGATGTAGCACCAGCGCGATAAGGGGAATTCCTTCTGGCAGTCCTGAAGCTAACAGACCACCACAACAGTGACAACTTGTCAGCTGTGACAGCTTCCCCCACTGCGAGCTAACAGCGTCTTCTTCATAACTGTTTTGTTCCCCTCCTCAGGAATTACCTTGCTAACCACACACTGTGGGACCTGTGCCGGTCACCCGAAAACATCATCCCGTGGAACCTGACCCTCTTCTCCTTGCTGCTCATCATGAGTGGGATCCAGGCAGTGCTCTGCAGCATTCAGGTGGTGAACGGCCTCTTTGGAACAATCTGTGGGGACTGCAAATGTTGCGGATGCTGTGGGGTGAGCAAGTGACGGTTTTCTTTCATTATTTGTGTACTGATGACAGTTATGTATACACCTGACTAGCTGTTGGTCTAAAAAACTAAACTAGCCTTCATTCAGCACCATGATCATGTTTTCTAAAGTACAGCTGAAACCCTACAGTGTTGCCAGGTGCTGAAAATACGATGTCAGCCGTATTTGTGGTGTTATCTGACGGCTTCCCATAGCCACTGGGAAATAATAAAAACCTTTGAAAGGCACAGGAATAGTAGCCACTAAACTACCTCCATGTTTTTATTCTTCCAGGGAGATGGAACTGTCTAAAGAATATGAATATTCCCTTACCTTGGGAGGCTCCCTTTTGCAACCATTCCATAAAGCAGCCCTCAGATGCATCGTCTCTGGCTAAGAAGATGAGAATGAAGGGCACTTCCTTCCACTAACGTTATGAAGCCCTGACTCCCTTTCTAGCCTTCCTGAAACCCCTCATCATGGAATAAAATAAGTGAAATTCAACTCTCACATTCATACTTATTTTGGTAAAACAGCTTCCATTTAAAAAGAGGGTATTCTCAGGCAAAATATTTTCTCTCCTGAGTCAACTTTCCAACTGGAGATCACCAAATGGTGCTGGTACAAGCTCCGTTGTAATGTAGCTGTGACTACAGGTTTTTCAGACAGAAATATGACAAGTCTAACTTTTTTTGAGTACATGTTTATGTTATGTGGAAGAGTGAGGACTTCTCTCTTCCAGAGCTGCTATGATTAAAATGCTCTCTATAAAGGGAGCCTCTGTTACAAGAGAGATTCATCAATCTCATGGGGGGGCGACTCTTTTCTTGACTGTGCCTGACATGGGTGTATTCAGCAACACAGCTGTGCAGGTAAGCGGAGGGTCAAAGTAACAGGCAAAAGCATAGAGTGCTGTGGATCCCCAGTCTCAGGCATTACGAGTCATCTTGGACACCGTGATACCTTGCTTCACACCAGGAATTCTGTGAGAAAGGCCAATTCACAGCCATTTCTCATCACGATGGGGATCTGGCTTCTTCACTCATCCATAATCAATTTTCATAGAATCATAGAATCGTTTAGGTTGGAAAAGACCTGTAAGATCATCTAGTCCAACCATTGACCCTACTCTACCAGGTCTGCCACTAAACCATGTCTCCAAGCACCACATCTACACGACTTTTAAACACACCTAGGGATGGTGACTCAACCACCTCCCTGGGCAGCCCGTTCCAATGCTTGATAACTCTTCCAGTGAAATTTTTTTTCCTAACGTCTAGCCTAAACCTCCCCTGGCGCAACTTGAACCCATTTCCTCTTGTCCTATCGCTAGTTACTTGGGAGAAGAGATCAGCTCCCATCTCACTACAACCTCCTTTCAGGTAGTTGTAGAGAGCAATAAGGTCTCCCCCCAACCTTCTCTTCTCCACACTAAACAATCCTAATTCCTTCAGCCACTCCTCATAAGACATGTTCTTCAGACCCCTCACCAGCTTTTTTCCTCCAGTCACTCTCACCAGAGGGAATGTAACTGCACAGGATGGCTGTAGAAGATGAAACCTAAAGCAGAAAGTAGAAGAATACCGGAGGCTTGTAGAGACACTTTCCCGGTCTACAATTCTTTGTACTCCAGGGACCTCCTGAGACAAAGGTTCCATCTCTGTATTTAACTCTTCTTGAGGGATTCCTTCTCCATGAAGCTGTCCAGTTGTTTCTCAGATCACAATATGCTTTCCATAGTCTAACTTTGTGTTGTGGGAAGAACCTCCTTTGCCCTTTGTTCTGACCCTGCCACCCACTCCTTTTGTTCCATGTCCCCTAGTTCTTGCCTGCAAGAAAGAGTATACAGCCAGTCCTATCCCCTCTTCCCCATAGTACCTCATTTCATAGGTTCTCTCATATCTCCTCTCACTTGTCCCTTTTTTAAGCCTGAAGAGCGTTAGTATATTTAGCCATTCCTCATACAGAAGTTGTTCCACCTTTATTTGCATTTTTTTTCAACTTTCCCCACTACACTCTGAGATGGGAGGGACACAGCAAGAGTGTTCCAGGTGCAGGCACACTGTCCTAGCCATTTATTCTAACAGCAAAGTTCATTATCTACAAAGACAAGGATGGACCACAACCTGATCAGTCACTGCTGTGAATCCTACAGGTCTTGTCTTGTTAGAGAGCAAGCTGATTTCTCATACAGAACATCATCTTCAAACACTGGCTCCAAATGGTAAATGAAGCCTCATTTCTAGAAAATCAAATAAATTTCCACATTTCTGATACAATCTAAAATTGGTACCCATGGAAAGGAGAGGGATACACCCTATTTAAATCCAGCTATTTGATGAGAAAACTCAATTTTCTCTCAATTTGTCCCTCAATTTTCTATTTACATGCTAAAATATGTCCCATACCTGTAATCCTTGTCTTTAATCTCTTGCACAGAAACTGTGGAGACTGTATAATTTAATGATGTAGAAATATTCACAGTAAGTAACCAAATCTGTTTCTCTTTGTGAAGTAAAAGGGCTTTTAACCCCCTGTTCATGGCACCAACCAGCCGTGATCTCTTGTCTAACAAAGGTGATGCAGTGACTTAGAGTCACAGATAAACAGGTCTGAGAGGCACCTCTGGAGGCTACCTTTGTATGCAAAGGTAGTGCAAACAATAATTTGTAAGGTATCTGTGTAACCTGTTCTTAAAAATCTCTAAGTTCAGAGATTCAACATCTTTTTAGCATTTTATAACACTGCTAACTGTTCTGAAAGTGAGGAAGAGTTTCTTAATAGGTAATCATGCAGCCCCCTGGTACAACGCTGTTCCCTTCCCGATGGACTTACGGAAAAGTTGTCTTCTTCACAGCAAACTTCTACAGATTTGGAGACTCCTATCACGCTTCAGTCCTCACCTCTGACAAAATGAAAAATTTTCACTCTTTCATCATAACTGATGTTCTTTCACAGCTCAGTATTCATCTTGTCCTCCTGCGAGCTTCTCCTACAACTTTCTAGAAGCTGAACACTGGACTTGCGACTTCAATACGGGTTACAATTTCTATTCAGTGGAGTCAAGTAGCTCATAACTCCTCTTCCTAAAGCTTCCAATCTACACATGAGCGCAAAAGCTATTTATTCGTCTTTTTGCACAGTGCTATGAAAGAGATATGAAAGGCAAAAGAGAGTTGAAAGGCAAATATACTTTTTAGAAAGAACCAGTCTTTTAAAACTTAAAAAGACAAAGCTATTTCCCAAAGAAATCAAGGAGGAAATAAGAGGGATTGAAGAAGTCTGAGGGATTCAGATGAACTGATATGCCTCTTAAGAAATTCCTAAAACAAATTTCCACAAATCAGCTTGCCAGACGGGATGTCTCAAGGCTTCTAGATCATCAATGTATTTGTCACATCTCTCCTTTAAAATTTTCCTCCTGACATAATGATTCTGTGGCCCGTGCTTTCAGAAAATGTATTTCATGTAGTCTGTATCTACACTAGAGATATCTGAAGAACTTAAAGTATTCAGAAGCACTAAAAGCTGGCGAGCAACACGCAAAAATGTTAAACAGCTAGATTTAGGTACTGAGAGTTACATTAATAAAAGCAAAGCAGCCTCAGTGATACATCGTGCAAGATAATAAAAGAAATTATAAAAAAACCTCTTTAGAAACAGCTGTCTCTCCCACCTGTTCTGCTGCATTGCTAGGGAGTTTGAGAGTACCCTTTATATCACCACCCACTGATGCAACCATCTCCCATCTATTCTTTCATCTGTGGTCAGCAGCTGTCCTGCACCTCGTCTCGCATTTGTCTTGTTTTATTTATATGAAGCCTTTGGGAACATGGAATGTTTCTCATCGGCATTCAACAGAGGGACGGGTAGCTGCATAGTGTACAATTTTGATGTATTAATAAATCTTTGTGGGAGACCTGGGATAAGAAATAACAGACAGGAAGCTATGATACCTAAACCCATGAGTCATGAGTCAATGCTTCTAAGAAGCTCAACTACACGGTGGGTTTCTAACATAGCTAATACACAGCAGATACTGAGAGAAGGCGCACACGTTTCACCTTGTGATCTAGGCTCCGTTTGCACCATGGCCTTGGGGTGTATCAAACGAGTGTAGATGAACCACAACCAGCAGCTCAGCTGACCTGGCATTTTAAAGTGCCAACAAGAGTGTTTCTAAATCTGTTCAGTTATGGTTGACATCTGAGGGTCTCCCCTAGCATGTAACTTCAAGGGAGTCACACTTCTCTCCAGTGTCAGTTCTGCAGTAAATGGAGATTGCTCTCTGTGTTTTTACTGAGCAAAGTGCCCAGTAAAACCAAGGAGAGGGACTGATCACAGACTGTTATCGCAGAGAAAGATTTAACGGGCCAGTGGTACTCCTGGGAGAGAAGTCACAGGTACAGAGAGGACAGTGCTAGACAGGGACAGAAAGATGAACGCAAGAGAGGAACCATGAATAGGGAGAATGGAAAGCGTTATTACACACCGCACTAGTCCTGGCCAACTTGGACACCATGCTCAGTTTTAGTGTGTACAAATGTCAACTGTTACACGGATGTAGAAATCCTAGTAGCCTAAAGGAAAAACATTTTTTGTAAAATCCCAGAGATGCACATGTTATCTGACGCTTCATTATTCACCTATCAAAACTGGCTGCTCAGTGACCAGTTGACCAGGGTGCTGAGAGCACGGCAATCCTGACACTGCCTGGCATCATTTTTGCTGAGGGTTTACCTAAAAAGAAACGCACAGGTTATTTAACAACTCTGATTATACCATGTGGAATGCATGCGTGTGATCTTAAGCCCACGCACTTCAACTTCAGCCTGACAAAACTCGTGCCCCTGCACGGCTAGACTACATATAGATAGAGCTCTCTTCATGGATTGTCTCCAATAAATAGACTGCTACAAGGTGATGCATTAACCACAGCGTAGTGTCACCTGCCAGGGAATGATGTGTTGTTTAACTGGCAACTCTCTGCAAAAGGTTCCTTTCTAAACTTAGGAAGGAACAGACACAAAGTTAAAAGACATCTGCTCAACCAAGAGCAAAGGATGTTTTCTAACATCGTTCTAGTCTTGAATGTTGATCACCTGCTTACAGTTCAGCTTTAGGTCCCGCCTCACGGCTTCTCCATTACTCATGGTGTAACCAGCGACAAGGCAAACAACGGCAAACCCTGAACACTCCCTCCCGCCTCGGGTCTGGCTTGTCCTGTGACCTTGGTAAGGGTGGCGGGAGTACCTGGGAGGGCGGACACTGGTGTCGCAGGGACGGATCTGAATAAAACCCCATATAAAACACCCCTGAAGTTTTTCCTTGCCAAATTACTTTTTTCACTGGGAGAGAACACACAGTTTAACTGGGTCCTGGTTTCAGCCGGGAAGCGGTTAACTAACTTTGTAGTGATTGCTGTGAAAGGAATGTCAATGCACATTGTTTTAGTTGTTGCTAGGCCATGTTTATGCTTTTCAAGGACTCTTTTCAGCTTCCCATAGCAGCTGGGAAGGAGCATAGACAGAACAGCGGAATGGCCAATGGAATATTCCATACCATAGACGTCATGCTTGGCATAGAAATGGGGGCTGGCCTGGGGAGGGGGGGATCCGTGACGTCTGCTCGGGTTGGGCTGGGCAACCAATCCACTGTGCAGTGAGAGTGACTTGTGTCTTGTATATTCTTTCACCACTGTTGTCTGTTGTTGCTGCTGTTATTATTATTTTTTCCTTTTTCATTATTGTTCTATTAAACTCTATTTATCTCAGCCCATGAGGTTTTTTTTCCCTTTCCCCTCCTTTTCTCCCTCTTCTCCCCACCTTTCTTGGGGGGGAAGGAGAAGTGAGCGAGTGGCTGCATGGTCCTAGTTGCTGGCTGGGGTTAAACCATGACAGGGACACAGGCACTGCTGATGGCAGAGGGAAGAGTAAGCTTTGAGGACCAGAAGGAAGATTTTAACTGCAGTACCACACTGAAAATAACTTTGCTGGGATGCCCTCACGACAGAACTCTACGTGCGAGGTGAGACTCCCAGGAGTGATGTGCACACCGCTCACCCAGGAGAAAACCCCGGCACTGGAATCCTTTGCAGGTGTGCCGTTGTTGGTGCAGCCTGAATTGGCTTTTCCGGCAGAGAAATTAGAAGGCCCATCAGTGGGACTGCTGCGTTACCTCGTTGTCTGGGAAAGGCAGAGTATTGGCGTGCTTCCTCTGAAACGGCTGGGGGTTTCAGTCCATCACCATCTCAGGAAATCCCCACCCCCCACGAACAGTTTCGTTATAGCTCTCAGGTAACCCCGAGCCGCGGTCTGCACAGAGCACTGCTGACCAGCTTGGAGGGAGGGAGAGAGACCTTCCGAGATGTGAGCTGGCATCTTCAGCAACAAACTGAAAGACATTTACGAACGAACACACATTCAGTGTTTCTGCCAAAGAAACTTGATTAATATTCCTGAGTAAATACGCCATGAATTAACAAACACATTTCTCAAAACAGCGTCAGAAGTTAATACACTTCGCATTTTTTTTTTGGTGGAGGTTCCAGAGCTTTTTTTATATAAACGCAAAGATATTGTTAGAAGCATTCTAACAATTGATTAGAGTAAATTATGTAAGGGAATGATTCAAGGAAGAGCATTAAAATTAACTAATAGTAACAGTTGCATTGGATCTTAAATCACCCATGTTATGTACCATGACAGCAAAGGTGAGATACTCAAACAGAAGGCCAGGGTGTTTAGGTTTCATGGCTTGTCCCTAGGAAAGAAGGCAGGTATTTTCTTAATACGGAATTTAAGAAACTTCTTGAAGAAGTGATCAGACTGAAAAGAATGCACTACTTAAGTCCCCAAAACAGAACAGCAAATGGACGTGGTGCTAACCCTTCTACTTACAGATAACTGTATTAAACAAATCGTAACAAAACATTTGCGTTAGTGAATCAGGAATTGCAAGGTGCCGCTAAAAGAAACAAGTAACAGTGCCACTGGGGAGTATGTTGTAAATATTACGAGTAAAACTGTAACCATCACTAACGGCCACAACAACTACTAATAAACTGGAACATAACGGTAAAATAACCCATTTCATTTGCTAAGTGCTAATCATTTCTAGTCAAAACGTATGCCTTTTGCACAGAATAGCACATCTGTACCTGCAGTGTTACACAGTTCCCTGGAAAGCACGTGCTAGAACCCTTCAAAGAAAAAAAGAAACAAATTAATGAAGCAACATGCATCCAAAATCTTTAAGCTCATTTATATTTGTTTTTCACATACAAGATCAAAGAAATAAAAAAACCAGAACCAAACCCTGGATACAACAGTTTGATCTGATTGCTTTTGATACATACAATCTGTTGCAAGGTACTCGAAATCAAAAACAAATGCTCACACATGTCATATAACAAAATGAAAAAGGTAAATAAAAAAGTTAAAGTACTAGCATGTACATGGATGTAGCATATTAGGAAACAAGTTTACTTGAAAAATCATATTTTTCTGTATTTAAAATAGACATTTTAATCCTTCCCTTCCCCAAACAGCATTTGTTCTCAAAAACTCAAACCCAATCCCTCCCCAAGTTACATTCAAACAGTATTACCAGAATACAAACTGTAAGTAACAATATCCCATTACTTCTCTATCACCAAGACTTATGTATGCCACCCTCAGTGACAGTCAACAGTAAAACTGTCCAGCTGGCATATTTATTGTACTTATACTACAAGTAGACAGTGAACATTTAGTAAAGTAAATGTTCAAAACCTGAACCAGTACAGGGAAATACTGTCAGCAATAAATTCAGTTTCAGAAGAACTACATATGCTTTGAATACTTAAAAAGTTCTGCCATAAGCCTATTTAAAGCCAGAAACTTTTAGAAGAAGAGAACTTTAAAAAATAGATTTTATTGTTCCTGCACTTTATCTGATACATCCTCTCCATTACAAACATGAAAAGCCCACTGTGTAAAGAATCACTTTTAAACTTAACCATGATTTAGTTCATGACCGAGTAAGAATCTAACCAAATATTTTGGCAGTTGTTTTACAGTGGAAGTAATGTTTCACATAGCACCCTCCCGTTCCAAATCTGCTGCTGTTTTATTATGGAAATAATACGGAAACGTAGTTGCTGATTTTTTTACCTCTTTAAGGTCTTTGAACTAAGACACTTAATCACTTGAAACATCAATGAAAGAGGAATGAAGTTTGTAGCTTCACAATTCTGATAAATGTGCTATGTGGCTTTACTACAAAACTGCATTGGTGTTCACTGTAAGAAGTACGGCCTTCTGCTGACGAAAATCAGCGTAGCCAAAGAGAAGACAACACAGGTTAGCTAATTCATGCCAGCCGAGAACCTGATCTGCTTGCAATATCCTTTACTATGACAAAACTTAAATTTACAATAGTACAGACTTACTAGCAAATGAACAAACCGCCTTTTCTAACCATAACCTAATGACGAGCAATATGAACTGACTCATACTAGAGCACAGACCTGCAGCTACTGTGAATTGTCCTAGCACCAATGGCTTTCAGTTCGTTAGGCCAATCATGCAGTACTGATGAGCTGGCCTTACAAGTTGGCATCACAACCAGATGCCAAAAGTTCTCCAATTCTTTTACCAAAGTCAGTCACGTCACTAAAGAACACGCCTTAGGACCACCTATTTTTCATTTAGGCTGACAACCTGAAGGAATCCTTAAAAGAGACAGATTAATTATAAATACAGTAATATTGGTCAGCCCTGCCCGGTCCCCTGTTTGTTGAAAAGACAATTCTGCTATCTCAACAGTAAGCACTAGCAAAAATAATTAAAAACCCCAACAAATAACCCCTCCAAAAGAATAAAAGGAACACAATGCCCATTCAGTAATTCAGTTCTGTGCAGACACAACTCTGCTGTCACATCTCATTTTCTATTAAAAAAAAACCACAAACAAACATAAAAAGAGCTACTTTTCCCTATGTAACACAACTTCATGAGTGTAGGTCTTCGCCTTCCATCTCTTTTTTCAAAATTTCAGGGGGTGTGCTTTTTATTTTCCATCTTCTGATATCATGTACACCCAGCAGTTCATCATTGGTAAGGTTGTTTACTGTATCAGGTTCTTCTATTACCTTTTTTACTGAACGCTGGTGATTCGTTTTCCGTGTATCCCTGTCTGCAGCCACCCCTCCCAGCAAGGATCTACATTTGATACATAATCCTGTCTTCCAAACCTACTCCATATTCCCATCACCTCATCTCTGACCTTTTCACCTACCTTCACCCAACCAGATGGAAAAACGTCTGTAGTGATAAATATTCTGGTGCATCGGTAACATCTGGTTAAGTGTCATTAGACCTGGCAAACACACATTAACACTGAGTGCTACATCTCTTCCGCTCTCTACGTAGCCTGGGTTAAGCTTAGAGAAAAGTTTTAATGCCTTTCATAAAAAGACATATTTTTCAATATAAAAAGCTTAAATTCATAGATTATAAATAATATAATTTCAAAATATTTAAGAATTTTAGGACTTCATCTGCATTTCAGGGGAACTGCAAGCTTAATGTCCTTGATGCCTTCTCAGTCCCAAACCTCTGATAAAGAAGCGTTTGTAGGATACACACTAGGTAGCAATGCACAGAACACGCCCTGTGTCCTGTGCACTGATTACAATAAGGGAAAGACTTAAGAACTAAACAACTTTACCAGACAAGTCACAACACTGCCTTAGCATTGCCTGGATAAAGTTACCATCTTTTTTCATGTATATAACTACATGTATTTTGACATTGTCAGTTAAAAACATTACTGAAAACAGTATGAGCAAGGGTTTTTTTCCCACTACATATGACATTAAGAAGTAGTGCCACATTTTTCAGACCTGATTTTAAAAGCGTATTTTTGCATTTAAGGCCTTTGCCACAGATTTTATATATATAAAAAGTTGTTTGTTCTTGTGTTAAGTTACAAAATTGTAGTGCTTAATATAATAAACATCAAAATCTAAGATCTTTTAAAAAAATGCTTGTTTATAATACATTGCTTTATTTTTAAAAGGCAGCAGTCAGTACCAGTCTGGTTTATTTTGCAACAATATTGTAGTGTAAAAATGCTGCTAAACAATTCTGGTACTGTCAGATTGGAAGTATTTATTTTCTGAAAACTATACAGTAATATACTGAAAAAAGAAATTGCAATAGTACTGTTTGTGCCTTTACAAATATATAATGAGAATTATTATGGCTGATACGGATCAGATTTAACCTATATTCCATACAGCACAGTTTTACTGAGACTGAAAAAAAGATTTTTAAAGCTTAAGTAAGTTGATAAAAAAAGATTTTGATACTATCATCATAAACATAGTAACAGAGTTGCTCTCATGGTCTGATGCTGTGCAGTGCCTGGACCCAAGTGACCTATTAGGTTAGATTCGGTGATTCATAAAGGGTTTGTGATGTTAATCAATACCTAGGAGATCAGTCAGGGACGTGCACAAACACCACCCACTTTCTGTCCTTAAAGTGAAAACATTTCTGCCTGGTCTGAAAAGGTATAGAAGTATACAGATGTGTAAACTAGTGTGCTTTTTTTTAAAGAGGAAGAAATATATATGCATATATGCTTTTTGTTTATATATATATATATATATGTATTTTATATTTAAGTTAGTGTCAATCAAATCCAGGCAGAGATTAAGCTGACCATAAAGATGATGTAACAAAAGTCATTAAGGCAGTAAGTTGTATCTCTTGAGGATTTTCAGATATTCTACCTCTATCTCAAGAGGAAAAAGAAAGGTTGAATTGCATTGTAAGCTGAGTCAGCATTGAACGATTACAGCCAGGTAAGGAAGGGCTCATTTTTGTTGAGTACTGACTCCACATCGTTGAGAATAGGGATCAAGTCTTCTGACTCCAGAGTCCCAAGATCAACATTTGTTCCTGGAAGACAGTCGAGGAAATCAGGGAAACGTGTTTGTTGTGGATTTATGTTCATTGTTGTCTGCGCCATAGTTTCTCCTAGGAAAAAGAAACAAGAACTTCTGAAACACCAAACTCTTCTTGTGGGTAACTGAAAACAACACACTTGATACAAAAATTAGACTGCCCCTTTCCCATAAGCACCTGTGCGCATTCCTATCCTCTACAAACGTTACCTGAAAACCATACTTGCTTGCAGAATGCATATTCTTCTAAGAGTTAATTTCATATCCTTGCTTTGCTCTCAAAAGCACAAAAGGCCATTTCCAGCAGTGCTCAAAGTAATCAGCCTCCGACCTTCCCCTTGGGAAGCACGATTGTTCAAAGTTCAACAGTCTGCATAGGGAGCAATGCAACCGAGTCTTACGTAAACCCTCTATCCTGCTCTCTGCACAAGGGTGAATGCTGTCCATGCGGCAGAATTGAAAAAAGTGACATTTGGAAAGTGAAAATGGAAAAAAATTGTACAGCAATTTAGCTTTGCAATATTATATTACTTTCTCATAAATTAAAAATAACAAGCATGAAAATCTTTAATGGAGAAACCTTTCACTCTGCCACTTCTGACGACTTCAAAAGGAAGAGTAGATGAGGAAGTGCTGAGAATTTCACTATCTGGAAAAAAACTTGTTGATTTCCAAGTAACTTGTTTCAGTACTTTAAATACCACGAGGACACTCATATAAAAATAAATATGTACCAAAACCTGAGCTAGCTAAATATGTTCTGTTTGAAGGCAAATCCAACTTTGCCATTGTAAGAGACTTATTAATGAGACTGACTTCCCAGAGTTAGAAAACGCAGTGATTTGCACCAAGAATGCAAGCCAAGACTGGATTTTTACTCCTCCTACTTCAGACTATGGTATGAAAACACAAATTAAGGCTCAAATTTTCCATCTTTTATCTATTTTGCTTAATATCAGTCTAACATAAAAGGGTAGAATCTGGACCTAAGTTAAAGCTGAGAACCTTTCAGGCACTAAGTACGTTTTAGGCATTTTCCCCCACAGTTTCAGTCTGTTCTCTCGCATAGGAAAGCAAGAGATTATTGTTCAGTTATGCAGTTATAAAACATCACTGGTTATAACATGAAGTTCTTAATATCATTTTACTTTAAGGTAAATCAGAGTATTCTACCTGTATCCATCTCATCCACGTTGCTGAGGAAATCTTCGGGTGTTGTTGGTATACTGTAGCATCCTAATCCCAAGCCACTGTCTGTACTCTGTTCCCTGGAATGGTATGGCCCACTATAAATTGAAACATGAAAAAGCCTCAGTAAAGATGTTCTGCTAGACGTAGTCCCCGATCGCAGTGTTTGAAAAAAGACAGCACAGTAGGTTAGATATTAAATACTGAGTCATTAAGTCTCATTCTCAAACATTGGCCACTAATGTGGTCGTGTTATATCAGCCCAAATAGAAAGCAACTTAAGTGAGGCCACTCTTAAATTTTGAAATACGCACATGAATATATAACTCTATAGACAAAAACAGTTCTGATAGCCTAAAAAAACTGAGTTTATTTATACTTAGGTAATGTACCTATTCTACCTAGAGTCTTCTGCATACACCCACAGTACAATTTAAACTACCTGTTACCACTTGTTTGACTTTTCTAAGACCACTTCTTGAAGTATAAAGTGAAAGATTTCAGGTCAGCCCCTCGGCCGTACCCCCTGTTCACAGTAAGTGCAAAAGATGACATAGAAAACCACTTCAGAGAGACAGCTTTAAAAGCGTAGAGCAGGCAACGGAACCAATCACCTAACGAAGACGACATGGACTTGCCTGTTCAAGAAAGGATCAGATCCATTATTTGTAATAGGCCTCATGTCTTGTGTCATGGCAGGTGTATGCACGGCTGTCGGAACGGGGGCCATGCCTTCTGACTCCATGGGAAGTTGTCTGCATAGAGCAGCTTCCTGAAAAGGCAAATGAACGTAAGGGAAGGGTTATTCCAACAGCTCAGGGGTACTGCGGCCTTGTAACAAGCCAACGCGTAAAACACACGCCTTCTTACTCAGGAAAGTAGTTCTAAACAATGTAACTGATGGCTGTTTACACTGGCATGAAGAAAATCACCGTGTAGATAGATGGCGTCTTTCAAACCCACCCGTGCTGGTTAAAACGCTGCAGAATCTGCCTCTGGGTTACTGCCACAGCGGGGGCCAGCCCCATCGCTCAGCCAGCGGGCAGATGTCTTTGCAGACCTTCTACTCAGCTCCACGCTAAACCAGAGCCTGTCTGCCTGTTCAAACTCGCCGCACGCTTTCCGCGCGATGCCCATCGCAAAGCGCATACGCCCGGCCTCACCGGCAGGGCTGTCACGCTGGCAGCCCCGCTGCAGCAGCGGCAGCCAGAGGCAGGTCACACCTTCATGGGGCACCGCTCGCAGAACGGCGGCACCGCTGCAGCCCCGCTGGCCGGGGAGATGATCCCTACGGAATCTAATTACCTATGTTGTAACCTCGGGCACCTCTTGTGTCACCTCATCATGGAACAGCGGTAGCCCTGCAGACTGCAACTGATGACTGACAGCCTGCCCACGCCACGTGGGCCAGCGCGCTCCAGCCACGGGTCTGCACGTGCAAACTACAGCTGTGAAACGCTCAAATTACAACTGCAGTTCACTGACCGGTGAGGCCAACTTCTGTGAGCGCTGGAGTAGCAATAACAAAGCAGTTTAAAACCTACAGACTCAAACTTAATCTCCCATGTCTCTGTTTCTAACGGCTTACCTTCAGTGAAATTGCTCTGTTTAAACTGGTGCAAAAGAGAGCAAAATCAGCCACTGAAACTATGTGAGTTGCTACAAGACGACATAGTTTGCTATACAGAATATCACTTGCAACCATAAAGTACTTAATGTCTTAGAAAAAAACGACTGGAACCAAGACTTTGACCCAATACTCTTTAGAATGAACCTTCTGTCTAATAACAAGCACCTGCCTAATGACTTGTCTCATGTACACTGTCTTTAGGACAACTAACGAGGAATGACGGCCAAAGGAAACTTGTTTCGGAACCCTTCCTGAAAGATGAATTCTTCTATCATTATCTCTGTGAAACAACCATGACATCTAGTGGTACAGAGGTCTACACAAAGGTGGTTTGGCTCCACGGGGACGTGCCAAACAAATATCCTCAGACCTTAAAATAATAAAGCTGTATCTGTTTTTTACCTAGTTTAGTCAACCTTAATTTTTTTTTTATGAAATAACCAAAGGTTATTTCCTAGCAGAAAATTTTTTTCCACTGAATCAGTCACTCATTCTCCTAAGTACAGAAAAGATTACCACGTTTTTGAGGCTAGAGTATGACATTTTACTATGTTTTCAATTGATTTCTTCATTGAGGAGAACTAGTCTCTTCATGAATAATGTAACAATTATTCATTGGGAATTAACATATATCGGTGCCCATTAATGCAGTGTTTCCTTTATAATCAAATTATCAATATATTCACTGATAAATAATCATTTACATTAGACAGTGTAATTATTTAGTAAGTGTTAAGAATAAATAGTCCAAAGATTCTTAATAGCTTATGTGTGACACCTTATGTATGTCACCATATTTGTCAAGTGACAAATCCAATGGTGACCAATGCCTATAAATACTTATATAAATGCCTGTAAATAAATAAATGCCTATAAATATAAAGGGAGGGTGCCGGGAGGATGGCACCAGTCTTTTTGCAGTGGTGCCCAGTGATAGGACAAGAGGTAATGGGCACAAACTTGACCATAGGGAGTTCCATCTAAACATGAGGAGGAACTTAGTGACTTTGAGGGTGGCAGAGCACTGGAAGAGGCTGCCCAGAGAGGCGGCGGAGTCTCTGACACTGGAGACGTTCAAAACCCACCTGGATGCCGTCCTGTGCAACCTGCTTTAGGTGTCCCTGCTCTGGCAGGGGGGTTGGACTAGATGATCTCCAGAGGTCCCTTCCAACCCCTGTGATTCTGTGATGCTTCTACTTTTAATTAAATCAGCTGGAGTCTGTGAAAATGTACAAACCTCAGAAAAAGGGCAGACCGGATTTTTTAGCTGTCTACATGAAGATACTCAAAAGTATTATTTTAAATAGAAGCAATAGCAACTGCAGAAACATAAGTAAGGCTTAATACTAGAAAGACAGCAAGAAAGAAAAAGTGAAAAGACAGCCAGAAAGCAAGAAATACAGAAAGAGAAAGAAAGAGAGAAGAAAAGGAAGACAGATATAATGAGGCAGGATATACTTAGCTAGAATTTCTTTTGTTAAAGTCCAATCCAGCAACGAAGTTCATGTTTTTGATACTTGGGCACTGCATTTTCAAGCCTAACCAGACATTGTTCCACACTAGTAAAAGATAAGATCCCCTAGTTTGCTGACACGGAAAATACACGTTGGTTATCGTTCTGGTTGCTGTCATTTCTAAAATTCAAATGCTACTACTAAAAATAAAATAATTGAGAACATCCTGTTCAAGATCCAAGTATTTGCCTCTTTCAGAATATTGTGACTAAGTCCTAATTTGATGGAAATTATTTCTCTTTGCTACTTTGCCCATGTGTTAGTGCACTGAAAATACTGCCCCAATACCACCCTTTTATACTGTTAGGGGGATGGAACATTGGAGCAGGTTTCCCAGAGAGGCTGTGCAGTCTCCATCCTTGGAGATATTCAAACCCCGCCTGGATGCAGCCCTGAGCAACCTGCTGCAGTTGACTTTGCTTTAAGCAGCGGAGCTCGACTAGACAATATCTAGCAGTCCCTTCCAACCTCAACTATCCTGTGACTCTAGGAATCAAAGAATGACTATGTGCATACATACATCTTTCTGTATGATTTTCCTTTTCTGTTTTGGACAATCTTCTTAATAATTTCTTGCTATCTGTCATGCCATTTTTTTCCAATTATCAGATTTAAATTCATTTGCATTGCTCAGTACAACTGAACTGTATCAAACACAAGCCTGAAAACTTCCTGCCTGTAGGAGGTGGTGGAAAATCTTCTGTATCCAGCAACTTCTCAATGGATCATACAGTACAAACCAGTGTCTCAAGTTGTTGGGGACTGTGTATTTGTGTGTTGGGGGGGTAGGAGAGAGCTTGCCGAGCTCCCTGCTCATGAAAGAGAAAAACTGAACTAAAAATATGCTGCCCAGAAAAATATTAAAGCTGAAAAGTTGATAATAATGAGTAACCAGAGATAACAAAGGCTAACAACCAACTGTTCTACCAGAGAGCAGCGCCAAAGAAAATCTATGAAGGAAAAGCCATGCACCTGCACAGAAGTAAGGTCATTATTTAAGGGTCTATCTGTTGAAGGTGGATTGTAGGCATGTATTGTTGTAGGTGGATTCACAGCAAGAGTTTTGAAACTCTTTTGAATAAAAATGCCAGATGCCTAGCAGGGATGATATTCTACTGCCTTGTGTTTCCAAAACAGGTAATGACGTATTGACAGCCTGAAGTTCTGAGTAATTCTTTTTACATAATTATTCTCACTATACTGCCAAAGACAGCTTATTTCTGAGACCAGTGAATTCTATTACACTGAAAGACTTGTATTCACTCCGCTGGTTTCCACAGCCACTGCAGAAGCACTGTATTTAAGACAAAAGATGTGTATGAAGAAAGTGAGGACAGGCTTCCAAACAATACTGAAAAATCTGTACAATTCCATGGAATTGTTTTTAAACATAGACAGAGATAAATCTCATCTTTGTGGAACACAATTAAATGATCACAGGAAACATGAGACTTCTCTCATTCTTCATGTTGTGCCTTCTTCCTTTGAGCTCATTATAGAAGCACAAACACACGTCTCCTCCCTTAAGTCCATAATTCCTCTGGTAGCTTTCCAAAACAGCAAAACACAAAGCACTAATAGAGATTTCTGAACCTCCGACTAATTACAAAATGTGGTTGCACATAAAATCAAAGTACATTGCAAAACACAGTGTTGTTCACAAAGGGAGTTTCACATCTTTAACCCTCCATGAAATAAATATTCTTCCTCTCACACTGAACTGCAGAGAAATAGGCAAGAATTTCCTTGCAGCTTTTCATTTCTCTTACAGACTGATTCAAAAAATGCGCAGCCAAATAAACAACATTGAAAAGAACAGAGAATTTCTTAAGTTGACTGCTGCTGGCTTCTTCCATCTGGCAAAACCAACCAGCCAAAACTGCACCTGTGTTTATTATTAACCTAAATTTAGGTTACTACAGATACAAAGGCTGTGTTTGAAGGACACTCCTCCCAGAACAGCTCAATCTCCAAGATGAGGTTTATCTAACATGGAGTAAACCACTCAACTACCAAGGTCAGTAAGTTTTCCCGAGGGTGAAAGCCCTGCGCACAATGTGCAAACTCTTCATTGCATATGCAGTAGAACTGCGCTGACCGTGCTTAGCAAGCCCAATTTTACCCTCTAGTCGTTCCATGTTATACTAGAAGAACTTTCTGATAATGCAATGTCTGTGCCACTTCAATGAACAGCTATGACTGTAGTTGGGACAACTAACCGTAGTTAACAGGAGCCAAGTGACAACGGAAGAGGTATTATTGTGGGCTAGACACCCAGGTAAGCGCCAAGGGCAAGCTTGCACAGACCAAGCTGAAACCTGTGCTACTTCAGTGTCACAGTTACTGGCCTCCTAACCACCGGTTAGCCTGCACCTGCTGCACCCATACCTTCTTCTTACAGAACAGACACAGGCACTACCTTCCTCCAGAAAAACACAAAGATTTTTCTGTATCATTGCAAGGGGAAAAACCTAAAACACTGGTAACTTCTGTAACTTACTCCCTATTTCCATGGTCATTTAACTTCCAAAAGTAGCTCAGATTAGACTATTAACAAAGTAAGAACAAGCGCTCAGAAACTACCTTACTGCTATGCATCAGGCTGTTTATCCTATGGTCAGTAAGGTGAACAGTCAGCCATTTGAGAAGGATTTTTGTTAAACTTGAAGGTTTTTCACTGAACTGCCTTCCAAATAGGAAAGCATTGCAAAATGTCCATTCTTTCCAGGGCGCTGGACTTACTGCTCCTGCACAAAGTGCTGTGAATTTCACATGTGTTTGTAGACCTTAATGCTGGCTGGCCGTTTTCTGTCCTGCAGCTGACCTAAGCAACCAGGGAATTCAGATAGTGATTTTGGAAAACATGGTGCCAACTACTACTTGGTCCAACAAGGAGAGATTCATACCCAGGTTTATAAATCATGTCCCCAGATACAGTAATTGGCCCTCCCAACTGCTACCTGCAGCAGGGCCAACAATCCATTCCAGGAATGTTTAATCTACTACGTTATTTAGACAGGCCTTGCAAAGTGAGACAATTTGTGAGCTGAAAAGCCTCCAGCACCCTAAAGAAAGACTCACACTGGCATTTACAAAGTCTAAGTTCCTGTCTCCTCTTTATTGGAAGAAACACTGCATTATAAACTTACTTGATCTACTGTCACTTGGGGAATGGCACAGCACCTCCCATGCTTTATTTCAACATATTGCATGTTGCTTGTAATATTAATTCAATGTGTACTTTATAATACGGAACAACAGACTCCTGCATTAGGCTGGAGAAGCAAGCAGAGGGCTGGCTTTACCATACATTAAAGCGTGCTCCTCCTCTGCTGCTGCCTGATGCAGGTGATTTGTTCAGATTTTAGTACTGCTACAGATGTTAGACGTCTTCACTTCTTTGCTTCTTTGACATTATTACAGCAATGGTCAATATTAATGGATCAATGACAGTCACAAAAGCTGTGTGTTAGCCTGTTATATCCTGTTCTCTATTCTAAGCATGACGACAAGTTTCTTAAGAATATTCAGCAATCTCCTACCCTAGGTTAAAAAGCCTTCCAAAAAATACTAGAGACCTCTTGCAGCCCCGTGAACGGCAGTATTACAGCTGCAGACTACAAGAACAGCCTTAGCTCTTCTCTTTAGCTCTTAGCTCTCGCATGCAGGAGTGCCTCCTGTTGGCCAGCAGAGACAAGCCAAAGCATTTAGTTCAAAAAGGACCGAGTGCCCATAACGATCTGCTTGGCACTACAGCATATGCTATTTTAAAAACCCAAAGGTTATTTTCAAAATAAACAACAAAACAAAATAAATTAAAAAAAACCCCAAAACACAGTACTCTGACATCACAAAGGCATGTCAAAAAGCTTCATCAGTGGTTATTTGCAAAAGTCTTTAAAAGCTCCAAAGCGTTGCGATGAGTTGAATTATTCACTGCCTCTGAACACAATTCTGATGTAAACCCCTTTTAGCTGCATGCGAGACGTAGAAATTCCTTGCCACGGTTTCCTGGATGCCTCCTCGGCAGAACTGAATGAAGCTCCACGCTGTGCTGCCAAACAGTCATTCCCACCTGGAGGGGACTAGTGAAAGCATTTTTATAGCGAGTTTACATTGCTAGTCACTGCAATTCCTTTTCTGCTAGCCCTCATATTGGGTGGACAGTGAGAGATCCAGATATTGCCCATGCCATCAATAAATTGGACTACGGGCCAGTCTGTGCAGCGGGAAGAGCACAGCAGGGCATTCTTCTGTTCGGACCAGAGCAGGCCAGTAAGGTTCTGCGCTGCAAGGACAAACAGTGATAAATCTTCCTCTGCACCCACACACACCGCTCCCTCTACAGCCTCTTGAGCGCCTGTATTTTTCTGTGCACATATTTATGGAACAGGATCAGGGGATCAGAAAGGAACCTTTGAGAAGTGTTGGGTTTTGTGCCTGTTTGTACCCCTCCAAACAAGGTGCAAGATGGCACTTGTGCACAGAGAAGTGCTGGGACATCTTCCCCTTTCAGAGACTTCTTACTGACGTCACCTCGAACTACTTCCATTTCCAAGAAGCAGCAAGCAGATTCTCCCTTTTCCTTTGGAAAGCTGACAAACGCAGATCAGTAAGAACAAAAATTAACTCTTTGCAGAATGACAAAACTGAGTAAGGAAACATTTAAATAGAAGCTGTTACACTGGTTTTCTGAAATGCTGCCCTTCTTGTATGTACTCGGTCTGCAGTCCTAGAGGCGTTACCAGCTAAATGAAGAGGAGGACAAAGAAGGAAACAAATTCCCTAAGCAGGGAGCTTCCAGAAGCGCGCGCTCCTCCCGGCTGGGTGTGCTGCTCCAGCCCAGCAGCTGCAGCCCGGAATGGCGGTGGGGAGCCAGCAGCTGCTGCCAGGCTGAAAGGAGGTTTGTGACCCACCAAAGAATTCCTCCCCTCTCACTCAAATGCTCTGCGCCTCCTCGCAGCTGCCAGCAGCAGCCTGCACACTTACTCAGCGTTTTTCCCTTAGATAGGTCACACCAGAAAAGCGGAACCAGCAGTGAAGGGTCGGGGCAGGAGTAGCTATACTTGAACACTGATGACCCCAGAGGGATTTGTCCATTCTTCCCAGCTGCCAGGGCTCAGGGGTGCTCAGATTACTGGCAGGAACTTCACGAAGTTCTCTTAGAAAGGATGGATTTTGCATCTTGCTTTCCCTGGGTGGGAAATATGTTGTTCCTGAAGGGCTACACCACTTCTGAAAACTTCAGTAATGCAAAGCGATACTGTCCTGCTTTATACAACGTGGAGCTTGAACAAGCACCAGAGGTGCAGGGTGGTAGGGGGCATAATAAATTGGAGGCCTGATTAAGTACAGCACAGCTGCAGAGTGCTGTGTATTAGTTTCAAAGTAAAACACAGTCAGCAGAGCAGCGAAACCAGCCCTTGTGTTAATGGCACAACTGTTTTGAAGCTTAATTTGCTCTTGTCCTGAAGCAAGAACAGAGCCAAAGAGAGTAAAAATAGCTAAAGACATTACTGGCACGATGACAATTATGACTAAGCTCATACCAGATATCCCCACTCTCTTCCCACACCCATCTCTATTATGTTCTGAGCTCCTGATAGTCAAGGAGAAGGCATGCAAAAGATTTGAGATCACTGCTCAGGTCAGAGACCACCACCTTGAACGTAGTTCTGCACACACAGGTAAGGTATCATAACCTAACTCCTGAAAATTAAGAGCAATGGAAATTGAACATGGGCACAAGATGTTGGTGTGTCTACAGCTTCCAGACTCAGGTCTGAACCGTGAAAGTCAAATTCAGCCCTGACATGAGCAGATAACAAAATTCAGTGGAATCCTATCTGCCTTTTACTGCTGCTTAGCAAGAGCACTGAACACTTGCTTAACTTTGAGCACATACGTATATTCACCAAAGATGACGGGAATAATCCCATGCAAAGATAGCCAATGTTGCTGCAGGAGCTATAAAAGCACGTAATTTTAATGCTTTTTTTTCAGACGCAGCTAGATGGCGCTGTACAGTTTCAAAATGTATCAATGAATTTTTGTTAATTACTTTTGTTAAGCAATCTTTTTTTTAAGTTCTTAAACATATATTTAGAGGAAGGAGATGAAAGAGCAAAAAATACAAATGAAGCAAATATACTGTTGTGAAGTGTTTTACAAATATTCTCACTAATGTTTTTGCAATTCTACTCGCCATACATCCATTTTCGTTTCATTATCATTCTCTCTTTCACAAAAGCCTACTATGTGGTAGTACATACATTGATCCTGCATTTGGTCTTTCTGTCGACACAAGATGAAGTTACTCAGGTTCCAATGGTGTAACTGGAGAGAAATTTCACTTACATGTAGTTTGTACATGGGAAGAAAAGTACAGTCATATTGTTGTTAGAAGTCTGTATTAGTATAAAGACCCACATCAAACTGCATTTTCTGTATATGAAGGAAAAAAAGCTCTTTCAATACAATTATAATAACCTTTAATTTGGTGAGTGACTGTAATAATTATATAACTTTTTGAAAAGTGATGTTTTGGTAAAATGCAATTAAAAATTATTTGTTCTGAAATAAAAGCATGGAAAAAGAGCACCTCAAATTCTCAATCATTACAAACATTGAAGACCTTTTCTTCCATTAATTTTACTGAGATAGTATGGTTAAAAAAAAAGGCAAAACCCAACATATTTAGCAAAACCAACATTCAAAAGCTGCAGAGAGAAAACCAAAAAGCTCGCCATTAATTTGAGCTTTTCATGACTGCTGCCCGTAAAAGATGACAAATCCCTTGTGAGCACATCTCCCTTCTGGTAAATCTGCTCTGATCTTCCAGATCTCTATTTCAGACCTAAAGGTTTTAAAGATGTGTGTGTCCCTTTCTTTGCTACCCACAAAGTCTTCCAGAGGTCATTAAGATGTTCCAGTCTGTTTTCATCACTAACGTGTTTTCTCTCAGTCATTCTCCTCCAGACTTGAAAGAAAAAGTGCATCACTCCTCACCTACTTGCGGCTAGTCAATCCATGACATACATTGTGCTGCTCCTTCTCAGAGCGCATCTAACTGTGAGGATTTTTCTTACGCTTCTTTTTCCATTTTACACAAGTCACTAACATTTCAAAATATTACAGCAACTTATGGTTCTCTAATAGATCATCAGAAAAGTTCAGCCAATTGGTGTCGTTGGCCCAGTAATGAACATGCTTCTACCTGTTGCAAAGAAACGCCATACTGTATTTCTAAACACAGTATAAACAAATGTTACCCTAAAATAACCATGATTTATGGTACAATCCCAAAGCCAAAAGGACTGAAGGCATGAAATAGTAATTCCATAAAACTGTTATTTCCACAGAGGATGGAAGTAAGGATGGGTAACCTGGAAGAAATACAGACATTGATGGAGCATGCAGGGATGAGGTTAGGAAAGCTGAAGCCCAGCTGGAATTGAAGCTGGCCAGGGGACTCAAAGCCAGTAAGAAGGGCTTCCCTGAGTGCCTAGGAGACAATAGGAAGGCTCGGGAAAATGTGGGCCCACTGCTTTTCCTGTGAGGAACAGCTGAGCGAGCCGGGACTCTTCAGCCTGGGGAAGAGAAGACTCAGGGGGATCTCACCAATGTGTATGAACCCCTGCAAGGAGGGGACAAAGAGGACAGAGCCAGGCTCTTCCCAGTGGTGCCCAGTGACAGGACCAGAGGCCACAGGCACACGCTGACACACAGGAGGGTCCCTCCGAACATCAGGAAACACTTTGTCACTGGGAGGGTGACCGAGCACTGGCACCGGTTGCCCAGGGAGGTGGTGGAGTCTCCATCCTTGGAGATATTCAAAAGCCATCTGGACACGGTCCTGGGCAACCGGCTCTGGGTGGCCCTGCTTGAGCAGGGGGTTGGAGATGATGACCTCCAGAGGACCCTGCCAACCTCAACCACTCTGCGATTCTGTGATTTTGTGAATGTTACCATTTTTAAAGGTACTTAGAACTGTAACTGCAGCATTTACAATGCCACCAATAATGGTGTTATTCTTGATAAAATGTACTTTGTTCACACTGATCCTGAGAAAAATATGTTACTTATTTTCTCTAAGGAAGCTGATTAATATGCCAGGCAAAACACATCACCACCAGTGGAGTTGTCCGTAACAGAAGAAACACAATCATTAAAAGTTTTTATTTCCTTAAAGCAGTGTAAAGGAAGTTACATATCTATTTCATATAATATGAGTCATTATATAGAGTTGAAACTTAAGAAATAGAAAAAAAAACAAACATCCACAAAGAACCATCTCTGGAAAGTCTTCAAGTCAGAAGCATTCACGTAAGATGTGAATGTAATTTTATTTTAATTCAAAGGCAAAGGGTGCAAGTTACAGAGTTCGGATCAGAGTCAAGAACAACTCCATATATTCTGCCTTTATCTTCAGTGAAGCATGAACATGGTCTGCTATGCAAACCAAGTTAAACTGAGAATTAATCAATGACAGTTGCTCTAGATTTATAAACAGATGCAGAACAGAATTTGGTCCTTACAATGCTATTATAGCTGGTAAGAAAGACACCAGGTCTGTAACTCCTGACAGAAGGCCATTTTGTGTTCTGTTCAGTGCTAGAGAAAAAAATGAAATGTTCTATTTGTATTAGCTTTTTGGTTATCCTTACCTAAAATAACGGTTAATCTTGACATAAAGTAACAGAGCTACTAACAGTACCTAGTAAAAATGTGGATGCATTGAACTAAAGGCTCTTGAACAAATGAAAAGAGTATCCTTGGCGTTACCTGTCGCAGTAGCTCCTCCTGACGCATCCTAATTCGCTCCCTCTCCATCTGGATTCTTTGGAGCCTCAACTTCTGCTGCTGCTGTTGCTGTGTGGTCAGTGCACTGGGCAGGTTCAACAGCCCTGGCTGTGGAGCCTGGGGAGGACGGCTCTGCTGCGACATGGCTGTGCTGGGTGTTATTTGGTGCTGGTGATTCATGACTGTGGGAAAGAAAATAAATTGTGGATCATTAAGTAAATTTGTACTTTAAGATAACAGAGGGCCTAGGACACATGCTATGCATTTACAGTATAGAGTTATTAGAATTACTGTATTTCAAATGACTGAGATAACTACTCCATCTGGCAAAACCTGGTATTAGTAATTGCTTAATAAATTATCTTTAGTAATTCATACGTGTATAAAACATGAATATCTATAATACAGCAAGTATTTACATTCATACTGGTATGTTCCCATATTTACTTAATGATATGCAGCAAATGACATGTAAGTTTTTTTAATTGAAAATTCCTCTACAAATGTGTGCCTATAATATGCAGTGAGCTAGTAAAAATATTTTCAACCTTAACATTTTCTTTGACAGATCTAAATTACTTATTGTAAGAATAATTACCAGCATAAATAACGAGCACTCTGTGTGTTTTTCACCACTATGAGCGAGATACACACTTTTTTCAATGACATGCAGATGAGAGATGTCCCAGTTCCAGTTAAGAAGCAAACCTCGTAAGAGGTCCTGCTCCCTGGCAGGCTGTAGCCTTCCCATATTATCATGGACAAGTCACAGTCTCCATGTACTTATCTACAAATGAGGGTTAATATTATTCTTATATCTCACAGAAGTGTTTTAAGCACTCCTCACCTCACAGGCACTCACACATTACTGTGATGAAAAGCATCCTGAGAACTGCCATTGAAGAGAAAAGTGCATCTAATGAGATCCAGCAACAAGCTGGACTGTCAGAAGTTACAAAAGCAGTGCAATAAAAAGACAGCAGGAACTGTCAGAGCTACATCTTTCCATAATATCCTTAACATACTTTCACTTACTTTTTCAAAGCAGGTGGAATGCAAGGAAAAGATAATTAAATTAAATCTGTACCACATTCACAAATAAAAAAGCAAAGCAGTGAGAATCACTGCTTGCTGTTCTTCACAGATGTCTTTGTCTCTCTTGAACTAACACTGCCCTTTATTCCAAATGGCCTCAGTCATTCCGTGTTTCAGGATGCAGTGAGTGTAAAGTTAGCTGAGTTCACAGCATGAGAATGACTCTCAGTAGTGAAACAGTGCAATTGCAAGTTACTAATACATCAAACCAGTTTCGTTATCAAACTCGGCAAAAATCTTTAGCAATCTTGTACTGAAAGAGCTGCCCGAATTCACTGCTGCTTTAAACAGCTACATTAGGCAAGAATCAAGTTTAAGGAGTTCTTAAACACAAGCCTGTACAAAGTTAATCCAAAAAAGACGCCATAACTCCTCTCAGGAGTTACATAAATCAGGTAAGGCTGAATTTACAACTCGTGGTTTCATTTGCAAATGAAAAAGGTCTAATAAATTAGAGATTAAGGTGTCTGATTTTAGACCTGATTTAACACAACAGAGGGATTTGTAACCCTCTCGTGGGTTCTGGATAGGCAAATACCATATTTATAGTTAATGTCTTACAAAGAAAACCAAATTAGTCTTTTGCACATTTGATTAACAACTGAAACGTTATCTGTTAGGGTATTCAGATTTGGAAATGACCCATTAATTCCCCACCTTTGGCAGGATATTCAAAAGGTCCATCTGGGGCATAATTCCACAGATGGCAGGTGAGGAATGGGACTTTTCGTAAGCAAACCTGATTTACACCCATGTAAACCAGCTAAACACTTCCACTTGCAGACAGAAGGCTGCTGCACAGACAGTTAGCGTTGCTTAGACTGTTAATGTTACTTAGATCAACATAACCTTTTCTCGTCAAATTCAGAAACTATAAATCAGAGCAGAATTCTCTGTTGGATGGGCATTTTTCTTCAGAGAACTGTTATGAAAGAAATTGCAAGTCTTTGTGTAGCTCCACAGTCACTCTAGTAATCATGCCAGAAAGCTAAAATAATTACTTGGCACCTCTGCCAGCAGGTATCACTTGGCCATGGAAACAGAGCCACCCTCCTCTCCAGAAATGTTTCCCTCTTAGTAATAGGCTTGGAAAAAACAGGAGGAAAATGAGACAGAGAGGAAAACCTGCACAGCCTCTGCTTGTACCTCCTTTTTAGAGTAAAATGTATCAGTTCTCAGCAATGCAACCTAAGACCTCTCCTGAACTGCGAGTGAACAGTTCCTTCTTCCCCTTCCCCACCTTCACGTTTCCAGTTAAAAGTACATACGGTACCTGAAGCCAGTCTGGATTACAAGCGGCAGCCATGTACTGCTTTAAAAATGAATTGACATTTTTGCAAGGATTCTTTCACTAATGGGCCAACGGCATAATTAACAAAGCTCTTAACAAGAACACCCCAGATTCTAAAATACTCTCTAGAAGAGATACAGTATTTTTCTGTCCAAAGGACTAAGATTTGTATCTTCCTTTTTATCTTCCACTCATCGTTCTTACCATATGAGAACTGAAATCTCAGCTCAGTTCTATGCTTCTCAGACCTGAACATATTTATGCTGTGTACACGTCTGACCTTGAAGGACAGAGTACAGCAAGCACTGTTGGAATGTGCCTTGAAAGAAATGGGTTGATGATTTCACAGCCTGGATCAAGCATATGATAGCCATGCGATGCAAAAATGCTGAACTTCACTCACTCTGCCAGTTCCAAGTTAACAAATTCTCGCCAGCCTTCTGCCAAATCAGGTACTGTCTTGTCTTTCTACCACTGGAGTAAGGCAGGTATGCAGGCATTAGGCCAGTGTAAACTTTGCCCCGTTTTGTTTGACAGAAGTATTTCCCTGCGCTCGCATCAGATCCGAATCAAATGTTTCCTCCTGGGTGATCCAGCATGTAAAGACTATGGAACCATTTGAGAATGCAGCTGCATGATATTTTAGCTTCAGTGGCAAATCCAGCTCACGAAATAATCCCAGTTAAAAGCAGCCCGGCAGTAATCTAACCTTTTCATGGATTCAGTTTATGTGTGGTCCACAAACAGCTGTATCCACACAAATGACATCATGCTTCCACATGAAACCAGAGTGTTGCTGTTTATCACCTCTTCCACACCCAGGCTGCTTGTTCCTGCCCACCTGCTACCCCTTCACTGAGCTGGCAAAAGCATTTTTGTGGCCACACAGCAAACTAAAAATTGCCTGGGGATAAAAAGAAGATATTTTCTGGGTAGAGCAGTTCCCAGCAAAAGTAACTGGGTAGCCATGAAAATGTTTATGTGCAACCAATGGAGGAGTCCAGGTGGAAAAAATAAGATGGCTGTGGGAAAGACGGACCAAAGCCAGCACTGATCAGAAACTTTTCAGTGGTAAAAACCCAGAAAGGTTAGCAAGCTGCAGTGCCGAGAGGGGAACAGTAGGAATGAGAGCTGGGTGCGGGAATCATAATGGGAAAACAATATATGGAACCACATTTTAAGATGCAGGGAATCTAGTCTTATTCATATTAAAATAAGTAAGAAATATTGTAAGTACAATTACATAAGCACTTAGGCAGGAATTTAACTCTTCTCATATGTATAAGCATGTGCTTAAATTTTTGGCATGTCAATGGTTGAGTGAACAGAACAACCATGCTAAGAATCCAGGCTGGCTGAAGGATTATCACAATGTAGTAAGTTCGCCACAAGAAAACTGCTAAGCAGCACACACAAATGATAGAACCAGGCAAAGTTAAGTAAAGATTAACAGCGTGCATGGTGTGTCTGGGACACACTCAGGGCTAGGGCGTGAGTTGTAATACTATTTGTCATGGCTACTTCTGCCTTTGCTATATAAAATACTCCCTTCTTCTTCATCAGTTGATCTGTACCCATGTTGTATCACAGCTGAAACTATACAAGCAAGAAGGCCAAGAGCACGACAATATGAAAATGCTGAGGAATACTTCTCCCTGAGCTATGGTCCCCTCCAAGTCATTTCTTCTCATGGGGACAGAGAATATTTTGGTCCAATGAACTCTGTATCTTGGAGTAAACTACTTTTTTTTCAAGCAATACTATCCATTCTTACATACCTTCAAGGAACTACAGGAAGCTCAGTACAACGAGTAAGGTAAGCGTTCCCACACCTTGACATCAGGAGTATAGAAATCACATCACACCAAATCTCCTACAAGTTAAGTATGCCATAAGTATGCGATCATATTTCTAAGAAACAACAAAAATCCATTCCACTTTTTGTATCATCTGGGTTTGAGAAAGCTATAGCTATAGCAAAGTTTTACAAGTTTCAGTGCAGGAAATGCAGAGAGGCAAAGGAGTAGGTAGAAGCCATCCTCAGCCAGTTCCACCACCTGCATTATCTGGCTCTGCTCCTCTTTCAGTCAGTGCCTTTCTCCTCAGAGGTCTGGAGGTCTACATCTCTGGACACAGGTCCACAGAAAAACAGATCTGTTCAAAACTATCACTAATTGGAATGGCTTTTAAAGAACCATTGATTTGGGTCATAGACACAAACTTACTGAGGGTGATTTGAATGCGCTGACACCACACCTTTCTCCAGCACACACCGCTTCCAGAAAAAATGGGATTCAGGTAACTCTCCATTCAGTTTGAATACCCCACACCTACTTTCATTGCAGCCCAAACTGGACAGACTCAGAAACATTAACTACAGAGGAGTCATGTATCTGTGCTTTCAAACAAGTACAGAAAGTTTTGTCAAGGTATCTGAATAGAGCATGTTTACGATAAAGTCTGACTTAAAATGGAGCTTTAAATTGACAGCGATACATAGCGATAACATAATTTTCTTTTTTTAATACCATTCAAAACCAGTTTATAAAATACACAGATGCTAAGGCCCAGGTTTTGAACCTACCAACTGCATAACAGCATCATTCCACTTGAATTATTCTTCAGTTCAATCACGATAATGTCCCATAAGCAAATTTAGGACACACGTGGTCTACTTCTGTGAAGTCAAATCTAGTCTTTGGGTGTGTGCATGCACACATATAATGTACATTAAGTTAATCTAACCTAGCTCAAAACAGGTATTAACTGGAAATCAAAATAGTATAAAACACAAGACTGTTAGACCATTGGTTTTTTATATCTATTATAGAAAACAAAATGAAACCAAAAACTGGGACATTCTGTAGCACTTCCCACAACAACTGCTGCATTCAGCTGCTCTAAAAATATATCCTAAGGGTCAAAATGTTACATGTACAGTAATAAAACAGCTGACTCTGGGAACTAGCTGAACAGTAATTAAATCATGGCAGATTTGCAAGTACTCTTTTGCACTGGTTCCACAGAAAGGCACTGAAATTACTATGAGCAAGCCTTCAGTTAATGTGTTAAGTTTTAGGGCTTTTCTACACAAGCAGTTCCCATGGGATGGCACGTGGAACGTGTCCTCTGCAAAACAGCCTGTCCAAATGGCGCTCCAGCCTTTTGGAAAGCACTGTCCATGACCCTCCTGAGGCTCCTGAAGCCTGGGCCACATGAAATGCAGCGTATCATCTCCGGTTTGAGACACTCCCACAGGACAAACCACGAGGCCAAAGACATGCTGCGCATGGAAGATGGAGTACTTTCTCCTTCCCCCAACAGTCACCCTGCAGCCACTACCACTTTCCTCAGCACAGTTCTGGGCTCATGTTAGGTGATTTGGGTGCTACCGAGCTCCACACAGTTTGCGCACTAGCAAATACCCATAGCAGCAGATAAATCATAGAATCATTTAGGTTGGAAAAGACCGTTAAGATCATATAGTCCAACCATTCACCCTACTCTACCAGGTTTGCCACTAAACCATGTCTCCAAGCACCACATCTACACGACTTTTAAACACACCTAGAGATGGTGACTCAACCACCTCCCTGGGCAGCCTGTTCCAGTGTTTGATAACTCTTTCAGTGAATTTTTTTTTTCGTAATGTCCAGCCTAAACCGCCCCTGGCACAACTTGAACCTGTTTCCTCTTGTCCTATTGCTAGTTACTTGGCAGAAGAGACCAGCTCCCATCTCACTACAACCTCCTTTCAGGTAGTTGTAGAGAGCAATAAGGTCTCCCCTCAGCCTTCTCTTCTCCAGACTAAAACCCTTCATGTCTGTCATGCTTCCCTGCTTGCTCCGTTCCCCGTCACCCTCTGCACGGTGCAGGACACCAGTGCTAACTCACTGGCCTCGCACCTAGAGATTCCTGAGCCTGAGGCTGTGGGAATGTGCACACACACCTGCCTGCCTGCGACCGGGGCGTCACACCGAGCAACACACTCTCCAGGACAAGAGAGGGGTGCAGAACGTAATCCCGGAGGCAGAGGACAAGAAAAAAGGGCAAAGAGCTACCGCCTGCAGAAGAGCATCACTGCTGCAGCTGTGCTAGACAACACTCTGCAAAAAATCAGCAATATAAAGATCTCACTTTGTATACAGAACTGACCACAGAAGACAAAGATGAGAAAATGGTGGAAAGATTTTATTATCTCACTAGAAAAAGTGTACAAAAACGAACGGGACAGTATTACTGGGAATAATCACCAAAAGTAGTACAGACGTAGTAGATACATTACAGGGACAGTAACTTATAGGTAATCTTATGTACATGAAGAGTCCCTGATTCAAGAAAGGAAACATTCACACAAAGCGTGATTGTGGCTCTCAGGAAAGCAATGTAACCGATAGCAAAATGTCTTCAAGTACCAGGGAAAATCTAACCGAAATGCCCAGGAAAATGAAGAAAACAGTAACAGCCAGTAGCGCTGAACAAGTGTATCGGCCCCAGCTAAAGGAGCTGTGAATTAAGAAAGAGACAGGCTGACTGAGAACCTAGTTTGGTAAGCACAGGAAGATAGTGGTGAAAATTCCCAGACTGTACACAACAGTCAAGAAACTGTGAAGAACAGAACCACTTTAAAATCTCTGGTGCCAGAGATACCCTTGAGCGTCTCATAGTGTTGTGTAAATGGAGTGATTGCCGGTATCGGTCATTTTCAGTGAAGAAGCCCACAATTGCACGAGCAAGTCCAGTACTTCTGATATTAAGCAATCCAAAGATACTGTATGGGCTCCTGATTTACCCAAGACAAAAGTTCCTCCTGTTTATGGTGCTAAGAATAGCATCCGGCATTGATATCCTCCTGATAAGCCAGGAGTGAAATATTGTGAATTTTCAAAGTAGTAACTATATGGATTGTTCAGAGTACAGATTAGTGTTATTACTTATGCAGATCAGTACTAGCTGCATTGAACAGGTGTGGATTAGCCCTCTGCTATATCCAGGGCCGCTCTGGGCCTAAAAGCAGCTTCATTACCTGTAGGTGGTGCAAAGCCCACAACTAATAAATCCTTCTGGACCTTGTGGAAAGCATGCAGGCAAATCTAAAACATCTTTGCAACATGCTTTCAGAATCTAGTGTTCTGGAGAGTACAGCACCGACATGCCAGAGTGTCATCCAACATGACTTCAGAAGTCTCCTCGAACCCACAGACCGCACTGCAGAGGCACCCATTTCATTTTGTGGAAGTGTATTAGCACCAGCTTTGAGACAATTTCAGATTTGGGATGCTCTGCATAATGCTCTCAAGATAAACAAAGATGACTATAACTACTAGAACGCAGACAGGCTTATATTGCGAACAGCAGCTTCCCACATCAATAGCTATTATCTCTGAGAAATTCTGACCCAAGAAAATCAGAAGACCTAATGAAATGTCCAGGTCAAAGAACATAAAGTCTATCAGTGATAAATGATCTTTCCATGTTTCCTGCAAACCTAGTGACCACTGAACACTTGAGACCAATGATGCACAGGAAGGAAAGGCGGTGATGTTACACACAAAGCCAGAGGCACAGAGACAGGCGCTGGCAGTGCCAACGTGAACCTTGCAGCACTTGGAATCCTCCTACTATCGGCACAGCAATCCTGCAGCTCGGCAGTGCAGTTAAAGCTACTGAATGATTCTTCAGAAAACCCAATGCTGTAGTACTGCACAAGCTGCAATAAAAAGCCTCTGCCACTGGACTTCTGACATAGGCGGAAAAGGGAGTCCTTGGTGAACCGAAGAGCTCCACTAGGAGGAAAGCTGGCTACAAGGCTTTGAGATATTTGGTAGAAATTTGCACATGCGAGTACACAAAGAAAATCCAACGATTTGGGGCTTACTCAGCATAGGTGGTTCAATACAGTGCAAAGGTGTGGTAAGTCCATCCACGGTTTTTGAAAACTGCAGCTGTCCTGCTGTGCTGGACTGGGCCCCCCCAGCCAGCAATGAAGACCCCATGCAGGCAGCCACTCCATTCCTCCCCCGCCAGCAGGATCGGGGAGAGAACTGGAAGAGCAAAAGCGAGGAAAATTCAGCAAGGGTTGAGGTAAAGACAGTTTAATAAGTGAGGCAACACTGTGCACACAAGCAAAGCAAAGCAAAGAATTTATTCACGACTTCCATCAGCAGGCAGACGTTTAACCGCTCCATAGAAAGCAGGTACTCAGCACATGTACGGGTTACTTAGGATGTTGCATGCTGTAACCACGAATGCCTCCCCTTCCTCCTCCTTTCCTTGACCTTTTATTGCTGAGCATGGCATCATAGGGTATGGAATACCCGCTCTGGGTAACTCAGATCAGCCGTCTTGGCAGTGTCACCTCCCAGTCTCTTGCGAAGCCCCAGCTCACTTGCAGTGTGGGGGGGAGACAGTGGGAAAAACCAGAAGGCCTCCACATTCTGCGAGCTCTGCTCAGGCACAGCCAAAACACTGGTCTGTTATCAACACTGTTCTAGTCGCAGTCCAAAACACAGCGCCATAGGAATTAACTCCACCCCAGCCAAGCCCAGTGTTGGGGGAGCAGCCACCGCCCGAGCACCGACAGCCAGCCAGGAGTCCCAGACACCCCACCGAGTCTGTCACTGCCTAGACCAGGGTCCCCTCGCAGCAGGCAACCCTTGTGAGCCAGCAGGTACCTCTTCCCACTACGCACACGCACACTCTCACTTGTGGGCACGCTCCCTCCTTCTTCAGGTTTGACCCTCGGTTTCCCGCAGCAGAATCTCAGGCATCGGATTTTAGAAAAATAAATAATCTAATTGAAAGGTTCAGCAGCAGGGTCAGCCCGGGCTGGGTGCCTCCAGAGAGGGACGTCGAACAAAGAAATCCCTGGGCAACTGTGCCCCTGCCATCTCTACACCTGCCCCTCACAAGCTCTTCAGGTGTATTTTAGTGCAATGGTGATTTTTGGTCTGGGGTCTTCTAACCCCTTCTTGGACCCTCCCTCTGTGCCCAAACTGGCCATCGGCTGCTCTCATCTCACTGATTCACAGCCTCTGCTGAGGGCTGTCGCCTCCGTATCTCCTGGTTTAGGCTTCTTGGGCACCTGCGTTTGCTGGCAGAACATGGGGAACTGAAAGTCCCAGACTTCGGGAAAACACTACCAAAACATCAGTGTGTTATCAACATTTTCCTTATACTAAAAGACTAAACACAGCACTGTACCAGCTGCTGGGAAAATTACTAAGAAAATTAACTCAATAGAGGCCTAAAGGTTTCAGCAAATATATCTATTCCTGCCAAAAAAAGCTAGGCAAAGAGCATAAATCACACCATATTATAACCCTAAATAATTTATTCTAATTAAAACATACTTATTTAAGCTAAACAACTAATATCTCTCAACGCCCAGTAGCCTGGAGAAGAGGAGGCTGAGGGGAGACCTTATCGCTCCCTACAACTACCTGGGAGGAGGTTGTAGCGAGGGGGCATCAGCCTCTTCTCCCTAGTAAAAAGCGATAGGACAATAGGAAAGGGCCTCAAGTTGCGCCAGGGGAGGTTGAGGTTGGATATTAGGAAAAATTTCTTCACCAAAAGGGTTATCAAACACTGGAACAGGCTGCCCAGGGAAGCAGTGGAGTACCTACCCCTGGAGGTATTTAAAAGCTGGGTAGACGTGGTGTTGAGGGACGTGGTTTAGTGGTGGACTTGGCAGTGCTGGGTTAACGGTTGGACTCAATGATCTTAAAGGTCCTTTCCAACCTAGACAATTCTGTGATTCTATGATTCTATAAATGCAGGGTGAGTGCATAGCACTTGTATATAAACTAAATGCTTCTGTAAAATACTTTCTGTTCAGATGCAGTATAACTGATTCGATGTACTTTTCAGTACCTTTCAGTCAGGATGGTGGAAACTAGAAATTCAAAAGGAACATCAAAAAAATCCTTAAGCTCTACCTGAATTCAAGTCTGGGTAAAAAACAAAACCACACCTGGAGGCAACTGGACATACTGTGGTTCCACTGAACTGGCTGCTCTGCTGCAGAGGAGATGGCAGATGTTTTCTAAGGTCTCAAACTTTGTGACTGCACAGGGAGACTGTGGCAAGGTACATCTGGGAATAAACCAGAATACACTAGCGAGTGATTTGTGTTTTGCTACATATGAAAAATAACTTCATCCCATACCAGTCTTATTACAAAGAACACCTTTACATATTGTAAAGTCAAAGGGTCTGCTCATATTGGTCCTGTGTACGTCTCTCCACATTTCACAGCAGAAAACAGGATTGTTTCCTTTGTAGCAAAAAATATGGAAGTTTCCAATGTACGTTGTCCTGGAACAATACAACTAATATGACTGGCCTTCCACAAAATAAATTACAAACAACGTTCAGATTTGCCGGAAAACTTTTTTGTGACCTGTGTTTTGTTGAAAATCATTACATATTTATACCTAATCTATTATTTCTCTTATTTCTCTATTCCCTCCCTGCCATATTGCCTACACACAACCCTGAATGTAACATGAGGTAGGTTTTATCCTGCAACACTATCTCCTTGGGCAAAACCCAGCATCCAGGCAGAACTCCAGTCTCCTCGAAAGAAGTGTGTGGCAGTGTGATGATACAGCGACTACAGGACCAAGACTTCTCTCTGCTTTTTCATTTTGCACTGTGTGAGTTTGTCAAACAACAAGAAAAAAATATTTTGGAATAAACAGTAAGTTGCTTTTCTTAAGGGCAGAGCTACAGCGATATGCATGGGGAAAACGTAAAAATATAGTACCTGGAAAACCTTTAAGCATGTTTGATATGTCTGATACTGTCTAGATTTCAATTAATAGTGAATCTTTAAATACACTAGTTGGAACGAGAAGAATCCCAACAATGGAAAAATTACCCCTGTGGTATATACATAAGCTTAGTTTGAGAAAATTCTCCTACCTAACTGCTTTTCCTGGAACTACTCTACTGAAGCAGAGCTGAACTCCTGTACTGAACAGTTCAGTAACACTGTTTTTGAATATAGCTGATAATTCTTTGTCACTAAAGTTTTGAATGAGCCCAGTGAAGTCAAAGGAAAGTCTTGTGTCAACTCCAGTGAGCAACTTAACAATATAATGAGATGCTACAAACCTGTGTTCCTTATGATATAATCATATGGCACATTTCTTGCACTACTTACGCAATTTTATTAACGTCTGCTATTATTTATATTTGAATTCTGAATTTGTATTTGAATGCTATGAGGAACATAATGGAGTTTGGGTCAAAAAATAAAAACCTGCAGTTCATGGTGCAACTAGACTACCCAATATGAATACTGATTTCAGTACAATTGACACTCATCTAATAAATCAGTGACACTTTAAAAACTCTTCTCAGCCTGTGGTCTGGGGAGCCTTAGGACCTCTGGACTGTTTTTGAGAGGTCACAAGGTAACTAAGGAAAATCAACTGGTCTTTAGTAAGCTTAAATTCACTAGACAGGCTTTGGCACTCCCAGACTAACATTCCTAAGGTTCTGCAAACAAAGGAAAAATATAAAAAGCTCAAGTATACCATTCTATGGTAAAGGAAATTGGACATAACACAGCAGGTGAAAAGTATTCACCATTCTAGCAGACATACTCAGGGTGGCCTTGAATTCAGTTCTCTTGGGAAAAAACAAATTTATTTTGCAAAATGAAGTAAGTCTTTTCAATAAATAGCCATTACACAATCTTCCAGCTCAAATGAAAGCGACTAAAAATGTGGAGCTAAGTTCCAAACCTGGACTATGTGGCCACAGTTTCATTGCTGTCCATGGAATTACAACTATTTAGTTCACATCTCAAGTTAGACCTATGTAATACTCTTTTTCCAGTTAGATGAAAAATGAAAAAATTCTTTTATTGCTCTTGTTTGCTTTTAAATTAATAATGATATTCTAGTGAATTAGGCTTTCTGACATCGTAGGAGACCTTTCTGTTGATGGCTTTGCTGGATATACACTAAGCAAGGATTATTTTGTTGGCAAGAGACTCTGCAAGCTGTAGAAGCCAAAACATGCAAGTGTAAATTGTTTCTGACATATGTGTTGAACTGATTGTACCAACTTTTATTATTTTAGTGTCAGAAGTGTCTGGATGCAACTGTGGATCTTTTTCTCTACTCTGTTTATAGACAGTCCAGAGCCTAATTCATATGAACTGGCCAGTGTCAGGTGTCACGCAACACAGTCTCATGAAAAACAAATGTCTACAGAGGTTAAAAAAAAAACCTAAATGGTCAAACCCAGCCATATTACAGTTTTGACTTAGTCACGACATTGTGAAGAAAAAAAGACTAGGCTCCCCTCCTTTTCTCTCTCTGCTTCTGCCAACAAAGAACTGCTTGTTTCACTTATTTCCCAGAAACAGCATTAGCCTTCCAACAAGGTCAGCAAAAAACGCTGCTTTTCAGTTCTGGTGCATTTTGTTCCAAAAATCTGTAAAGTATTAAACCAAAAAGTTGTACTATCCCAGAGCACAGAGACTCCTTTATTCAGATTTCTGGGCTGAAAATAGCTATACAGAAATTTCTCAACAGTTTAAACTGGTAAGTTCTGTGATATTCACATTTAACTAATCTTTTCTGTCTCAATGACTCAAGCTTAAAAAACCCAAACAAACTACCTGCAGGTGCAGCATCAAAGCTTTGAGTTAGCAGGAAGTTATTTAAAAGATTATAGATTTACTCTGTAAGCACTTTTAACAATATATCAATAACAAATAACGGTGGAGGCTGCTTGACTGGAGAGACAGCTTTAATGCTAATGACCAATTATCAATGACCATTGTTATTTAAAATATTTATTAAACTATTTTTCCTTTCGTTTCATGCAATCTTCAGCTTTTGCATTTCACTCACTTTGAAGCTGTGAAAATGACACTCCACTCCTGCACTGGCACACGTTTGGATTACTAACCTTGAAGGGAAATGCTCACACCAAAAGGAATTTCTTTGTGTTAAAATAAAAAGTTCATAGCTTTCGAAACAATACCAACATCTCTTTTGAACATATCAACCTTTAACATTTCAGATTTACTAGATACTCAGTTGCTGACTTAAAGGTGTGTGTCCTTTGAGATATCTGGATTTAATTTACCTGATACTGAAGTTAATTCCTGTTAGTCTCTGGAACTATTAGCCACTGTCCTTAAAACATAAATAAATTACTCGATTTGAAATCTGCCCAATAAATTACTTCCTAGAGGTTTTAATTGCAAATAACAAAAAAACTCCACAGCTGTGTCATAAAACTCTCATTCCCACAGAACGTGCAAGTCCTCTACAATGCTTTCAGCTCTCCTATAGGTATTATTTCATTAACTGGAAGCAGATGCCAAAATTATTCACATTGACCACAACTGAATTGTGTCCACTTCTTTCAGGATATCCAGTAATTAAAAATTACCTGGAACAGGAAGCCTTTCCACTGTGCAGGTGGTGCAAGGGTATGGGCTACACCAAGGGAAAAAAACATGTTCCTCTTAATGTTACATATTTGTAGACAAATTTTCAGCCAATGCAAACTAAGCCTTGCAAAATCTAGACCATTTCATGTATGTTAGTTAACACTCAAATACATATCACCTGTTCTGAAACACTTTGGGAGTTTCTGTGTTCTTATCTCCAGAGGCTCACTTTGACACGGTAACCAAAACTGCATTTTATCATCCTCAAACAATAGTAGCTACACCTCTTTTATCATGACAGGATATGGAAACTTTGGTTCATGTGTTTATTGCTCTTAAGACAGGATTATTGCATTGTTTTATTGGTTGGATTTCCTGGCTGATTACAAAAAAAAAAGAAAGCAGAGGTGAAGTGCCATAACCCCCAGTTGTATCCAGACCCAATTAAATTGCAACACAGCTGAAAGCTAAACTTTTTATATTCACGGATGAATTTCTGTAACACAAACAGTTGTCAGCGTAAGAGGCTCTTCACATTAAATTCTATTGTGTAATACATGTCTTTCCCCTTTGAGAACCAGTGTTTTTAATAGTTAAAACTATTCTGCTTGTGTCATTTGGGCGATGCCTGCTGGTGGATCTTTGATAGAGTAAGCTTCTAAGCTAAGGCGCTTTCTCTTCTACAGTAGGGAAAAAAAATAAGAATCAAATAGTTCGTCATCTGAAGTTTGACACAAAAAGTTAATATGGTTGAACGCTCAGGATCAATGCATACACTGACCCTAAACAAATTGACATTGAGCTTTCCACTGTTTTATGGCTGAACTGCTTGATCTATAAAATGGAGATAAGTATTACTAGCTTGTACCACAAATACGCCATGTTGTTCTATTTTTCTTATACTCTATATTTACACATGATCTGATCAGGTGAAAGTGCAGGTATCAACTGCAAACAAAAGTATATGTAGCACCCCGCTCCCTCCACCAGAAATTGTTCTCTATTCTCAAGCGTGTATTACGCATTTTGAAACTCCACCACCTAGTGTTGACAACACAGCACCCATTTTCTTTATGGTGCCAGTCTCCTACCTGACGAAAGCATGAGAACAGCACCAGGACCCTCTAATCTGTCACAAAGGTATTCAAGACCTGATTGCATAAAGCCCTGAACACCTGTTCTGATCACAGAATCACAGAATGGTTTGGGTTGGAAGGGACCTTAAAGACCATCTAGTTCCAACCCCCCTGCCATGGGCAGGGACACCTCCCACTAGACCAAGTTGCTCCAAGCCCCGTCCA
>VYXH01009141.1:445485-478768 GCA_013397275.1 Burhinus bistriatus | reverse complement strand
GCAGCCCAGGATGCAGTTGGCTTTCTCAGCTGTCAGCACACATTGCCAGCTCATGTTGAGCTTCTCATCCACCAACACCCCCAGGGCTGCTCTCAATCCACCCAGCCTGTATTTGTGCTTGGGATTGCCTCAACCCACGTGCAGGACCTTGCACTTGGCCTTGTTGAACTTCATGAGGCTGGCACAGGCCCACCTCTCAAGCCTATCCAGGTCCCTCTGGATGGCATCCCTTCTCTCCAGCGTGTCGATGGCACCACACAGCTTGGTGTCATTGACAAACTTGCTGAAGGTGCACTCTGATGTCCACGTCACCGACAAAGATGTTAAACAGCACCGGTCCTGATACCAGCCCCTGAGGAACACCACTCATCACTGGTCGCCACTTGGACATCAAGCCATTGACCACAACTCTTTGAGTGTGACCATCCAGCCAATGCCTTATCCACCGAGTGGTCCATCCATCAAATCCATGTCTCTCCAATTTAGAGACAAGGATGTTGTGTGGGACAGTGTCAAATGCTTGCAAAAGTCCAGGTAGATGACGTCAGTTGCTCTTCCCTTATCCACCAACGCTGTAACCCCATCATAGAAGGCCATCAAATTCATCCCTTCCCACGTGAATTATTCTGTGATGGCTACAACCTCCAATTTTGCAAAGCCCCAACCCTCAGCAACGTGTGGAAACTCATCTCGCTTCTTCCCTTTCTTCCCTTACATCAGAACAGGCATCCTTACCTTTGCAAGCTCATAACATCATTACTTCTAGCCTTCTAGCAGCTGTCCCTCAATTCAGTACATCTGAATGAGTTCACAGTTTCTTCTAATACCCCTCTGAGCATGCCACTAGCAGGTAACTGATAAAAAACCAGTAGCACAGAGATAGATTAAAACAATCTGGTCTAGATGCAGGTAGAATATGGGAACACTGAAAACCTCAGGAATTGTGACATTAAACATCTTTATGATTTTTTCCCCTGCAAATATACATATTTATGAATTCATCTTGACAGAACCTGAAAGAACTTACAGTTACGAGGTATTATGTCAGTGTTCAGAATTAAGAGTGAGCCAGGTACGTTTTCTGAAGGGAGGATTAGCTGGGCCAATAGACACTATGCACTAAGATACTAATTTACAAGTTAGAAAATCATCAAGTTATCAACTATCATCGCAGAATGCCCCAGGTTGGAAGGGATCCCAAAATATCATCTTGTCCAAACTTACATGGAAAATAACAGATTATGAGGGAAAAAACAGACAGGGTAAGAGAAGATGGCTCAGCTCTAATGCATAAGGGATCTACACAAACACAGCTCTGCTTGTTTCTTTGCTTCACTTGTCACTTCCTCCCTGACAGCCAGCTCATACATGACTGCAGCTTTTAAAAGCCTTTCCACCCATCAATCCCATCTCTCTGCAAAGTCTGATGAGTCACACAAGTTCTCTTGTGTACCAGAAGTGGAGAATGCAAAGTGGTAAGACGAGGTAGGTGTCTCCGTTATTGCTGACACTGGAATGTCCACTCTGAAGAGAGAGGCAAAGACGACAGTGATAGTCAGGCACTAGGGAGCATCAGGGACGTCCAGCCTCGTTGGACTTCGGTGAGTTTAGTTAGACCAAACACACATTTTAACCACAGTTTCTAGTTAGATACACTGAAAACCCCTATCCCCTCCCAAATAAACTCAAAGGCATTTTACAAAGCGGCAGAGTGCCGAAAACTGTCAAACCACTGAATTCTGGGCACTACTTAACACGCAGCTTAGTCACTCACACAGGACCTAGAATAACTGTGCCTTGCAGTCTGCAACTGGTATTTGCTGTAAGGCCTAAGTTCTACAACCGACTGTACCATGATGCATGCCACTTTGCCCAGAAGGTCCTCTGAGATTTTTTGTAGATAGTCTGTTCATTTCATATAAGCTTTTTAAAGAACTCAGGCATATAAATTCGAGCTAATTTATAAAGAGAAGATAAATACTATCAGAGGGTTTGACTATTTTGTGTCAAAATAAGTTGCAAATTGTTAAACTTGAAAAACATTTAAATGAAGACCAGATTTAAATGAAGACCAGATTGTGCTCACCAACTGGATGAAGAGTACAATCACAAAAGTAATCGCTTTAAAACAGTTTGAAGGAAGCAGGATGAAAATAACAATAGTTTTGAGTGTTGCATAATGTAGAACAGAGAAAGACTACAAAACAAGCAGCATTGAATTAAAAATTGTTGCAAAAGAAACTTTTATAAGGATCTAATTTTCCCCCTTAGTCTGGCTACACATAGCCAAAAACCATCCTCCACAATCTTCTTACAACAGTGACTGCCATTAAGGCAGAGTAGCTTCCCTAGCTTGGACTTAGGCCCTCTCAGAGAACAATTTAGTCATTTAAGTCAGGCAGTAGTTTGACCATTAGCTTAGGTGCACTGCAACTGCTCTCTCCTTCTTTCCCTTCACAGGAAGTCCATGGAGCTCGGTCTCCTAATTCAGGGACCTAGGTTAGATGCCTAAAATAAGGATGTACAAATACCCCTCCTTCCACATATGGTTTTGGATTCTACCGCAATAATGGAGTGGGCAACAGATAGTTAACACTTTATCAATGAGCTGAAAAAGACTGTTTCAGAATGGGCAGAAAACTAATACACGTGCAGATTCAGCACCGAAGTAAATGGGATTTATGAAGCACTTACGAAGACGCAAGAAATACAGTGTTTCTGGTTGTCTTCAGTCAGAGGCTCATCAGATTCCCTGTTGCATTCCAACAACAAAATACATAGTTGAAAGATTCCTGTTAATGTTGTCCTTTCCTTAGTATATCCATCTACAAACTGTCTTAGAAGAACAACAAAGGTAAAGTATTTAGAAAAAGCAAACTGAACAGGTCTGAATATATGCTAACCTGCAACAATATGCTTTCAATCTCTGGGACAAATTTCCTTTTTAATTCATGAAACTTCAATGAATTTAGTGGTGGTGTGTAAATGAGCATAGAAACCTGCCTAGCATGTATTGGTTTTCTGTAAATTTAACAAGATGCATCAAAGGAAGAAATACCTTCAGATGCCTTTGTTATACAACATTTAAAAAGCAATGCTTTAAATATTAGTGAGAAAACTAACACTGCTGAAGTTATCAGAAAAACAGTACGTGTAGCTCATAAACAGACAACATAAAACCACAGGAAGAAAAAAGGTAGAAAAATACAGCAGATTTTTAAGGTACGTCTACTAATTTCAATCAACTTTCAGTATAGTTTCTCTCTGTCTCAGGCATAGGTATACTATGACTTGGTATCACTTAGTCACACTCTATGCTTTTGATAGAATGTTTATAAGTGCCTTTGTACACTTCCCAGCAATTATTGCTGAAAGGAGTTTATAAACCAAAGCAACAAGCCGTACAGAACAGACCACATTTTCCATCTCTTCATAAGCATAGCAAGGAAAACACATGTGTTAGTAATTGGAAGTACAGACTAGTATGCAGACCTGGAATACTTAAATCCTTTTCTTTTAAGTGGCACATCTTCAAAAGAAAAACTTCTTATAATCCCTACAGTACCAAAGAACGCTAAGGCAAAAGACAGATGCATAGACTTCATTTGCTAAGAAGTTGCAAAATTATGGCTAGTAGAGTGCCTTAACCTGGTATCCAGTTTCCATTTCTCCTCTGATGTCTGTAAGATATTGGCACAATCACTTCTGGCTCAGGGGTCTGACTGCCAGACCAACTAATTGCTCATTTCAATGTCTGAGCAGACCAAGAAAGCATTACAAAAGAGCAGAAAGGCCCTTCCTTTTGGCTATGATAATCTCAAAATAGAGACATTCTACTTTAGTACTGGGAACAGCACTCATGTATTTCAAACTGTCACATGAAGTATTCAGAGGCTACTGTATACTGTTATACTGCAATCTTGTAATTTCTCCATGTGTGTGTATATATATATACAGTTTCTAGATGAAATATTTTTAATATATTTTGAAATAAAACAGTGTCACACTCGGTGTGTTCAAACAGGTAGATTGGAAAATCAGAGACTGTGATGCTGAATTTAATAATATGGTGCTGGAAGTGCTAGTCAGCTGTGCAAACAGATTTGCTTGCACTCAAACTGTCACAGTATGCCTTTCGAAAGCCACCAGAATGAGAAAAAGTTCACCAAAGTATTTTTGACAAAATATTTTCACAATTAAATAAATATGGACACTGTGGAAATTTTTACGTACTATTTATAGTGGGTTAATGTTTAGGAAATTCAGTCACAGATCTGAACCACTGTGCCAAGCACTGTATAAATACCTACCAAAAAGTGGAACCTCATCTACAAATGTGAAGGGCACTGAATGAAATATAGTCTATATTTGATGTGACAGATTTTGAAGTCTGTGGAAATGGCCATGTTGGGTGCCAGAAGTCACTTCAAGAACAGACTCTTAATTAGGTGTATGCTTTTATTTCTAATCCTTTGTATCTCGAGAAAGGCCTTCCTCTAAAATTCAGTATACAAGTATTTCAGTACAGGATTTGGCTTTGATTCACTTCCACTGACAAACTGGGAGAAAAAGCTTGCTGTATACTGTCCTGATTTATGATACCTCCTTTGTTTTTTATTAGAGAGAATGTAACAGATGTCAACATAAGCAGCCTCTGAGGGGTCAGTATGAACAAACAACACTGTCCTATTCTTACCTCTTGGCCATTTCAGAATTGCTATAAACAGATTGACCTAAACGCAGTTGTGGTTTGAAGGAACACGCGCAGAGCAATCGTTAGTTTTACCATGTATATGACACTCTCCAGGATACCCTGACCGTCTGGATTTTACTCATGTTTCTTCTTCCGATATCCACTCTCATAATATAATTTGCTGTTGTCCTCTAAATCACATAACATAACCAACACCTTCTACTGAATATATTCAAGCAGGACAGTCGTTGAGAGAAAGGCACAAGAAAGAACTGAAGTTAGTTACCTCAGGGGACAGCCTAGGTGTTTACTATAAATCTAAGACAAAAGTAAACATGTATATTGCATTACTGCCACTGGTGACCACTGGTAGCCAAAGGTTTATCATTTTCTTGGTATGTGAAGAGACAGCCCTGATGAACGACACTGCAAATGAATAATCATGAAATCACGAGACCAACTTACCAAAAATGAACCTGAACAAGAATCTGGTCTGTGTTTTGAAGACTACCTATTTGACATAGTTTTGTGATCTTGAGCCTGTAAGATGACCTATTTGTTCCCCATTTTCTTGAGTGGTAGAAAAGTTAAAGCTGCAGAAATGAACTATTAGGGATTATTTGTAATTCTCAATTATACATGAAAATATTTCCTTCCATTTACATCTTTGTAATTTTCAGAGTTTTCCCAGCTTTATTTTCACTAAGGCTCATATCTGACAAAATCAGAGGAACATAAGTTGATGCTTAAATTTAAGCTTGAAGTGCTGAACAGGAATAGCAATTAAACCACACCGTTTATACAGTCTTTGGGTAATTCAGCAAGTCAGCTACAACCTCTGACCTGAAGAAACCCAGGAAAGACTCTGGGCAGATTACCTAACAGCACTTTGCACAGTAAGCTTTGAAAATTGCATGGTGGGCTTGTAGAGGCTTTGTAGCACCCGAGTGAAAAAGCACAGGAATAGCTTATTTTTCTTTGTTCAATACTACGTGAAAAATTTGTCACAGAGGCTCTAAAATAAAATGCATGAGATGTTAGAACTTCACCTCAAACAGCACGAATTCACGTGCTGCCAACTTTACAGAGGGAAAAATAAGAAAAGGAAGTGGAGGACATACTGTTAGGCCTGATAGCAGAATCAGAGCTACCCTTCTTGAAGCAAAAATTATTTTGACAAACAAATCAGTAAAAGGTGGCTTTCCTCCTCTTTTGTATTTTCACCACAGAGGTGACATCCAGTACTCACCGAGATTTGGCTGAGACATTGCCATAGACCTCTGTGGTACTGGTGTAGAAGTAGCTGCAGGATGGTGGCTCATGTGGTTCAGCGGCTGGTTCATAGTTTTTCGAGGATCTTGCCATGTTGTAATTTTTTCTATGTGACTGAGAAAGGAAAGATAAAACACAAGCTTAACACAGAATACCCAAGCATTTTATATACACGGTTAGGCATAATGTCATGAAAGTCCTATTTGCTTTTCTTACCCCATGTTTTTCTACCCTTCTCATCTCATCCTAACCCACTTGAAATTATCCATCATCTTGTCATTTTTTTCTTCTGATCTTCTGCTTATATCAAAACACATTTCTCACTTTAAAATATTTTTCACATATAAACACTGTAAAATTTAAGTAAAAAGGTTAAAATTAAATCAGACTTCTTTTCCTGTAAAGTTCATCTCTAAAAACTGAAAGCACAAATTCCTGTTAGGAAAACTTGAAACACAAGTTAAAGTATTCATGAAGTCAGTTGTATTAAGCAGTCTGTAACTTGTTCGAACGTATTCCTCACTCTAGCTACAAATCTGAGACCTTTAACTAGAACTGCCAATTACATACAATGAGCAATAGCAAGAAGTGCTCTTAACAAAAAGACATACTAAAATACCAAACTGGTCAACTTTGAAACTCTGTTTCGCTATCAAAGTTCCTTTCAGCAGTAACATTGTCGTATTTCAGAAGCATTAAAAGACAACAAAATACAATCACTCATTTTTACATTAAGGTAAGAGCTATGAACACATGCAGAGTTGTATATGTGAGTTTGTAGTTAAGATTTTGAGGATCCTTCAATTTTAAATATTTGGGAAAAGAGAACAAGTCTACCCAGTACAGTGCTCGGTCACCCTCACAGTAAAATAGTGTTTTCTGATGTTCAGAGGAAACCTCCTGGGTTTCAGTTTCTGCCCGTGGTCTTTGGCCTGTCCGTTAAAGAGGCTGTATATATTAGCCTGCAGTGAACGGAGCAGATGGAAGCTAATTCATGCCTTTCACTCTGGTGTCCAACTGAAGTGTGTAGCACAAGACAGTCCCTGGCAAAATCTTTGGTTTGTTTCAGGGACAGAAAGACGTGAGTCTCGCAGTTCACGCTGCACCACGCTCAGCACCGTCCGCCACTCAGGGCGCAGGGTTTGGCACTGGATATGGCTTTCATTCCAAAGGTGTGAAATATCACCTTCAGTCAACAGGACAAGCATTTGTCTTCCAGAATTGTCTTCAAATCCAGAAATCTCAGCAGCAAGTACCACACAAATCTTTAAAATTGAGCAGTGGGTAAGACTTGTTGGTTTTCTTTTCTAACATTTCCTGAGGTCCTGTTCTTTAAATTGTTGCTACATCTACCTAATTTCCCACCCCAGTATTGCCGGCTATTATTTTATTCATTTTTTAATTTTAATTTTTATTACTTAATTTTGTCTTCTTGCTTGAATGGTGGAAGATAATAACCATGTCACAGTGATGCAGCACTAACTCCAAGCAGCAGCCCTGGTCATGTCATGGCTATATCACAACAGACAGCCACTAGCTCCTAGAACCAGTCCTGGTGGTGTCATGGCTGTGTCACAGCAGACAGAACACTGGTGGTGGCTGTGTCCCAGGGGAGTTGTTGGTGAGGTTGGTGGCCTGGGAGGGGTATGTAAAGGGCTGTGCCAGACCAGGGCTGGCAGACAAGTAGCCAGGTAAGCAAGGGCCGAGAGGGGAGGGCAGGGAGGGATGGGCAGGGGCTGCCTGTGGCGGTGGAAGGTGGCTTCTCCTTTCTCTTACAGCCGGACGCCTAGATAGGGATGTGACCAGACCATAGCACACTTCTGTCCTCTCCCTCCTCCAACACTCAGGCAGAGAACTGCCAGTGTGCTGCAGGACAGGTAAGATAGCCCCAACCCAGACCCTGTTATGGTCTTACAGGAGGCTGGGAGCTCCCTACAGCCATGCACCCTTTTTCCCCAAGTAGCCAAGGGCTGGGCCACACAGGAGCTCCTAGCACCAGCCCTAGCATCCAGGTCACAGCAGGGAAAACACTGGTGGTGGCCCACATTGCAGTTGGGTTGGTGACACAGTTGGGCCAGGACTGGTGTCTTCTGTCCGCGAGGGAGACATGGGTTGGATAGCCTTGATGTGACGCTGGGAGAGGCCTGGGCAGGGGGGCAGCAGTTGCCCCACGGCAATGAGTGGTGGCTACTCTGTTCTTTGATGCTCCCATCTTTGGCAGCTACATCCCTTGACAGGAACATGACCAGGTCATGGCACGTACCTGTCCTCTCCTTCCACTACCACTCAGTGGACAGTGTTCCAACTAACAAGGGCATTGACCTAAAGATAAGGAAACACACACACATAGCCCTAGTCTGGCACCCTGTTATGGTCCTACAGGCAGCTGGAAGCTCCCTGTAGCTGTGGACAAAGAGAGCTCTGCACCACTCACCATCTCAGTGTGAAACTTATCTCAAAATGAAGTTTGATATTCGTGTTTTTTTCCTGATGACAGGGCGGGAAGGTACGTCCTATGAGGAGCAGCTGAGGACTCTGGGTTTGTCCAGTTCTGAGAGAAGGAGGCTGAGGGGCCACCTCATTGCTCTACAGCTTCCTGACGAGGGGACGTGGAGAGGGGGGCGCTGAGCTCCTCTCCCTGGGATCCAGGGATGGGACATCTGGGAATGGTTCAAAGCTGTGCCCGAGGAGGTTCGGACTTGGCACTAGGAAGGATTTCTTTACCCAGAGGGTGGTCAAACACAGCAACAGGCTTCCTGGAGATGTGGTCGATGCCCCATGCCTGCCAGTGTTTAAGAGGCATTTGGACAATGCCCTTAATAATTTGCTTTAACACTGGGTCAGCCCTGAAGTGGTCAGGCAGTGGGACCAGATGATTGTTGAAGGTCCCTTCCAACTGAACTACTGTATTGTATTGTATTGTATGCTATTCTATTCAGTAGCCCAAAGATAGCCAGTGCTGACTTCAAAACATTCGTGTTTTGTTCCCGCACTGCTTCCTGCTGAATAAATTGACTGTCACATGGACCTGTTGGAGGGAGTCCAGAGGAAGCCACAAAGATGATCATAGGGCTGGAGCACCTCGGCTGTGAGGACAAGCTGAGAGTTGGGGTTGTTCAGCCTGGGGAAGAGAAGGCTCTGGGGAGACCTCAGAGCCCCTTCCAGTCCCTAAAGGGGGCCTACAGGAAAGCTGGGGAGGGACTCTGGATCAGGGTGTGGAGCGATAGGATGAGGGAGAATGGTTTTAAACTGAAAGAGGGGAGATTTAGACTAAAGAGGAAATTCTTTACTGTGAGGGTGGTGAAACATTGGCCCAGGTTGCCCAGAAAGGTGGTAGATGCCCCATCCCTGGAAACATTCCAGGTCAGGTTGGACGGGGCTTTGAGCAACCTGATCAAGTTGAAGATGTCCCTGTCCGTGGCAGGGGGTTGGACTAGACGGTCTTTAAAGGTCCCTTCCAACCCAAACCATTCTGTGATTCTGTGCTCAGCAAAGAGCGCCACCTCTCTAGTCTTGAAAAGGCATCTTCAACAGGTTCTGAAATATCATGTTCAGGGATGCATTCAAGAGACAGGGCCTTTATCTCCTGGGAAAAATTAAATTAAGAAACCTGCCCAAGAAACTCAGATGACCAGGAAACTAATAAAACTGAAGTCTACAAACCACTGGAGCACACATTTGTTGTCACAGTGTTTCTTCCTTTGCAAAATGCAGTGTAGAGAAAAGCAAAAGTAATCTGCTATTCTTGGCAAAACAGGTCAGCAAGTAGTGAAAGTAGACATTGACCAAAAGACGGAATTTGTCATTTAGGCCTTGATCCTGAAACGCTGAACTCACCAGAAGTTTTGCTACAGGTGCCAATGGGAAGTGGGTCATACCCTTTTAATTTTGCACAGATTCACAGCATTGCAGATATTTAGGAAAGAGCACAGCAGGAATGCTTGGTTGCAGTTGGCAGTCTATTACAATAACTATGATTTTTTTTGTCTTGCATTTTCAATACAGGGTCATTGAGTTCACTTTATTGAAACTGTAAAAAAAAATTAAATCATGTAGGGTTTAAGGTAACAGAAGTAATTAAAAATATTCTTCAGCAATACAGTTGACAGTAAACATTATCATCAGCTCAGCAAAACGTTGTCCAAATAATGACTTTGAAAAAAACTTAAGAACAGTACTATTGTTAATATTATCCTCAATACAATTTAAAAGCCAGAGAGTCAAGTAATAGTTACTTTTTTAGAAACACATTTGGCATAACACTCGCTGTTGAAACACTTGGTTTCTGATCACCAGATTAGGATGAAATGAGCTGTAGTTCTTTCTATAAAGGAGCTTTTTTCCACATTGTACCTGAGACAACTCTCCATCCCTTTTTTTTTTTTTAAAAAAATATGCCCACTTAAAATGTCCTGCCTACAAAGGATTACAAGAAAGAGTTCTGCCATTTGCTTTCCCTGAAGTATGTGTCTTTTCTTAGTTATCAACACAGTGAGGCAGTCAGCATTAAGCCAGCACAAAACATGAAGAAACACATAATCTAGAATCAATAAATAAGGAAGTATTTCTAAGTTAATATCTTTCTAGGATGTATCTTTATTGCCTTGCAGATTTTCTCCTTTTTCATTTGAAGTAAGAGTTGCAAACTAAAAATATTAAATCACGTTTTAATAAATTCATAAAGCCTCTTCTCACATAAAAGTCCTCATGAGAAAAGACGGAGATGTTCTGCAAAGCAACCAGTCATGAAACTGTAACTGAAAACTAATACTGGTTTCGTTCAAATTCTCTTTTACCCTTTTTATAGAGAAAACAATCTGTACTTCAATTACACAGGTGAGAAGCAGGGCAATGACAAGCATTTAGCAATGCTTCTTAACTTACAGAAGAATTGAAAAATTGATCAAAAAACATAAGGATCATAAAGAATCCAACTGAATTTAAAACAAAACAAAACAAACAAACCACAGGAATTTTCTGTGTAAACATAACTTCTCGGCAGCCATAGCCAGGATCCACGAGTGGCCTTGCCTGCCCTTCTTGGTGCCATCCTGCTAGTGTACAAACACATCTTCTTCATTACAAAACATGCAGACAGAGTGTCTGAAACAGAACCCTCAAACATGGCACTGATGATATGATTCAAGATCGAGTAATAGCTGGTTGTTACTAGAATTATTAGTATGACCACTAAACCAACTTGGTTTTATCCAGTTATTAAAGAAAAGGCTGTTACATGTTAGACAATGCTTATTTAACAACTTAAGATAGCAGAATTGAAAAACCAACAATTCCCTAAAATCAGCACTAAGATTCTAAAATAAAGGGGCTTGGTTTCAGGCCTGAGAAGCCTCCTCGCCCCAATTTCCATTGTTTATCTAAATACCCCCCTTTTATTTCTACACAGGTATTGGAACAGGTACCAGTTCATTCCACTTGAAATGTATTGGATTTATACTGGGATAACAGATTTTGGACCAGTACCTTTTTATCTATACATGAGAATAAAAGAAAATGTAGCAGTGACAGAAATTAGCCTTTTTTTAGATTCTTACAGCCTCTTGGGTATCAGAACCGACAAAATTCAATTCAGAACAGCCTCTTTTTCCTTAAAGGCCAATGGGTAAAACATTAAATATTACAGGTGGATTTCAAACACTAAAACGCAGAATACTGTCCTAAAATTCAGGACCTTCATTATTGAAATCAATTCAAAGGCAGTTACCCATCTACAATCACCAAATGACAGGTGGCTCCCATCCAGAACCCTGTTACAAACGTTCAGTAATGCACACTGTGTTGAGCAGCCGGATCAGATTCAGTGACCATGAGCAGATGTCAGAGTAGCCTTTAGCTCTGGACTAAATGCTGGACTGGGAGGGAAAGTCCCATGTCCCCAGCCATGTGTTCTCATCCCTCTTCTTGGGCTGACAGAAGTGATCCCGCACACAGTTGTGCAGTCTGCCAGACCAGGCTAAGCAAACCCGCATAGCTAATACCAATTTCTTATTCTTTTCTGTTTTGCCGATTCTGTTTTTGCTGGACTCTCATCCAACCAGCTGTATGGTTGCATGAGGAAGGGAGAGGCAATTCAGAGCCTTAGCGGCAGAAGAGCAGCATTTCTGATTGTGAAACCACACCATTTTACCATTGTTTATTTCAACTCTGGAGAAAAATCATTTCACTTATATGTGTGAAATGTCGTTGTAATGAAGACCATTTATTCAGCTCTGAAATGTATATCTGTACGCAAGAAAAACACTACAGAGAGAACCCCTAAATACCCTTATCTGGGATTGTATCAATCTATCTGTTCCTTGTTTTATTATTTCCAGAACTACTAATCCCAGAAGGATTTTTTTCTTGGCATACATCACGTAGCCTACCAACAATGAGACAGAAAACAAAGCTTCAGACAAAGGCAAATAACACAGGCTAGAAAGCATGCCTTTAGTGCTAAACTGTACTACATGGGTGACCCACTTGGAAGAAAGTAAAATTTTTACTTCTCCCAGCATCTGAGCTTTACACTGGTACAGGAGGAAGGTTAAGCACTTAACTTTCAGGATCACTGAGACAATTAGGAATCACTGAGTATCCCCTAAGGCACCGATCTGTATGCTAGTTTTAGCCGCTTTATCAATGGAATTATATTGTTATAAATCACTTTACACACTTAATTCTGGTGTAGCAGCATCTATACAGAAAGATAACCTGTTACACCAAATCTGTCTAAATTAATACTTCATAAACATCACAAAAACATCTTTCTTTCATTCAGCTCTAAGAGCTATCTTCTGTTTCTGTAACTTGTAAGAAGTTTCCGCTTCCCTTAAGAAAAAAGTATTTTTCTGTAATTGCTACTTTATGCTTTTAATTTTAGCATTATTTCCTGCGAATGGTAGTAACATTTTCACTTTCAAAAGTTTTTTATAAAATAGCTCCAATGTTAGGTAAATAACATTTTTCAATTTCCCTTGTCATTTTTACTTTCCTTTTTCCCCTAAAACACAGGAGGAGAGGAAAATAGGAGATGGAACAATAACATGATTTTTGTTTAAAAATGTGTTTGAATAAAAAGTGCTGATCACATTTAAATACACTTTCTGTCACAAGTATTACTACACTGATTGCTCAACCAAAGATGAAGCTGAAACTCCACATCAGAAAAATTCTGAAAAAGATTAAATGAGTGCTCTAAATCTCTAATTATTTGCTCTTTTATTATTACTATATTCTACTATTATTATATACCTATTACTACCTCTTTCATTGCATGCCATTTTCTGTTCATCATCATACACATTACCCAAGAGACAGCCTAAGAGTGTGGGAGAGAATTAGTGAAACAGTTCTTTGCTATAAATTTTGAAGATAAGTGTCTCCATTACATGTGTATGAACCCAAATAGGAGCCCCCCAAGACATCTTGCCTAATCTATAATATTGAAGCTTCACTGTGAAGTAGAGAGAACTGCTGTGTAGAAACGTAATGAACTTTCAACACCTGTTTTCGTAAGATTCTTATTTGAGGAATATTCAAATATAGGACAAAGTAGCCCCAAAATACATATTCAAATTCTCACTTTCAAGTTTGTCAGATGAAAGTAAAATTTTCAAGAATACCTAGCTGGGGGCTAATACTGTTCCCACTGAAATCAAGTAAAGTTAAATATTTACAACTCAAATGAGATACATCAAGTATCTGTCACATATGACACAGAACGTGCAATCATAAATGCCACCCCAAGCTGCCCCAATCACGGCATTCACACTCAAAAGTCCAATGATGCACAAGCTCAGTAAGTGGTAAATTTTATCCTAATGGTGGCCCCTCATCAGAAAAAAAGTTAAAGCAAAGCTCGGACCTTAACAACTCAGTATTTTACTAGGATTTTTTGACTCTGTTCCACCTGTTGTACCTTAGGCTTTTGTTAAATGTTTCCTGTTTGGGTGTCAGTTTCCCACTTTGCAATGTCAATGTTCTTCAGAATTTGAGCTACTGCTGTGTACTGCATTTTTTAACTGCTAGGCTCTAATCCCTGACTTCCACTGCAGCCTTGCCAAGGCAGCTCCATTAGGTTAAATTAGCAAGGAGCCATATGAAGTATATTAATTCCCTTTCTGCTTGTACTAACTTCAACAACAGATGTATCTCACTGGATTCTATTTTCAGAGTGTATTTTTTTTCTAGTATTAGGAAATTCGGATCTACTCATCTAAAAATGTTTAAGGGGAATCGAGGAGAAAGAACTGATTTGAAATACGTTACTCCGTAAGTACGCTCTCACCTGAAACAACACAAACCTCGAGTCTGGCTAACGCTGTAGTACTCCTACGGGGGTCCTTTGTCAGGGCTCTGTCATACAGACCCAGAGAGCCGATTTTGCGACTGAGCCACATCAAAGCGAAGCTGCTTCAGGGCAAGTGGGAAGCTGATGACTCACCAGCACCAACAGCCCTCATGTTCTGACTCATTAACTGACAGGGCCACAGCTCGCACTGGGCTGGAGCATGTCCAGTCATCCGCTTCCGCTACACCACCATCGCTAAACATTGGGAAATCTGTTTACATCTCCGCAAGCAGAGCCAAATCATTGCCCAACTTCTTCTCTCTGTCCCTCTGTTCCTTGTAAACAAAAAAAGGACAAAAAGGGATCTTGTCTCAAGTAAGAGTCCACTCACAGTGCTTTGATGCTGCATGATATGGCAAATACACTTTTATAGAGATGGAAAGTTTTTTTATATTTAAGAAGATTACCTCGGGGCCACAACGTCCCAGTCTATTGTGTGAGCTTGCTCACGGTACTGCAGCGTAATTTCTGGTAAAACTACAGCCAGAGCCAAGTCACACAGTATTTCAGTAACCATTATCATGAAGGATCTAGCAGCAAAAGAGAAATTGTATGTCAGCCTTCAGTGCCTTAGGAACTTACTTTAAAACATGCTGGTATAAAACAATCTATTGACACAAACCAGAGATGCTCCCACTAACTACAGGAGCAGCTTCTCCCCCCGTGCCCTGCCAGTACCCTCGGCCACACTCTCCAGTTGGGCTCCCTCTCACAAGGCAGAGCGGGGTTCCTCCCCTGAGCAGGAGCCAGTAATTTTGGCCCTCTCTGGCCCTGACGAAAGCAATCACAAGTCAGCTGGCCCAGGATTCTTGAGTGACTGTGACCCACCACGACCCACACGAGCAGCCCCCCGCCTTCACCGTCACCACCTGCTTGGCACCGCCCCAGTGCAGCCTGAAGACAACTTGTGGAAATAACAAAGAAAAATTCACTTTTGTCTTCGTTAATGCCTTCGTCTGTGTAGGTAGGGGCCTAACTCACATGGGTGCTAAGCATTCAGCCTTTCAAACCGTAAACGATTCAGTGGAGTTTAAAGTTATCACCTGTTTCACAGCACACTTTGTGAGGCCAAACACAATGTCACAGTCCGTTCTGCACCTTGCTCATTCCCATCTTCTGCTACCTCCTCAGTTCAGTTGGTGCAGCTGGTGTAGGCTATGGACAGCAACTCAAATGAGCAAAGTGATCCAGATTAAAAATAGACTTAATCAAAATAATTATTAAAATATTGGGTCAGTTTAGCACAACTTAGGGGTTGGTACAAAAGGTGGAGTGATTGGTGAAGGCAGGAACTCTTCACGCATTTCCTCATGGACCGTCATGTTGTGCTAGATAAGATGTCACGCCTTCCCGAGATGAGGCCTTCCGCAGAGACCTGCATGCAGCTCCCACCCAAGAGCTGTTCTGAGACGAGCGCGCACTGTCCCTGGACAGTCCCCCCTGCATGCCCAGTGCAGTGTGCTGCCTCCCTCCTTCCGTTATGCTGCAGTTTTGTGGGGCTGCACTATAATCCAGATTCACAAAATTAAGTGGGTTAAAAAGAACCCCGAATAAGCAGGTAATTGTAGGCTCAAGCACTTGCAGTTGCTTACCTTTAAACACGCAAAGTCCTCTCACCTATTTTTCAGCAACTGTCTCTTATCATCTAATAAGGTGCCACAGGGCAGAGGCAAAAGGAACCTGTGCTATCACCATTACTGTTGTCGTTTCCTTTACAAGTCGGGGCAGGTTCAGGATACCGCACCCCTCAGATCTTTAGGCACTCGTTCCCTGCCCAAAAGAAGCTTAGAGGACTAACCTCACAACACAAAGGGCAATCGCTAAGTGGAAGTGCGTTTCTATGTGCTCCTGAATGCATACGAACCCATTTCTGTGAAAAAAGGCATCAAGAGGCAATCAAGAGACTTCAGGGCCTTGGGGCAGTTGGTAAGGGAAACTGGAGCGCAGGTTACTTTCTCCTCTCTCCTCCCAGTTGTGGGCAGCAACATAGGAAGAAACAGACTATTAATACATGGCTCCATGGCTGGTGTCACCACCACAATTTTGGGCTTTACAATAATGGGATGCCCTACACAGCATCAGGCTTGTTGGCGTTGGATGGGATTCACCTTTCTGAAAGGGGGAAGAGGGTCTTTGCTCATGAGCTAGCGGGGCTCGCTGACAGAACTTTAAACTGGGCTTGAAGGGGCAGGGGGGCAGTATCAGGCTTGCCCATGCCAAACTGTGGGACGACGCGCCAAGGTTAGAGGGACAGGGTGCTAGTGAGGGCCTGCAGCCTGTTGCTCTCGGACGTGCTGCCTACACTGCAGCACACTTGGAAGTCTTACAGAGATGAGCCAGGGGCTCCTGAGGTCATAGGAGCCAAGAGGGAAACACCAGTGAAATACCTCAAAGGAATTAAGGGATGGTGACACGGCCAACAGCCCAGCTGAAGTGCCTCTACACCAATGCACGCAGCATGAGCAACAAACAGGAGGAGCTGGAAGTCACTGTACTGCTAGAAAGCTACAACCTAATTGCCGTTACTGAAACCTGGTGGGACGAATCCCTGACTGGAGCGCACCTATCAATGGCTACAGGCTCTTCAGAAGGGACAGGTGAGGAAGGAGGGGAGGAGCGGTTGCCCGCTACATCAAGAAATGGAGAGTCTGAAGAGCTGTCTCTGAAGAACAGCTGGTTAAAAGCCTGTGGGTAAGAACTAGAGACCAAGGCAACAAAGGGAACCTTGTGGTTGGCGTCTACTACAGGCCACCTGATCAAGGGGAGCCTACTGACAGAGCCTTCTTACTCCATCTCCAGAAGGTATCGTGCTCATAGGCTCTTGTCCTGCCGGGGGACTTCAACCACCCTGATATGTGCTCGAAAAATAGTGCTGCGAGCTGCAGGCAAACCAGAAGACTCCTGGAGTGCATCGAGCATAACCCAACAACTGGCAACCTCTCTCCTCACACCTCTCAAGTGGATGGACCATAAGGCAAGGACTGGGAGAGCAAAGTCCCTCCCACTGTGAGAGAAGATCAGGTTCATGACCGCCTGAAGAATCTGAACATATGTAAGTCTACAGGACCTGATGAGATGCATCCCAGAGTCCCAAGGGAACTGGCCGATGTAGTTGCCAAGCTGCTCTCCATGATATTTGAAAAGTCACGGCAGTCAGGTAAAGTCCCTGGTGACTGGAAGAAGGGAAACACTGCATCCCTTTTTAAGGTAGAAAGGAGGACCCTGGCAACTACCAACCTGTCAGCCTCACTCTATGCCTGGGAAAATCATGGAACAGATCTTCCCAGAAGCTATGCTTAAGGCACATGGAGGACAGGGAGGTGATTCGAGACAGCCAGCATGGCTTCAGCAAGGGCAAGTCCTGCCTGACCAACCTAGTGGCCTTCTATGATGGAGTGACTACACCAGTGGACAGGGGAAGAGCTATAGATGTCATCTATCTGGACCTCTCTAAGGCCTCTAACATGGTCCCCCACAATATCCTTCTCTCTAAATTGGAGCGATATGGATTTGATGGGTGGACTGTTCGGTGGATGAGGAACTGGCTGGATGGTCGCATCCAGAGGGTAGTAGTCAACAGCTCAATGTCCAGATGGAGATCGGTGACAAGTGGTGTCCCTGAGGGGTCCATATTGGGATTAATACTGTTCAGTATCTTTATCAATGACATAGACAATGGGATCAAGTGCACCCTCAGCAAGTTTGCCGATGACACCAAGCTGAGTGGTGTGGTTGACATGCCTGAGGGATGGGATGCCATCCAGAGAGACCTGGACAGGCTGGAGAAGTGGGCCTGTGGGAACCTCATGGGGTTCAACATGCCCAAGTACATGGTCCTGCACGTGGGCTGGGGCAACCCCTGTTATCAATACAGGCTGGAAGGTGAAAGGATCAAGAGCAGCCCTGAGGAGAAGGACTTGGGGATGTTGGTGGATGAGAAGCTCAACATGAGCCGAAAATGTGTGCTCGTAGCCCAGAAAGCAAACCGCATCCTGGGCTGCATCAAAAGAAGTGTGGCCAGCAGGTTGAGGGAAGAAATTGTGCCTCTCTACCCCACTCTGCTGAGACCCCCCTGCAGTACTGCGTCCACCTCTGGGGTCCCCAACATAGACAGCAGGTCCAGAGGAGGGCCACAAAAATGATCAAAGGGATGGAACACACCTCCTATGTAGAAATATAGGTGGGGGTATTCACACATTTGCTGTGAGGACAGGCTGAGAGAGTTGGGGTTGTTCAGCCTGGAGAAGAGAAGGCTCCAGGGAGACCTTACAGCCTCTTCCAGTACCTACAGTACCTTCCAGGGCCTACAGGAAAGATGGGGACAAACTTTTTAGTACAGCCTGTTGCAATAGGACAAGGGGTAATGGCTTTAAACTAGAAGAGGGTACATTTAGACTAGATATTAGGAAGAAATTCTTTACTGTGAGGGTGGTGAAACATTGGCCCAGGTTGCCCAGAGAGGTGGGCGATGCCCCATCTCTGGAAACATTCCAGGTCAGGTTGGACCGGGCTTTGAGCAACCTGATCACATTGAAGGTGTCCCTGCCCATGGCAGGAAGGTTGGACTAGATGGCCTTTAAAGGTTCCTTCCAACCCAAATCACTCTGTGATTCTATGATTCTAAGAGTGAACTCTTTCCAATTATTTTCTAAATTATATTTATTTTAAAACTTCAGTCTAATTCAAATATTCAACAACTACTGGTCTGGGAAAAGATCCATACACTATATTCACATTTAAAAAAAAAAAAAAAGTGACTGTCAAGAGCAAATAAGACTTCCATCCTGCACACACCAACTGAGAAATAACATGTGTTAGCATACTCACTGTTACGGTGGTACCTACTAGCCTATCTTTCTTTGCACCAAACAATAAATGTCAGTTGTTTACTGTACACATCAGCCCTGGTACATTCTTGTCAATTGCCTGAGGGCAGACAGTAAACCATCACTGAGCCAGTCCCTCATTTCCTCTCCTACAGAAGAGTATTCAAATAGAGTAGCTTGCTTTCATCTTTCCCAGTGCCTTTTATACACCAGCATCTTTTACCGTATCAGTCCCATCTGCCAAACAGTTCACTGGTTTTCTGTTATTCCAGGTTCAGTGCAAAACGACTTCTCATTTTGGAACTGTCAATGCACTTGACCTAGCCAATTTCACAGTACTTTATCATTTAATTCCCTTCCCCATGTCCTTTGCTTATCTAGCTTTGATCCCCCTAAACATTTGTCTCAAGTAAACAAGGCACTAGGTTCTGGGTTTGGTTTTTTTTGCAACTCTCTACATTGAAAGAAACATCCCGTGCGTCTTTGCCTTGTGAGCTCCCTCAAAATTCTTAAATCTTCTTAAACATTTTCTCCTTTGTTCTACTTTTAAACTTATTTCACACGCTAGCCGCTTTCACTAGGGTTTGACTTCATAGCTGCACAAAATCAGCTTTAAATGCCATTTAGTGCAAACTGTTTTAAAGATCCTATCTACCAAAAGGGAAAGAGACAAACATATGTGGGAGTTTGGTGAGCTGTGCTGTAAATTGGGGAGAAAGGAGATACCCTTACTAAAAAGCAGAAATAAACAAATAAAAATCTCACCTTCTTGCTAAATTACTTCAGAAAGGTTAAAAAAATAAAAATAAAAAAAAAAAACAGTGTGCACCTTGTATTTTCAGTGGCCAGAAAAAAAGATCCTTTTTCTTGGACTATAAATTCTGGCTGGCTTTTCACAATCTTTGTTATATTTGAGCAAGCTGTGGAACAGTTGATTCAGGTTGTTCACCGATCAGTTTGGAAGAATCTGGTTTGGTTTTCACTTACTGTTAGAGACATCAGATACATAAATACATTTCTAGCTCCAAAACACTTTTGACATAAAAGCTGTTTATAAGACATTTTATTTCTACTGCCTGGATTTTACTAAATGTTGACTATTTCAAAAAATGCTTCTTTCAGGCTTAATGCTGTATAAATTTTATACCCTTTTTTCCTAAATATGGCATTGTTAAAGATATTGTAAAAGCTATTTTTTCACCTGCAGTTCACTTCAAGTGAAATCTATTTTAAGCCTTGCCATTTTTTCATGTCATGGTTATTCCTTGCCAGCTGCAGTTACATAGCATTACAAAAGAAAGTATAAAGGTACCAAAATTAACTTACTGATTTTTCATGGTAACATAGATGGAATCAACATTTTGGAAAGCCAATCTACCCATTCTACCAGTTAAACTACGTAGTTCTTTGAGATTTTCAAATGCTAAACGAACTCAACTGGAGTCTGAAGTCATGATTTTTTAAAACATATTTCTTGAGAACTGCTTCACTAGCCTCACAGAATCTTGTTCATCTGTAAAAGCCTAGTATCAACTTCTTAAAAATCTTAGCTCTATTATTCTTTTTTAAGTGACCTTTACGTCTTGGAGTCACAGGTGAGCAAAACTTAAGATATTAATTGAATGGGAATGATTTTTAGCCTTAGAAACAATTACCCTACATGCATGTGTCCAATTCCCACAGAAATTAATGGAATTCATGTGTATATACAGACAATACACTATCATATTGTGCGAAAAAAAAACCAAAAACAGGATAAGGGCTGTGAAGGTCCTTCACTATACTGGATCTTTGACATCATGCAAGTGAATAAGCATGAAAGGAAAGACCACAGAGACAATATTATTTGTCATTAAACAGAGAATTCAAAAACCATCACTACAATCTAAAGAAATGAAATCTACTTAGTACAGTCTTAATTTATTAAAAAAAAACCAACAAACAGTTAAGTCACAAGATTCCAATTCACCCCCCAAAAAAATCACATGAAGTGACTTCCAGAAGTATGATTTTAGCCCTCTAAGGAAAAAAAAAAATGTGCACAAGTACTTAATTCTGTGTAACAATTAGGTGAAAAAAATTACTGTTCATATAAAAATATCCTTTTTTTTTCTCTTATGAAAACCTTTGGTCTAATTTCCCTCACACACTTCAAAATGATTTCCAGGCCTAGTGTCTGTTCCTAGGAAACTTCAATAGGAGAAGGGTGAGATCCGCTGTATACAGAAAAATAAAAATACTGGTTTGGGTAAAAAATTAACTCACAAAGGAGTAATTTTAAATGCTTACCAACAGCAGTTACATTTACCAGCACGTTTAGAAACCTCTAAACCCACTGCTCACTAGGGAAACACCAACAGTTCCCTAAGGATCACAGCACCAGCAGTGCCGCCGCAATACCACCATGAATGCCTTGCCTTAAGGTGGTTAGTTTAATCAAGGGTGGGGCCAGGTATCTCTGAAGGAGATGAAAAGGATCAAGGAAATTCTATAATTAAGCAGTATTTTACAACAGCTTATGGCAGCTGCTGGAACCGGTGGAGGACTGGCTGTGGGGTGCCAAACAACTAGCAAAATTCTTCCTCACCAGGCAGCACGCAGCTTACCACCCTCGGCACTGTCCCTGCCCCACCAACACCTGCTGGCTCTGCAGACTGGGGGGTGGACTTCAGGTATTGCTGTCATCTTTCTAATCCTGAAAGGGGGAGGAACTGACTGTTCATTAAAAAAGTGAGAACCATTTTAGATTGTCTCTACTAAGAAAACTGCACATATGCTATGCGCTCCCTTGGATATTAGAAAGAGAATTTGGGAATGCTTCTTTGTAAGAATCCTCCATTAAGGACTCTTCTTAATTATTAACAAAATACGAATGGGTTAATTAATTCTCAACTTCAGGTAGCTTCAGTTTCAAAAGATGAATGTATATATGCAAATATTTTGTATTTCTTTGCAGATATTCTGTCTTCTCCATGGCCATTACATGCACAAAAGAAGGGGAGGATGTGGTTCCACAACTGTATGAGAACACACTGCTCTGTCTGCAGCATGCAGTCGGATTCCTCTTCCTTTGCCGCGCTTCTCTTCCCCTTCTCTCACGACAGACTGGTAAATTTCAAGAATCAAGTTCTGCCTCTCATCACAACATGAAAAGGCTTTACAGAACCTACAGCACCATGTCCTAACATCATGCACCCGCCTCTGTTTGATAACTGTAACTCATTAAGTTGACTGCAACAGTCCCCATAACGTGGGAACTACCTTCCAAACATGTAAGATACGGTCACTTCTCTTAAAAATGTGAAGCTTGGAGATCATCCAGTAATTTCAGTAGGATAGCCCAATTTTCATGGCTTGTCACTTGCTCATAGCTCTGTTAAACGCGAATTTAAGTGGAAATGGGACTGAGTTAAATTATGATCTGAATCGCATCTTGTTAAAGACCATGAGCTTCACTCTGGTGTGAGCCCACACAGAACCCGGTTGGAGAAAAATCTTTATTAACACAGACAGTTTACATGCCAGACTGTGCAGACAAAGCATCAATTTCATTAGGTTTGCAGTTGCCTTAGTCTTTTCTTTTAGCTTATGTTTACATTACACACACAAAAAAAGGAATGTGAAAAGTTTAATACAATGAACCAAAAAAACACACTCAGTGTTAGCTTCTTTTGGTCCTCTCATGGTTGTGCATTGTGATACCATTGTTCACTACATAATCACACGCTATTTTTCCCAGAGTGCCTGCTTTACTTACCGAGTGCCTTTGACTATTTGAAGGCTCAGTTACTGACATGCTGTTAAGTATTTTCTTTATCTAGCATGCAGTTTCATCCTGTATTTACTGCAAAATTGTCAAACTCCATTCTAGTGACAGATATAATAATCTGCCTTTAAAACGTAACGACTAAATCATCACAGCGCATCTTCAGAGATTTCCAGTAATTTCAGGGAGCACTTTGAAACATCTATGCCCTGACCTTACAAAATAGGTATCGCTTTTGTATTCAAAACACAGCATCCAGTGACCTCAGCTATCACTGTGAATGCCTGGCATATTTAGGAATCACGGTGGGGTTAGTGTAGGCCGGGGAGTTCTTTCTCCCAAACACATACACCCTTTCATGCAGTCAAATGGAGATTAAAAAAATCATTTTCATACAGCGAGCACTAAAACAGATGAACAGAAGATGAAGGAGAAGAGCCTTTCTTTAGGCTATCTTGTGAAGACACAACAATTCACAAAAAAATTTTTAGGAAAGAATGGGTAAAAACAGCATTCCCCATAGACAACATTTATCACACCCTTCTCCTGTAGCTTTATCACCTGTAACAACCACATTAAAAATGAATACTACCTGCAGAACAAGTATTTCTCCATTAGCCTGACATTTGCCACATCATATAAAGAAAAGTTGATGGGTCTGGTTCTCTTCCAGATACTCGAAGAAGAATGCTATTACCTTCTTTCTCATACACATAAGTGGAGTGTACATTTATTTCTAGATCTCCTCTAAGAAGATATGTGATAAATAACGTGTTTTTGTAAAAAAAAAAAAAAAAACAAAACAACCCATAGTGTTGGTATTACACAAGAAGCTAGACAGGATGAGTTAGACTATTGGTGTACGCATGGTTGCCTAAGTACAGACACAGAGTATTTCTCTGGCAGTGACCTATGTCCAGGGCCCCGCTGCAGGCATATTCTACGGAGTGCCGGTAAACTTGACAAATGGCTACGATTCTCCTTTCACAGAATCACAGAATGGTTGGGGTTGGAAGGGACCTTCGGAGATCATCTAGTCCAACCCCCCTGCCAAAGCAGGGTCACCTAGAAGAGGTTGGACAGGATGGCGTCCAGGCAAGTTTTGAATATCTCCAGAGAAGGAGACATTCATGGGACAATACTCTGAAGCAGGAAAATCAGAGAGTTGCAGTGCATTCCCTGCTATGTAGCACAGGTGACTTGACTAACATATTGATGCTTCTTGCATTTCTCTGGGGCAGACCATGGGACATTTGGGCTCTTGCAAATAAACCAAAAACTGATTTAAAGTCTGTCCTGTTTTTTCTGTGGTTCTAAATCATAAACAATACATGAGGCAGTTTAAGGTCACAATTCAATCCCAGTAGATTGCATGAAAAAAACACAAAGGTGGCCTACACTTGGCTAACAGAACCTCCCTGAGGTTTCATGGCCGCCGCACGGCTGATGGGGGTGGCCTACCCGGCATGGCACGCTCTCACCATTCTCTTCGCCTCACTCCCAGCAGCCATGCAGCGGCAAGGTGAAATGCATGAACACCTTGGTCAACTTGCTGAACGTACGGAAACAAAACCTTGCTGATTATTTCAGCTAGATCTGACTGCCCCTGCAGCCCCATGGCTGCTAGTCAAAACAAAACGGAGAAAAAGGTTTGGCAATATGAGGGCAGGGCCAGGCTGCTGGCTTTCAGCAGTACCCTGAAGCCAGAACAGCTTAAACTGTGAGATGGCTGGGTTAGCGTCAGCTTATTTCATATTCAGTTGTGGTCTAGTGCTTTCTGACAGAGGATGGAAGAACAGGAAAAATTAATGAAAATCTACAGCAGTATTTTCATTTTATACTAAAACGGACATCAACAAACATATGCTTTGCTAGATTTTTCATACAAAGAACTGTAACAACTTGCCTCTCTCAAGCAGAAGACATTTGCTATTCTTAGGGCACTCTCCAAGCCCTCGCTGGCACTTCAGAGTAAGCTGGTGTAGCTAGCCCACGGCTACAGCTGCTGCGAAGCACCCCGGGGTGGCCCCCACCGATATCCTTCACACAACTGGTGGGAGGCAGCCAGAACAGCTGTTAAGTATTACTTTCAAGCTTCAGCATCTTAATTATCTGCGGACATTATTCACTGTTAATCAGAAAAGCAAAAAAGTTGGCCTTATTCAAATATTTTGCAACAGATCATGCACACAGTATATGCATATGAAGAGAAAATAGCTATTAGGCGTAAAAGCTTAAAGCTGCAAGCTATTGATTTCATTTATACCGTTCAACAGTTGGAAAGAATAAGATTTTATCTTTCATTATATCACTAAAAGCACCCAAACACATAAAACCCCCAGTATCTCTCAATCACTTCTCCTTTGAAAGTGCAGAAATTAATAACTAACATTGAATAGTTCAACTATTCATTACTGTAGTAGGTTCAAGTGTCTGTCTACAGTACTTCAACCCGTAGGTTTAGCTAATAAAATTCATGGCAGTTGCTTTTAAGACACTGATAATGTTTCATGAAAATTTCATGAAGCTTTAACAAGGAGATGCAATGTAATTATTAAACTGATTGAACCATGGACTTTGTTCCCCTACCACATGTTCATCGTCATTTCTAATCTTGAAGCTGGAACATTACATAGGTATTTGAATATTTATTATCCTATGCTAAGCACTAATTAAAATAACTTCTTCAGTGAAAAGAGTTGCTCTTCTCCTGAATTAGTTTCAGCATTATTTGCTACTGTGAAGAGAACTTCAAGAATGTCCTGCTAAGCTTCCCTGTAACTGACTGATTCCATTGTTGGTATACGCCGAGGACTTAAAAAACATTAAACTAGTTATACAAATGGAAACAAAACACCCTTTGAGTTCTATTGACAACTTAACCTTTAGAACTTGGATGAAATCCCAATTCTTGAGAGAAAGAAGAAAAGGTACTGAATGAAACTATTATATAGAACATTCTTATGGGATTTTTTAATGTATAAAATATGTAATAGCATTAATGCATCTGTTTACTTGATGAGTGCCTGTAGCACTCATATTTAAAGAGACATATTAATGATACTCTTAAAACCACATTTATTTTATTTTGGGGAAAAGTGTAATAATCTGAAGGCAAAATACTCCTTTGAGAGATACATGACATTTTCAGATTCATAAAGTTACAGAAATTGTTAAATAGGTTACAGAATGAAAAATAATTAACCGTCCTCCACTTGAGCTAGAGGGCTATAATCAGGTTTTGTTGTGAATGCCTCTATTTACCAATATAAAACCCATGTCAAAAGCAACCATACTTATGAACAATCAAGGTTTATATACATGAAATATAAAATGGTGCTGTCTTGTAACAAGAAAAGGAGAAGCAGCCCAATCTAATACATATTCTTTTACTACCAAGTTGGCATTTCTAGACAAGCTGTTATTATTTTAACATATTCTGCATTCCAGTAAAAATAAATAAATAAATAAGCAAGAAACCCCCCTTCAACTACGCAGAATTCCCTTATAGGGAAATAATCAACATCTTCCTCAGGCAAGAAGAGATTGTAGGACAGCCAACCAACCCAGAACAAAACAGGACATAAAATCCCTATAAAGTTATAGAAAAATTCTCTTTTAAAGTTGTATCCCACTGCATTGGCCAGAGGTAGAGAAATGTATGACACTGCAGAATTTGGTCCCAGAATTCTCTTCTGCAGTCTAGATTTTTATTTCATGTTTTGCTTTCTGAATCTGTCAGAAAAATCACCATTAATGTTTCCAGAGCATTGTACATCTTATGTGTGCAGAAAAAAAGTGGGATTTTTTTCTAGTACCAGTGCCTTTTTGATCAGAGAACCAATAGGGTTGAACTCATCATAATACCAATAAAACTCTGCTATTTGTGCTATTTAACTAACCATCACGTTCTGTTTTATCTTTGTGATTTGAAGAATAACTGTCAAGAGCTTCAGATCATTCCAATATAATCAAGCACACTTTCATAAAAGGTTTTTGTTGCAGAAATAAATTATTTTCTACTCCAAAAGCAGGCACACCTGCAATCCTGTCTACCTGTTTTTTGATATCATACAGCAACCAGCATTTCTTAAAAAGACAATAAAATAGTGTTACCACAGCCTCTAAAATGTCTTTCCACAAATGCACAGTAGTTATTCTAACTTTTTCCTATGACAAGCTCTCTTTTTCCAGTTCTGCTTGGTCAGAGTTTCCAAATGATAACATGAATTGGCTTGAGGAATATATTTCCCAAACAGATGATTCTCCCTCACTGGAAACTCAGCACTCTGGCTCAAAATATACACATCTGTGCAAAGCAGTTCCTGGTGCTGCAACTCTCATTCAGAGATCATTCACACAACCTCAGCTTCCAGGTCAGTACATTTATTAAGCTCAAAAAAAGTCAAAATAGCTTCTGCTCTCCGAACTTCACAGGCAGCAATCTTTATATTTTAATAGGAATGCCAATGGCTACAGCACAACAGACATGCAGAGCCAAACTAGATCCTAAAATACATTTTTTGGTTTTCCTCAAAGCCCCAAATCCCTAATTCTTCAGACCAAAATTTACATCTTGTCAGTAAGACTTTAACTAGTTTGCTAAAATTCCTTTGGCAAAAGCATTGTCTCCGACGATTTAGTTACAACATAAGAAATTAAAAATTATGTTTAGGCAACAAGCTTCATTCATTGTATCACAAATGTAACTATTCACATGAATAAAATTACCTTGGATGTATATTTATCTACCCCAATAGTGGCTATGAGGTAGCTAGAATTATTTTAAATTTCAAACCCCTCAAATCTCTCAGTATTTTTGAAAATAATTTTTTTGTTATCAAAAAATTGTCAGGAACAACTTTGTGACTGTTAACCGTAAGCGCTGAAGTTTTATCAACTTGCCAGTGATGCAATGCATCACACTTATTTTGCATTTATTTAATGAAAAATTGTATTTAATGAAAGTACACAGTTGTGTTACAAGATTGCCTGCTGCTTGTGGAAGTAAATCTTCTATTGATTTCACTGGGAGCGATGCTTGTACAAGGAGTATGGAATCATTTAGAGGGGTAAGAAAGAATCTGTGCTTCACGCTGCTTATCTAACCACCAAACTCTAGTTTTCGGTCCCTGCTCTCCTTTCAGTGTTATCTGATGCAGAGTAAGAAGCATTCTTTCAAACTTATGTGTCCAAAGTTAAATAAACACTTCTAAATTTCTTTTCTAACGTGTAATATGTATATAAGGACGTGGACATGTGGTTACTTGAAAGAGCTGTACTGCCCAAGCATTTTTGCAAGGTTTGAGAACCCTGCCCCCCTGCACCAGGGTCTGTACTAACTAGTACTAGCCTGCTAGTCAGTGGTAACCACACACAGATGACATTCTTGCAGACAATCACAGCCAGAGGGGTGGAGGATCCATACACATTCAAAAACCAACCAACTAACAAGCTTGCCAACCCTACTAACCCCAACCCTACAAACCCAAAACTTTTACATCTCATTCAGACAGTGGAAAAAAGTTAAGATTCTAGACAATATGGGCAGAGAAAGAGGGTATCAGGGTACCTGCGACATTTCCTCCATAAAATAAGTTCAATGGGAGAAAATCTGCTTCATTTAAAATAATACTGAGACGTTCGTGAACTTGAACGGATCAGGACTTCATCTTGCTTCCTCTATTTGGACTATTTTTATCACTTCCTCAGTAGTAAGGACAAAAGACAATTCAGGATAAACATAATCTGTAACAGACAGAAGGTAGAATAGAATGTTGCTCTCTTCCCAAGTCCTCATAAGGTGAGGAAAAGGAAAGCAATCAACCAAAATCAACTGATGTATGCTAAGGAAAATGGAGCATAGCTCTTTCCTCTTCCCTGGAAGATTAAGAAGACATCCATTAGGACTTCTGATATTCAAAAAACACCCTCACTTTCAGGACCTGAAGAAACATCTGATTGATTCTACGAAAATAATGACAAAAACCTGTGTCTCATCAACATCAACATCTTCTCTACTATTCCATATTACCCATTTAGAAGGTTCCCTCGGAACATGGAAAAATTTCAAACGGTTTAACCACTTATATGGCATATGCACATGAGAAAAATCCCACCGCTTCCTCCAGTGAATTGACTCACAGAGAACAAGTTAAAATTGGTCAAATTTCTCACAGCATCTCTGGGTTTACATGTTTTTATTACCCTCTTGCTTTTAATTTTGAAGCTCAGCTTAGAATATAAAAAAAAAAGTTTCATAAAGAAATGGTTCTTTTCACAGTCGGCACTGGTTATCCACTGCCTTCTGCTCACATGACTTTAACTAATGGGTTATGTGCTGCGAGGTCCTCAGTACCTCACTCCACTAGACAAAAATGGCATCGGGCTATCTATAACTTTTTCAGGAGTTTCTTACTCCCAAAATATTCGTGCCAGCTCTTCAGAAAGTTTTAGTACACAAAGGTCGGGAGGTGTCCTATTTCAATTTTTTTTTTTTTCTTTGCAATTTGTGGTAGAGATGATTAGCTAGCAGATGAATTTTTCTTGGACCTTATTTCTACCTTCCATATGATGATCTGCTTAGTTCCCATGGAAGAAAAGGCAGTACAAATAACCATACTAATCACTAGAGTTCAGAAAGTTGGCCTTTTACAATCTCAAGCTACTGTGTATCCAGGAAATCCTGCCAGACAGTCACTGTTTGCAAATGGTTGGGAAATGTGATGTTTTGCCACGAAAAACAGATGAAAAGCAGGATCTGGTTAAAAGACCAAGTCTTTGCCCAAACAAAACCTTTCCAAAATAAAGAAACAATGTCTGGTAGCTGACAGTTGACCTCAGCTGAGGAAGGGTGACAGTTCTGCCCTGGTCCTCTCTGTATATAATTTGAGGATTTTAAAATGAGGCCAGAATTTCAAATAATATTTAGCTGACCATAAGGAATTGTTGTCAATTCTGACACTATAGTAATATTCTGATCAAACATAGTCTATTTGAAAGGAAATCTGTCTTTTTAAAAGTTTAAGTAAAAATGTGGACAAGCAAGACTCATAAAAATATGAGACATTTAACAATGTAGGTGCACCTCACCAATTTACAATGGGGTGCACTGTTCAGTTAGAAGTACAATTGCACACTTTTTTGAGGATTACTGGTACAAGTATGACAAGTTGTGTACATTTCAAAGGAATACACTGTGCCGTATTCAAAAGCAATAATGCTGTGATATTGAAGCACCACATATTAACTGCATTATTTAGTAATGCAAAGGAGAGTGACTGATCAGGTAATGTTTAGCCTATGCACTATACCTGGTTAATAAATATAATTTTGGGGCGGGGGGGGGGAAGAGAAAGAGGCTTGCTATCCTCAGAAAAGGTGTGACTTCTTTTTTCTTTAATATTAGAATGCTGTACCATAGCTATGAAAAATGCTGACACTGACTGAAAAAACATTAAAAAGGCAGTGTCATAAAATGCTGTAAAGTTTTCTAATAAACCATTTAAAATCTGGTATCTAAAATCTAGTAGGAATTAAGTATTTCAGACCAGCTTCTTGCCTGGAAAACATTCTCCCTGAATTTCAGTCGGACTTCTTATTAAGTAAATGCAGAATTATTTCATAGAAACATAGAATATTCTGAGTTGGAAGGGACCCATGAGGATCACCAAGTCCAACTCTTGACTCCACACAGGGCAATCTGAAAGTTAAACCAGGTATCTGAGAGTCATCCAAACGCTTCTTGGACAACAGGCCTGGGGACATGACCAGTTCCCTGGGGAGCTCTTTCCAGTGTTTGACCACTCAGTAAAGGACTCTTTCCCAATATCCAGTCTGAATTTCCCCTCACACAGCTTTAAGCTATCTCCTTGCATCCTGTCAGCAGACACCAGGGAGAAGAGATCAGCACCTCCCTCTCTGCTCCCCCCATGAGGAAGCTGTAGACAGCAATGTGGTCACCCTTCACACTCCTCTCCTCCAAGCTGCACAAACCTAGTACCTAAGCTGCTTCTCTACTCCTTCCACCACCTTTCTTGCCCTCCTTTACAATTTCATATTTTAAGTATTTTTGATAGACTGTATTTTGTTGAGTTCAAAGCCTTAAAATCCTTTATGGTCTTTAAAAAAAAAAAAAAAGACAAAAGAATTTGTAATATCCAAATTCAATGAAATAGTAAATGAAAGTGAACCCTTGACCAAAAATAAACTAGTAGGAGGCAAAAGAAACTTTGTGAGAACGCAAATTTAAATATGACCTGCAAGGAGCTCTGTCATCTTAATGAAGATTTGTGATATTTTATTGGCATACTGAGTTCAGAGGAGAGCAATACAGCAGCCCTATTTAAAAATCTAACCATATGTTAGTACTTTCATAATCTACAATAATGAAAGTAATCAGACTGTTACCTGACTAAGAGGTAAGAGCAATCATCCCGTATTTTTGTTTTCAGTTCAGCTTCTATCAGCCAAAACACAACCACAGTCTTTTTCTTTGGGTACAACTAAATTGTGACCCAAGATACACATCATGTATGTGCCCCTAAAGCCACAACTACAACACTGATGAAGTCAGAGAGTACTGACATTACTGTCCTTGACACAGGTAGCTTTGTGTAGCCATCTTTGTTCTTGCATATCATGAAGCCAGTGCAGGGAATGAAATGGAACAATTTCCTTGTCTCATCAACCAGCCTCTGCATCAGGGATCATACCAGATGACAAGAAGTGGGAGGCCACTTCAATGTCTGGCCGCTAATCAGCCCCTTATCTCCGTTAGCAAAACCAGCAGCTGGAAGGAAGACCCAACAGAAGAGCAGCTCTCTGCTCCTACCAGGGAGGGAACTGAGTAACAGTTGAACAAGAGGCAGAATATAAGTAACTTGAGGGGCAGCCTGTAGGCCCCTGCCAGTTGAACCACCAAAAAGGAGGGGAAAATTATTTTCTACACTTCCCTTTTAAAATCTGCTCTCACCTCACTCATCTACTGGGTTCAACCAACTGTACATGCTTTATTTCTCACTTTCCAATGTCACAGTATCTTCCACTACCAAGGATATTGTGTTCTTTTTTCCATTGAAGTCAGCATCAGTACTTAACGCTAATTCCAGTTAGACAGACCGCATCATATAATACAATCTTATGTACTGATTTGTTGTCATGAAGCATATAAATAAAAACAGACAAGAACAGGAAAGAAACCAGAATTGCTGGGTTTTTTCTCATGGCAACTAACTACTTTCTATTGCCACAAACTCCTGATCCAGGGCAAGTGTGAAGCCATTGATCTTCTCTGGACCTTCCAGACCCTAAGACATGAAGGCCAATAAATGACCCGAGACAAATAACAACTTCATATTTCCATATGACTGTTGTTCCCCCCAAGCTTTTCTGTATGCTCTCTGGAAACATGGCAACAATACTAAAAGTATGACCATACTAGTCACAAACGGACAAAACCCCACAATATTACACTCCAAGTCATTTCTTACAGACATCTTCTCCAAAAACAGACAAGTGCATGTTTTTCTACCAAAACTGAACATACAGAGAGAAAAAACAAAACAAAACAAAAAAATAAACAAACAAAAATTTTCTTCTTGTTCAATGTGAAATGAACATTACATGTAACAGCTTCTGCTAGGAACCTCTAGACTTAACAAACATTCTGCAGGTCACCCAGTTACAGACCTTGGCTTTGCAAGACTCAGCTAAAAAATAAAACACTATTTTGTGCCTGTAATTTACAAGACAGTTTTGTCACCCACAATTAAATGTTATCTTAAATTAGGGCTTTTTAAGTATACACTTGCCTGACTGTGCCCACAAATCAGATAGCCAGATTATGAATTCCTTTTTTATTTTACTAGAGACATATTTGTAACCTCAAAGCTGGAGGTAAACTACAGATCCAATCATTGTTTCACAGGCGATCTCTCATAACTAGAAAAAGGACTGACCAGACCAGGAAAGTTTACAAGGCTATCCACAGCACTGGCACAGCTCACCAAAGGGCACCACGGAAACTCCAATGAGAAGACACTATTTCTGTCTTCAGAACCAGTTCAGTAGTGTGCAGTAAGTAAGGTATGAGAAGACATGAGATGAAGTAAAGCACCTAGATTGTTTTAACTAAACTTTTCAACCTGTGTAGTGAATGAGTCAATGCGCCAGGGAAATAATATGCAAGAGCACAACTAAAGCTGTCAAAATAAATGGGTCAAAATAAAGGTTGCACAGGGAAATAAAAACTGGACCTAATAAAGCAGCAGGAAGTTTCATAGAAAAAAACAGGTTAACAGGCCTGGTTACTATAAACGTGAATAACAAGGGGGGGGGGGGCAAAAAGGGGCTGAGAAGGGGGAAACTTTTAG
>VYXH01009141.1:408620-437911 GCA_013397275.1 Burhinus bistriatus | reverse complement strand
GGGGGGGAGGAAGCTATAAAGGCTCCAACTCCTCTTTTGAAGTTGGCTGATACTTTCCACCTCATTAGAGTAAACTCAGCTTTAAATTTCTTGTCCTAGCACTGCCATCAGTGCCTGGTGGATGCCCCCCTCCCCCCCAGAAAAGCACAACAGGAGAACATGCAGCTGTACATCACAACTTCTGATGACATTGTGCTAATTTTAAAGATGGAATATTTACATGCCTTTCTCATTTTCATTATTTCTGTTTCAAAAGCAATTGTCTTTCCAGTCAGAGAAGTCTCAGCTAAAAAGCCGTTACAGTTCAGTAATTTTACAACACTTAACAGAATTTGAATGGGAAAGACACGTACATCGTCACAGTTTGGAGGATTAATTTCAGGGCCAGCAATTCAAGTTACTAAGACTAACTAGCGACTGAAGCATTCTGCTTCTTACTGGTTTTCAGCAAAGCAACACAGCAGCCTGTATTTTGAGAATTAAAAAGTTTTCTTCACCCAAAAGCAGCACGACGATTGGCCCCATAACCTGCAGGCGTACTTCCAAGACGTTGCACTCTCCAAGCCCATGGTCAGCTACGAACCCCTCTACATTCCTGTACTACTGTTTCAAGATGTTGCTGGCAGGGTCCACACCCCATACACTATTACTGTCAACGCTAGATTGGTATCTGCTCTGGAACCTGAAAAGTAAAACTTCTACACATATTTTAGCTCCTTTTCCTTCTATTTTTATTCTTTATTCTGTTCGTAAGAAGTCCAAAATAATTAATGCTGTTTAAAGCAAAACCAGGAAGAATCAATTACAGTATGTTTTCCAATGGTATAACTCTTAATGTGCTATTTACTTACTTAAAAAATATAGGAAAATGACCAAGCGTTTTTTGAAAGTCCCTTTTTGGTAGCCTAAAATAACTACATGAATTATAATAGTTCCATCATATCAAGTACTTTGCCTATCCTAAAATAAGAACGCTGTTCTCAGAGAGAGATACTCCAAAGAAGAAAGTGTACATCTGTGCCTGTATACTTGCTGTGTTTATGTGTTCCACCTCTGAAAACAAAAAAATCCACTTGAAATCTGAGGAATAAGAAACCCCACAATTTTGAGGGAAGAACTATTACAGCATGCTAAGAACAGATTTATTTTTTTTTTTCCCCTCATAACAAGATACAATCCAGGGAAAAAACCCTACATTCTAGTCGTTGAATAGAAGTTACCTCACAATATGCTGTGGCTGGGCGAGACAAACAGAGGCAAAATCAGCTTATTCAGCATGTCAACAGGGTTATTTTAATTAACATCAAAAGACAAGCACATCTGGTGAATGTTCTAGCTAAGAGGTCTCCACGCTGGGACAGCTACTGAGCACATCAGTACACAGATCCCCTTATTTCAGCTGTTCACAGGAAAAAATAATCACTACTTTTGGTGCCAAAAACAGAAATTCCAAAGGGAAAGACCTTGAAAAGTGAACTTGTGCTTCATCTTGGTAAGTGCTAAGCATTTAAAACAAACTGCTACCTACAGAAGTAACGGAGAGTTTGTCACCTCTAAGATCACGAGTGACTACAACTTTGAAAAACATCTAGTTTAAAAAACAAAACAAAACAAAACCCCCACCATTTTGAGAGCCTCATGTGGATAAATGAGGAATATTGGCAATATCAGATAATAAGAAACTGAAATAAAAGCTTGAAACAATATTTGGACTAGTCAAAAAGGATAAGAAATACTCTTATTAATCTTCTGTAGCTAATGAGGAAAAATTTTCACACAATCTGTAAAAATCAATAAATCATTTACACAGACCAAAGACATCACAGACTGGAAAACAAACTTCTGCAAGCCAGTGATAAAGCAATGCATAAAATGCACTGTGGGTGGCATCTCCCATACTAGAGCATGTCAGCCTTCTGTTAGGGAATCAATAGGCTGGAATAGAGAAAACAAATTCTCTAAGGGCATTCCTGACTTTTATGTCATCTCTCTACTTGGACAGGGGACCAAAATGCAATCACAGCCACCAATTAAGTGGCAAATTGTCCAGTTAAGAGTGCAAAAGGGAACTCAGAACAACATCCCATAACTGAGCCCCTAGGGTTCGCCGTTAATTACTCAGGACCTGCTTGAAGTATGGGTTGTCTGGTCCTTCATGAGTAAGGACACAAAAGAAGACCAAACCCATCAATTCTAAATGTACAGTTCTGGGACTCTCTTTTCTCTTTGGCAAGACGAGAGACAGAATTCTTTCCATTGAACTTCCATTGAAAGACACATTCTCACAGACTCTTAGGCTCCAAGCATGAACTGCAACATACCAGAGGTGTCCTGACACACGCTCCACTGTCACCAGCAGCTCAGGCACCTGCACAGCAATGCACTCTGTCATTGTGGGACTCCTGCGCAGCAGATGCAGGCAGTCAGGCTGCCTGATCTGACCAGCCCTTTGTCACTGTGGGACCCGGGAGAGAGAAACAGGTAGCTGAATGTTTACGCTGCAGTCAGAAGTGTCTCCAACAGGACTGCATGCACCATCGGGCGCTGTGATCTCCAGTCTTGCACTGCAGCCTTCCCCAGGCACATCACCGTCACAGATAAACCCCTGCCAGGCAGCCAAGCACGTATTTCAAATCTTATGTTTCACACCTTTAGGAAGCCGGGAAGTCTGGGTCCTCTGCTTCTGGATGCGGTCTTGAAAACGCTTAATTAAGTAATTCCTAGTCATAAGAGTAATCTATCTCAAGAATGGATTTGTAAGATCAAACTTTTAATTTGCAACAAAGAAAATCAGTGTAATAATCACGAATTTCATTTTGCAAAGCAACTTTTCCAAAAGAGATGTTTTATTGTACCAGGAAATTATCTAATTACATGCTTTGCAACACTTTTTTTAGAATGTAGAGATGACAGACATTTTTAAAACCTACCAAAACAGCTAAGCTTCTGCCTTTCCATTGCATCAACTTGTTTTTTTCTGCTGACTCATAAAATAAACAGTCATAGAAGAACAAGTCCAACAGCACTTCCGAAACAACAAGAAAGCCCTCTGTAATTGTCTTAAAAAAATAATTAAAAACAAACCCGCAAACACTGAAATGAACTATTAATTAAAAATTAAAATATTTGTCCAATTACATGTGGCTGAGTGTGACACTGAAAAAAATGACCTGTCGCCTAATGTCTCAGACTTCCCAGAGAACCTTATTTTCCCTGTCCAGACATAAATTAAAAGCAAGACAATAACAAGTGTTCCCAAGGGTGGAAAGACATATGGAATGTTGGCTGGGTGACTTTCAGCTGAGGCTCCACTACAGCTGATCACATCCACAATCTTTGTACCAACAATTGTCTACAAAGGCCTTTACAAGTCTGTCAGAGTAACTCTGAAACTGAACTTTTAATATTCTTAATCTATTTTTGGATGCAACTTAGAGCAAATCCTATTAAAAAACTAAACTGAAGAAATCTAAACAGAACATAATCAAAGTAAACGTCATATTAAATCAGTAGCTCCAGAAATTTTCATAAATAGATACCTTTTTTCTTTTTTAATTGGCATCGTGCCCCTCTTTTTTTTTTTTTCTGTTAATGTGATGACAGATTCAACATTTTTCCGCTTTCAAGTTTGGCAGAATTTAAAAAGGATGCTTTTTTAATCCTGGGAATGTCACAAATCTCAAACCAGGATCTTTCCTAGCTTTGACAAAACACCTTTTACAAGATACATACCTCTGCTGACTACTTTCAGTGCTGAATCTTTAGCAAAACCTTAATTTCTCTTAAAATACCAATCATTTAATGTTCCACATTTGGTAAGTTGTAAATAGCCTCACTAAAAATCTCTTTTACTCTAGTTCTTCAATTTTACATTGTCCACTCTCTTGCAGTAGCATAATTTCATTGATTCTCCACTGCCATAAAGTCTTTCAATAGCAGATAAAAAAATCAAAATGCCAAATATAAAACATGAATAAAGAAGCACAATGCTCTACCAGCTCCAAGAAAAATTAGTTTTGTCTGAACTCAGAATCTACTATCTGGGTGATATCAGGGCTGAGAGACCGTGATGGCAGCATCTCTGAGAAGATCATCGCGTGACTGGAAAAGTCTTCATTAAAGGAATGGCTGTCAAAAAATTATATTAGGTACATCCTCTGCAGTACGAAGGAATGGTAAGAATCACCAGCATCACTACATCCCTCCTGCTACCAGGGCTGCCATGTCAGAAGAGCTGTAGATTCCATATACACACATTCATTCAACATTAAAATCTGGTCCACGATTTTCACATTAACTTCACGTCACATTAAATTCTCATTTTTGACATGTGCCTGTACAATTAAGCCATATACACTTGCAAGAAAATATTTTTTCCAAACCTCTCAAGGCAAAAGCAGTTACATTTCTATTTAAATATATATAGAGTAGAATGAGTAAAATGAGAAACATGACTAGGAAAATGTAGTGTCAAAACCAAATGTGAAATAAAAAAAAAACTTTTGTGAAGAACTCCCACACTAAATTCTGCTCTTGTAAGCTCAAAAATGTTGACCTTTTACTACATTGCCCACAAAGCTGTACAGTGATGACCACACAGTGCAGCCTGTACTCCTTTACTGATGCAAAGCCTGCTTTGTTTGAGTCCCCAGATATCTAACCTAGGTGAATAATGGCACTAGCAGGAGGCTGCCGAGAAGTGTATGCACACAATGTAACTTCTTAAGTGGCTCTAAAAGAAATCACATGGAATTGATGTTATGATTAGAAAGCTACTTTCGTCCAAACTGTCCAACTATGTAGGAAATCCAAAGACTTTCAGGTGATAATTACTTTCATTCCTGAAGCTTCCAAAAATCCCCTATTTTCAGAAAATTCTGAAAACAACATTCACATTTGCACATTAATGTGTACAAAAGGCTTCCTAGGCAAACAAATGACACAAACCAGCTTGGTTTTGTTCTTTTTCTTTCTTTGTTTTTAAAAAAAGGAGACTCCAAACCCACACCCTCCAAATGATTTGTCAGGTAAAGAGACCTTTGAAAATACGACGACCTGTAAATCTAACCAACCCCAGCTGGGCAAGTCTGCTCCTATGAAAACATCTGTTCTACCTCCAAACGCGCTGCTGTAGTTTGCACAAACTGTAGTTAGTTTTTGTAAACAAGCCCACAGGAGAAGGACATTAAAGAGCAACCTGCGGTCCTCTCCCGGGATTTTGAACTCCCGCTGCTGGTAGAATGGTCAAGAATCACCACCGACTGCACTATGATATTCTGGTGGTTAAAGCCTGAGCAGCCCTATGGAAACACAAGCTGTGGATCTACTTAGAATGGTAACACTGCAAAATGATATAAGCTTACACTGTGAGAAACAACTTCCACGTAGCAAAAATTTAGTGTTTATTCCTGTACACTATCTGCTTCAATACACAGAAATTTTTCATAGGCAAGAACAGACGCCGATCAGTTGTTAATGCATATGCCCTAAATTATCAATATCACTATGGATTCTTCTGAGTTTTGTGATAGCACCTCAATCTTTAACATGTTATTTCACATGAGCTACTAGAAAGTGGGAAAATATATCCTAGTTTTACATACCACAAATGAAGGCACAGAGGGATTACGTGATTTCCTAAGTCACGCTCTGTAGCACAACAGGAACCGCACTGCTGTTTCCTTCAACCTAGGTCAGCTTCCCGATGACTCCTACTTCCTTCTTCTCTGATGCTGCTGTACTTAGGCGCTTCACAGTGAAGGTGAAGCCTAAGAAAACACGTCAATCAAGAATTTTTGAGAACTTCAAACCACACAGAATTTAAGTCTGCTAGTGGCCTTTAAGAATCTCGCATAAAAGGAGATCTCACAGTTCAAAGACAATTTTTGATTTCAGAAACACAATACACTCTAATACAACCTTTAAGAATTTCTTAACAGAAGATTGTTACTTCATTTTGTGATGCTTACACCACTGCTCACCAGTCCGTCATTGAGAAATAGGAATGTAGAACATTTAATAAAAACACCAACAGTAGATAAGACTAGGAAAACTGATCAGAAAAAGGTAGGAAAAAAAGGATTACTTGTGGTACAGGGAAAAATTCAAACGTACCATGGAAGTGTCCTTCTATTTACAAACCTGAAAGACTGTCAGAATACTGAACTCAGGAAGGACTAGGGACAGATCAATACCCAATGAACAAAAAGGAGTATTCTGACCAAGAAAATAGTGAGGGGTCAGCAGATGTTGCACAGGGTATGGGCAGACAAACAAGTTACTGCAGGAAAAGCCATGCCTGGACTTGCAGCTCTACTACCGCCACGCTTACGCTGTAACTGCCTACGTGCACAGTCAGCCAGGAGGAAAAGCAAGACAGCTAACTCCTCTTTCACACCTCCCCTTATGTTGTAGTAATTTGTGGTGACACTCAAAGCAATTATTAAATTTTAACACAATACATTCTGTTCAGTTCTCAAGTAAGCCTTTATCTGTCTCTTCACTGTGGCATCAGTCACATCTGCCTTAAAAATAATCATAGATAGGGAATACTGCGGTGCAGTGCAACATTCCCAAGTTTTACATTCTTGAAGAGGTCATACAACAGTCACAGATATTAGCATTCACGCTAGGTCTGGACTTTGATTTAAACAATGTAAAAAAAACCCCCAAACCTCCAAACTGAAAAAAAACCCCACCTCCACCCCACATCATGCCCACCTCTCTCTCTAAAATGAAGGGGGAAAGCATCACAAGTCTCTATGCTGAAATTCAGCCCACATGACATTTCCTTTGGATTTAATTACTTCCATACAATTTTCATCTGCTAGTCACGCTAGGCCCCAGAGCACTAAATATGCTGTTACAAAGAAGCTCTTGTCCTGCAATAACCTCATTAATCAAAGAGACGGAATTATGGGTAAAACCAATTTTCAACTTCATCCAAAGCATCCAAACAGGAAACAAGTCAAAGCCTAACCACTGACTCTTCCAACCTGATGTGAAGGAACAAACAGTAAAAAGCTGGAAAGGACAGTCTTCACGAATTCTACATTGTCAAACCTGTTCAAAGTTGGACACATTCATCAACTTAGGAAGCAGACAGCTCTGCATACTGTCATCTGTTTACCAACTATGGAGCAAAGCTGGCCAGGCAGACCATCTTTTAGATGTTGACTATAGCAGCTCACAAAATTTATAAAAATTAACCTACTGCTCATTTTTCTTGGAGCAACCATTAGTAAAGCCAATACCCCTTCAGATGGTTCCAGAAAAACATTTTCACGGTAGCATTCTTAATTAACACCCGCATCTATTCTACACACAACTTTATAAAAATACACTAATCGATATTCTTTTCTAACGATTAATGCGTAAAGCAATTGTATTTTCAGCTCATATCATGAGATGGGTGCATGACAGTTGTCATACATTAATACACAAATACTCCTGGACTTTTGGTTTAACAATAAGACTAAAGGATTAATTTAAGACAAATTTGATTAAAACAATGCAATTCTCTGCACGCACATTATTCATTTATTAGCTTGAAAGTGTACATCAGCCCAATATACCCAATTTTACATCAACACAATAGTGTGTACAGCAGGGTGGTCACTGATTTCCTTAAAGCATTCAGAAGTGCATACACTTAGATTCAGTGCAACTTTTGTGTCTAGACAGCTATAGTAAGTTTCTTAAATATTTCCTCAAAGGAAACCCTTCTTGGTAACACTTCTAGGGTCAGTGTAGTCTTGCTTAAAGCTTTCTTCACTGACACTTTACAGCTAAGTCAAAAACGTAGTTTGTATCCTAACTCAGAAAACCCAGCAAGACAGAGAACTGGATCACATCCTGCAAATCAAACATGTCCTCGAAGCAATTTTATTCCAGATCTGCTTTCATCCTCAGATTTTATTGGGCGCTACATTTTAAGCATCGTATTAACCACTGAATTTTATTAAGCACCACAGGTGGCAAGATTTAAAATTCTGAGAAAATAGTCTATTAATCATGAAAAGACAGTGTGTCTTGGACCAGAAAATGAATAATTATTAGCTTTCATCGGAAGCTCTGTAGCCATTCTTCCCACTAAATTCAGAGGAAAAAAAGCACCTCATAGATCTCTGATGTTTTTTAAAGTTTTTAAGAGGGATTCCAATGTCAACATAGAAATTACCTTAATTTTTCTTTTCAGCTATGCTTTAGAAATTTATATCAAAAGAAGTTATTTGTCGAGCCAGGTCAAAATTTCCTCCAGTGAATTAGTCTGATTTTAAAGTAAGCTATTCCACATACTTGTAATTGTCAATGGGAAGAAAAACTTTAATTTCCACAAAGTTAAATAAATGTATGAATAACTTTTTTTTTCACTTCACTGCAAATTTTAAGCTTAACTTTATTTCTCAGTATTTTACTTCCATATACTCCTTTGCATTGACAGAAGCATAAAGAAATCAAATTACTACAGTCAATTTTTTTTTTTCCTGTGGAGACTATTGCAGGTCTGGTTTTAGTTCAATTCACTACTTCTAATGTAGCACTGAATATTAAAGTTAATCTATTAAACCTTTCAAAACAATAAAAGAAATAAGTAAATAAATAAATGAAAATGTCCACGTTGGTTCTGATGTACTTAAGAGCTAATGATACATAATTTTCTTAAGCAGAATATATACTCTGTTTAAATGCACTTCTAAAAGAGCCATGTAAAATATAAAATTAGCAAACATCTTCAAAAACAGAAAAATCAGTGTAGGCTTTAAGTGATCACATGAACTTCGTTGTTTGCTCTGTCTGAACATTCCTGTCAAGCTACATGTTTATATCAAGCTGCCTACAGTCATGAGAACTTATCAATATGTTCCACTAAATAATGAGTAAGAAAACAAAATAAATCAAAAAGGTACCTAAAAACTACCAGAAAACAATATTTCCTTCATGTAATATTAAAAAAAAAGATTTTAACTTTGTATGCAGATTATTATGAAATAATTACTGTTATAGTTTGTCAGTGTCTATTATTGAACATATTTGCTAAGTAAAGTAATTAAATTAAGCTCACACAGATGTATGTGAAATACGGTTGCATTCAGAATACACATATCAAATTGAGAAACTTCTAAAGCTGTGATGACTGAAATGCAAGTTTTGACTGCAGTCACAGGTATGCAATTCTAATGAGGCGGAACAGCCTAGGAAGTATGTAACAGCAAGAATGTGGACTAGTGTCTACAGCTTTTATTAGTATGTCCCAATAATAATTTTCAGCATCAACAGTTCTCTAATAAAACTTACTAAATGCTCTTGTGATTACTGGTTCTATTGTATCTACTGTACTTTACAATTTACACACCTGATTTTGGGAGTATATTCAAATTTATCTATATAACTCGCCCTTACCAGAAATTTAGAAAATATTTTGTACTGAAATAAAACAGTTATTCCCGAACAACTTATAAGGTCAATTTCTGAAATTCTTATTCTGTCCGTAGTTGGGTAAAGATCCTATCAAGGCCTAATATTTGCAATAAACTAACTAGCAAACTAAAATAACTGTTTTGAGAGACGACTTTGAAATTCCATTGTTTTTCTTGCTTGCACATAGTACCAGAGATCATTAAATCAAGAGAGGACTATAACAATTTGTTTCTAATCCTAAAATTATTTTTCCTATTTTTGTATCTTATATTTCATATTTTCATTTGCAGGAATTAAATGACCTAACTGCATATATCCGAAGAGTTCATGGGCTGACCCTCTCTCCTATTTGATTACACTAGAGGTCCCTTAGACAAAGGCCAATCACTCAAGTTTTGCCAAAATGAGACCCAGTCTCAGAACCAAGAGGCTGAAATCACTCCATAAATCATGTTGATCCCAGGAAGCAGGAAGATAAAAAACAATTCTCATTTGCACAAAAGTTAAGGAAGTTCTCTGGATTTGTAACATCTTCATTAAAACTGCATTTGAACTAGAGACTCCAGTTAAAGGAGCAATCGGATAGACCTGTAATGCTGTCAGTCACAGCTTGCAAATTTAGTTTTGATGCGTACACTGCAATCCCAGAACTTCCTAAGCATCTCTAAAATGGGTTACAAAGGTGGGCTACAGTTGAATTTTCACCAATTAAACTTTGGTATTCTATCATAGCTTTTCTGTCTGTTAGGAACACTTTAAAATAGTAGGTACATGCATTCCTTCCAGATAAAACTCATCGGTAGTAATACATCTTGACAGTGTCTTGCACATTATAACTTATTTTTAATAACGGGACGCTGGCAAGAGAAGCAGTTCAGGCACTAAGTCCCACTGGAGATGGAGAACAAAACAAACCCCTTAAAGTGTGGATTAAATGCTCCAAAAGTCGTACGCTTTTGTAAATGTCTCTTTCTAATGCATGACACCAAAACTGCCGAGGCTGCATGACCTCTTGCTTTGCACCATTCTTCTACAAGGATCAAAGAAAGCTGCCCCAATGGAAGCCTCAACTTACAGGGCATGCATCATGTCCATGAGTAATTGTGGTCATAACTGTGGAACAACGCCGCAAGAGTGTCGTACAAAGGTATCAGTGTTTTCCACATTTTTATCAGACCTTAACAGAGTAACTGCCTCCTGCATTGCCCATCTCCTCCCCCATTTCCAGTCATGTAACTATATTCGTGAAGCGGAAAAGTCCCTCTGTTATGAATACTGTACAGCACCAAGCACAATATCAATATAAAAGAATCACAATCTCTACAGAACTAACAGAGATGGCTTTCAGGTAAAAGCTATAATTGGAAATCTTTTGAGCACTTCAACTGTGTTAATATTACTTGTTTCATCATTTTCAGAAAAAAAGTATTTTCATAGTGTTTACATTACTTTTCTTCTCCTGTTGTCCTGCTGAACATGCTCAGTAATATAAAGCTGATCACGTGTCAAATCAAGCTTCTTCACCAAGAGAAACCAGTAGGAAAAAAAATGTGAACATGTCAAGTAAATAAAATATGGAAAGCAATTAGCCTTCTTTCCCCTTAAACAGGATTTACTGACAAATATGTCCTGGTATGGCAAATGTTCCCTGTAACATTTTAAAAAACACATGGTGATAAAGATAACAGCGGGAACAGCTTCACAAATCTGCTCAGTGCAAACGCCGTACTCTCTATATTGTTTACCTTCTGGAATGAAATCAGAGTCTGACCAAGAAGCACTGTACACACACTGAGAAAACATTAAAACCTCAGTCTTCATTTGAAATATGAGGCTGTACCACTTAAAAACAAATCAGTGTAAAGTAATACTTGAAAAATTCTTTTTACAGAATATGTGTACACAGCTCAGCATGTGGATCAATATGCAACTGATATTCCCACTCACCAACATAAGAGCCACGCAAGACAGTTTGCCTGTCTTTCCAGAAACCCTTTTTATCAGAAATAAATCACACTTTAATTTTTTTTTCCACACATGCACACACAGAAAAATGCTTTAGATAACGCTGCCATAAGTGTGTGTTCATTAGACTGTTTTCCATCCCCCACTTCTGTGGTTTGGTATTTAATTACAGGGTGGAGTGGTCCCCAGGCTACTTATGTTTCTTCTAGTCACAGCCAGAAAATTTCTGCAGGAACTGACATGCAGAAGTGCGACTGCTTCAAGTTATAGCTGGTTCCCAGTCAACGAGGTTAGCTCACTGTTCATTGAAAGTCCCATCACTACTTTTGTTTAATAATTCTTGAAAACGGGTTAAATACAACAAATTGCATTCTAAACTTCAACAGATAATAAAGGCTTGAACAGGACCTAATTTAGCTACTTGCTCTTAATTTGCTTCTCAATTTTCTTTTGCTAATGACTATAAACAAATCTTTATCATTAAGCTGGAAAGAAATGGCAAATTTTTTTTTGACAGGCAGGCCCTGAAGATAGGAAAGTGTGGCCTTGTATGCCTGGTTTGACCAAACAGGATTTTCAAGCACATCATCTGACTTGAACCCTACATATTATTGCACGTAGTTTTACATGCTGCTTTCCATAAGCAATCTTAAATTTCTGTAGAAAATTCTATTCAAAATATTGTGATTTATAGGTGATCATTTCATAGCTAAGTATCACTCTCAAAAGCACTGAGGTATTAAGAAATACACTATAGGTATAGAGAAATACATTATTCCAATTAACTTTTATAGAAATAAGAAAAGTTCTGTTGGATAAATAAAACCAGAGAAACAAAACAAAGACTAATTCAGGTGGCAAATTATTACACAATGAAATATTTATTTTATGTAAGAAAAGGATGTTAATCAGAATATTACTGTTGACAGGATTTGGAAAAAAATTAAAGACACTTTGGGGTTTTATCCATGCTTTTTTTTAGTAAAGGACTTGCATTTTGGCCTAAACAGCAAGACTCCGTCACCTTGGAAAACTCTGTCTCTATGTCAGAAATGTGTGACAGGAAGGTGAAACCACATGAACTCATTTTGATATCAGTCAAAAGCCAAATGGCAGACAAAGTTTATGTTGTGTAATTTTTAGCCAGAGGTATCTGAAAACACCTGCTAACCAAGCCCTAGCAAGAATTTATATAAAATATTTATTTACGAATGATTTGTTACAGTGCTCCTATCAGTCAGCTGCTTCTCCTCCATCCTGTTCCATTGAGAAAAACACATGCAAAGTGCAGAGCAGGAAGATCTTCTCATTCAGGTGATAAACCAGATCAATAAAAAATTCCTAAGTTTGGACCTTGCTACATGTCCACCCAGTATTATAAACCATATACAGTAACATAAGGAATGGCAGAAAGAAACAAGATGTATTTTTGTGCTTTGCTAGTAACTCAGTGTGACAAGAGGCAAAAATCTAAACTCTGCACAGAGTAATTCAAAGACTGGGCTCTTGAGTAATCCTTTGGAGATTCCAAAACCACAAGGCAAAGAAATCATTATAGAATCATGTAAATTATGTATTTATTCATTTTTCTAAACAGTAAACATTCTCTGTCTTTCCCCTGGGCCCTAAGACACATTGTCTACTTACCATTTACTTTGGCTGAATATACATACACAGAGGGTTGAACATGAAGTCAAGATACTATTCTTCTCACTGACAAGACTGTATTAAATGAGTAAATAATCTCCTGTAGCCCTGGCAGTTTAACTCCCTCAATATCCTTAGGTAGATGCTTCATCAGTAAATGTTTTATTTCATCACTTAACATTTTGACACTGCCTATTTACTAGGTTAATACAGTGCCACTTAATCTGGAGCAGAGGTACAGAATCTCCCAAAATAAGGCACTGTTACCTTACCACATATTACAATTATTATTATTTTCGGGCCTATTAAACTGCTGTGAATTAAATTCCAAATGTCATAAATAAACCACTCTGGCCAAAATTACTGGCCAGAAGGAACAAGCAGTTATGTTAACACACTTCTCAAAATCTGTCACTAAAATAAGGACGCCTCCTCCCGCGTCCCTAAAGATATGGATGCTATAAATACAGCGCACACCACTTGTCCTGCAGCAGTGCATTCCGTTAGCCAGCAGCCACCCCGGGCAGGGACGCGGCGCTTTCCCGGTCGAAGCCCGGAGCTGGGAGCGCGGGTTACGCAGAGCCCCCGTCCGCGGCCTGGTTTACCTCCAGCAGGCCACAGACACGCTCCCACATTCTGCAAAACGCCCTGGAACAACGGCTCTTAAACTCATTTTTTAAAAAATTAGTTTCTGATTCTCGGACGCGTGGCCAAGCAGCAAAGAGAAGGGAGCCGGCAGCTCACAGGCCGAGTTTCTCCCCCCGGCTCTGGAAGCGGCTCCCCCTCGCTCCACCTGGCTCCTCTTCCTCTTCCCTCCAGGGAAGGGGGGAAGCAGTTTCCTCCCCGGGGCTCTCGCATCCACCTCAGGCTTGGGAAGCCCGAGCGCCCCCCCCACTCCCCCCCTGCCGCCGCTGCCCCCATCAGGCGACTCCCGCCGCCTCACGGCGCTGCCCCCCGTCCCACGGGAGCGCCCGCCACCCTCGCCTCACGGCGCTGCCCTCCCCGTCCCGGGCGTCCCCCGCCGCCCCCGCCTCACGGCGCTGCCGCCCCCGCCGCCCTCGCCTCACGGCGCAGCTCGCGTCCGGCCGGCACGGCGACACCCCCCCTGGCTGGCCGCCGTCAAAGTTGGCCGACAACCTTCCTCCCCCCGGTACGGACCGGGCCCCGGCAACCGCCCTCCGGCCCGGGACCCCGCGCCCGCCCCGAGCGCAGGAGCTCCAGCCGCGCTCCCCCGCCGGCGCCCCGCCGCCCCACTCACTTGAGGAAGTAGCGCTGTCCCGTGTGCGTGAGCGCCATCTCCCAGCCGGGCGGCAGCGGCAGCTCGTCCGTCACGTCGTAGGAGCGCTGGCGGAGGTGCGCGTGCTGCTGCCCGGCGGCCGAGCCCAGCAGCGAGGCGGGCGAGGAGTGGGAGCGGACGTGCTGCGCGGCGGCGGGCCGGGGCGGCGGCGGCCCGCCCGAGTCCGTGCTGGACTGCCGCGAGTGCGAGCCCGAGTCGGGCTCCTTGAAGAAGGACTCGGGCAGGATCTTCTTCCTCCAGGAGCTGGGCTTGGGGTTCATCACCGCGTTGAAAAGCGCCTCCAGCTCCGTGTCCAGGTCCTGCGTGACGTGGATCACCTGCTGCCCCGGCGGCGGGGCCGCGGGAGCGGGGTTCATCTTCCACCCGGCGGCGGGCGCGGGCGTGCCGGGGCCGGCCCCGCTTCAGGCCGCCGCCACCGCGGACGTGCCCTTCGGAGCCGGGCGGGCTCTGCCGGAGCGGGCGGGCGGGCGGCGCGGGGAGTNNNCGCGGGCCCGGGGCCCAGTGCTGCCCGGGGAGCGGTGGCGGCTCCTCGGCGGGAGCTGGCCGGCCCGGCCGTCGCCCATCGCCCGCGGCAGGGAACGGCGGCGCCCCCCGGCCGGGCCGGGCGGGGAAAAACGTCGCTTAGTGCTCAAGGGACCTCGGGGCGCTTGTTCTCCCGCTGCACCCGAGTTCCTGTCAGCCTGACTAGCTTTGCTTTAAAACCGCTCTGCAGGAAGTTCACGGGGGATACTCGTTTCTGCGAGCAGAATGATGCTGAAATGTAGTTCCCGTGCAAGCTCCGTACCGTAGTTTCGTGATGCTATGGCAATGGGGAGAAAAGGAGGGAAGCGCTCAGGGTGGCGTGGGCTGCAACCGCTTTGTTGTAGTTTGGGTAAGGTTTAGCCCTTTGCTGACAGGTACGAATTCAGTGCAGACTTGCATCGTAAATCTTCCCAACCCACTCTCCGTAGGTGGTATTTCAAATATACTGCATGGATCTACCCTGACTGCCGGTTCACAGTCGCTTGTCCTCTATTTAGTCCATACTAGAAACCAGTGCTGTCATCAAAATGCATTCCTGAGGCTTTCTACAAAGTAAATGTAATACACACCATTTTTTTTTTTAATCTTGGCTCATGTTTTGGTGCACTTGGAACAACTTTTGAATGGTGATGTGACCAGAATTTGCTTAAATTTAGTAGCTGCATTTATAAAGACTAGTATTGTTCACCTTGCAACTTTGGTTTTTACAACAGGAAGCATACAATGTTTTTATGACTACAAACATATAGGTATCACACATTGCTGTACAAACACAAAACTTTTATTTTAGTAATGCATTTCTTAATTTTATTTCTGCATTTTGGACAGACTCCAGGGTATGCTGATGATAAGAATACATCATCCTCAGTAATCGGAATCTACATTAGAAAAGTCTTAGGTAAGTAGTTTTTTTCTCAACTTATTTCTTACTCTTACTTAATTTCTTAAGATGCAGCATGAACTATTCTGAACTTCATTTGGCTTCTCCAGCTTAGAACTTGGACCTGACTCTCGAACAATCTTTGTCCCTTGGCCAGTGTTACATTTAATATTGGTAATGCAGATTCCGAGATTCACAGTTTAAGCCTGAATGAATTCCGGGTTAGGATCAACTAGCTCTATGGAACAGATCTTGCTTGTGCATTTCCTGATTTCCTTGCTTCAACAAATATTCCCTGTCATTTATTTTTCCTTACATTTCCTGTTCATGTTTCCATTGGCTAGGCAGATCTCCATCTTGGGGGTTTTTTTTGTTGGGTTGGTATTTTTGAGGGGCTTTTTTTGTTTTGTTTTGTTTTTCTTTGCCACATCTGCTATATTTCTGGTCAGGAAACCCAGTACTCCTGAGACTTGTTTGTGCTTCCCTTCCCTCAGAATTTTCCGTGCTCTCTTTTGTACCATTCTTTTACTGCTTCCTTACTGAGTCACTTGCTAGCTTTTTTACTAGCTCAGATGGCTGTGCTAACTACAGCACCTGCTCCAGGGTTATGCGGATATTAAATATCTTTTTTTCCTGCAATTTCCTTGTTTAAGACCTTTAGAGATTAGATGATTGTGTGTGTGCATGTGATTATTGTACAGGTAATTATCTGAACATGAGTGATTTTTTCATACAGCCTTTACAAGGGCTTTTTTTGCTTCCTCCGGGCCTCTGTATCCTTGAGTAAAGACACACCCATCTACCTCTTACATTCCTTTCCAGACAACATGCCTATTCAAGGCAAGGCTCTGATAACCTCATTCATGGTGCCATCTCATCTACATTAATTAGACTACTTCCATAAGACATTGTAGCATCTCATGAGTAAGTATATGCCTATCTGTTCTAAACTTAAGCAGTATTTATTACAGCTAGAACTGTCTGCTTCGGAAAGATGTATTTCAGCTGCACTTTTTACTGGATTATATCATTAGCTGCTATTGTACCACTTGGTGTAGGCTAAAGCATCTTTCTCCACTAACCTGAACGTGATTAAAACTGTAAGAATAAATTCTTATAGTATTGTTGTTGTTATTCTTTGTTTATAAAATAGTAAGTTCCTTCTTTGGACACAAAAATAGGATATGAGCACCAGCATTTATAGAAAATTATTTGATATGTTCAAGTCCATGGAAGAAAATGACACTTGAATTATAATGGGATTGAATTAAATTATAAAGGAACCAAACCACAAATGTGACATAGAAAGCCTCCTTATCATTACTTCTTTATTCTAATTGCAAGATGGTACATTATAAAAAAATAAGACAATAACATTATTTTATCTCAATTTCATGTGCTGTTCAAATGTTCTTGAATACTACAGACTTTTTTGTTCAACTGAAGGATTTATAAAAGTACTCTACTTTGAGTATACCCTATTTGTTGTACATTTTCTAGCAGCAAATTCAATCTGTACTTCAGTGGACAGCCAATCAAACAGATCAGAAGAAATAAATGCACTTTCAAATATACCCTTAGATAACAAGCATCTAATGGTTCAAAGAAACAATACAATTAAAAATTACATGTTGTAATTTTTAATCTAGATCTATCACTGCTTTGTGTCAAAGCTCTACATACATTAAAATTTTTCTGAGAAAGCCTACATAGGTGAAGATGCACGTGTGATGTCTATTATAAAATAAAGCATTCAGGATTCCCTGGAAAAATGGCATGCTTTCTGGGTAACTGCATAACAGTTACACAGCGCAGACCAGGAGGAGCATCTATAGTTCCTGCCGTCTGTCTGGGTATGCACTACGCAAAGAGAGTTGAAGTAGTCATTAACTATATTTACTTGCTTTCATATACTTCAGTGAAGAAGAGCCATATATAAAAAGAAAGCTTCTATTCCTCCAAAATCAATAATGGAGACCAAAGAATAAAATGGAACAGTAAACATGTTACATGAAGTTTCACTGTACAAAGGTACACATATGCATCATACACACACATTTACACTTTAAAAAACAGTTTGTCAGGCAAATGAGTAATTTTTATTTGCATGTGTGGCAATTGGTTATTGTTTGATAGAGATTTTGGTATATTATACTCTTGCTAATAGTTCTATATTAATCTAATTTTCAAGGGACTTGTCGAAAGGTGTACTTCAGTAAAATGTATTGCATTTTTTAACAAAGTGGTCAATGCTTAAGATTCTGGGGTTTATCTGTGTGCATTTCACAGCTATTTGTTTCTCAGGTAGCTAACAGCTTTTAGACTCTGCTTGGTACCTCAGAACGCGTACAAAGCATATCCTATGTAGCCGACTCTGATGAGGTTTATTTAATACAAAGACCTGGTGTATATTAGAATATTTCACCAAAATAGCTATGTCAGCATGCCTCCCCAGCCAAAGACTCCAAGCCAGCAAAACCTCTAAAGTGGACACAGTCTGCAAGCAAAAAAAAACCCNCAAAAAAAAAAAAAACCAAAAACCCCCCAAACTTCTGTCTGCTTAGTTCATGTTGCTTTATAAGTTGATGTAATTTTACTGGCAAGAAAGCTCTGTGAAAAACTATAGTAGATGATTGCCCAGACATTCATTTCAGAAACAGCTGTGCTAACCAAAAAATTGCACCAATGTTTGTGTCTCAGAAGTTCTTCCCCTTACAGCAAAGCCAGTGGAATGGGACATACAAACACTGCTCATCCACATCAGTGCAAAGTCAGATTACACTTAAAACAGTTTGCAACAGTGATTTGGGAAAAGCCGTAGCGTCTAGTTTGCAAACAGCTGAAGCCATGTCAGAAGTCACCACGCTACAGCTGCTTGTTTCGTCTTCTTTACTGAGGTTAGTGTGCCCCCTCCCAAGAAGACAGTGGAACAGAATACACAGGCACACCATAATCAGTTTGTCTCAGGTAGCCTAAACTGCTGATAAAAATGAGGTTTGCTAATACAGCTGACTTTGCACATAAATGAATTAGGAAACAAATTCACATTTGTGGAAATAGTGATAATGTTAAAAGGACAGAAAACCAGCTCGTCTTTAAGACTTTCGGTTACTCAAGACAGATTTGGAAGATGTTTTTTGGCCAAGTTCTGTGGGATAAATAAGTCCTAAAATAGTAAACTGAGACCTGATCTGCTCTGGTGCTTCAGAATAAAAGTCCAGAATTGCAAAAAAAAAAAAAAAAAAAAAAAAAAGTTGCTTAACACAGTATGTTCTTACTGGCAAGAGTTGTACTGGAACGGTTCTGTCAGTCTGGCTCCCTGCACGAACACTGCTGACAATACCAGAATAATTACCCAGCTAACAAGACTAAAATACACAGGAGTAGCCACAGAGGAAAAAATACTCTGTAACAGCTCTGCAAACTTTAGCAGTAGGGTAGCGTAGAACAGTGCTGAGAATCATACCAGCATGAAAGTACTTTTTCTAGCTTAACTAATCTAACTTGCAGTACGATACAGTTTTCTTTTTTGTTAATAAAAACTGCTTGTGCACGGAGAGGGTTTTCTGATGTAGATTTTGCCAGGAAACAAAGCTAATAGTTTAATTACAGTCAGATTTGATGTTTTGGGAGAGTCTTCCAGGTTGAATTTCCTGTGTCCAATGCAGAGGGTGTATGATTTGCTCAAGCTCAGCAGGCCAATTTGAAACAGAGCCTCATAATTCTGACATCCTGCTACTGGTGGTGAGACCCTGGCCCAGGTTGCCCAGAGAAGCTGTGGCTGCCCCATCCCTGGAGATGTTCAAGGCCAGGTTGGACGGGGCTTGGAGCAACCTGGTCTAGTGGGAGGTGTCTCTGCCCGTGGCAGGGGGGTTGGAACTAGATGGTCTGTAAGGTCCCTTCCAACCCAAACCATTCTGTGATTCTGTGATTCTACTGCAACTGGTGTAAAACATACCAGCTGTCACCTAATAAGTGTACCTATATATAAAAATAAATAAAAGGCAGTGTCATATATTTCTTAACACATCTTGAACACATGTTGTTGGTTGCACTTGTTGGTCAGTGCGGTGTTTTTCACCTTTTCCCCTCTCTGTGGAAGATAAGGCCTACAGGACTTGTTCCGCCTATTTTTGGATTGCAGGATCCTCTGTTTCCCCTAGTGAGTAGAAGTAACGTTCATGATCAGTATTCCTTGCTTTCATCATGTGTTTTCTTTTTGCCTGGAAACTCATCCTTGATGCTAACTTTTAACCTTTGTGAGAGAACCAGCATGAATGAGAGGCAAATCGTCGTTCTAGGAAGTGTTAAAGTTGACCAGACTAAAACCAATCATTTAAGATGTGGTCCTGCCACTGAGCACATAGGTGACAGCAAAAACAGCCAGCAAAGTAGAAAGAGAAGTACTTCTCCTCTTCCCTGTCCCTTTTTGTTTAGCTGCACAGGGAAGAGCCCCAGAGTGGGTGCTACGTGCAGAGCAATGAGAGCCTTCGTTCTTTAGGTGGACGGAAACAGGCAAACATCGCCATCCGTTAGCTGAGAGACCAGGAAGGGGAGATGTAGTCTGACAGAGATAAAAATGCATGTTTTTTCCTAGTGTCGGTACCTGGGAAGAGTGGAAGATATAGTATTGCTTTCCTTGTTTTGGTTTTACGATTTTCATGAGGAAGACTTGAAATACTGGACCTGGTGCAGCAAAGTATTAAAAAAGTAAAAGGTGTGATTATAGAACTTACTCAACAAGGATGAAAAAGAAAACTTTGTATGATAAAAGCAACCTAAATAGAGGTACTCAAAATGCATGCATCCTTTCCAGGATATTTGTTGAGTGATTTATAAGAGGCATGTATCTTGCTTTCTTGTGAATTCTTGATGGCATCTACAAGACTGTATGCTAAGCTTCTTTGCGATACGAGATTTTACAACACATCCCTAAATTAGCCACGGTTAGGAGGAAATTCGCTCAATATTCAGATCACATGAAGAAGCAAAGATCGCTGAAGAAAATCTCTTTTAAGAAGTGCCGCAATCGCTAATAATTACGAAGTCAAGACAAACAATGACGTCTTGTCTTTTTTATATAACAAAGTTTCTCAAAAGATCCCAAGTGAGCTTTGTTGGTGCTTGAACTCTGGTTCTCCCAGCACCCACTATCTTGTTTCAGATCTACTGGGACAGTTCCAGTTGCCCTCATCCCTCAAACAGCTTGCAGCCATCTGCTACCTGGATGTCAGTGTTCAAGAGGGCTCAGTTGGCAGCAGGAAACAGCCGAACACTTCATGCATAGTCTGGGTTCATGCAAAGTTAGCCAGCTTCAGTAGACCAGCTTCTCCAACGCCACAGGCTGAGGCGGCCGCCCCCCGTGTTCACACCCCAAACTTCAGATGGTTAACGGTTGGCCAGCAAAATCCAAAACCGCAATCCCCAGCAAGAACTGAGCAGTATTTGGCCAACTTGTGAATTCTTAGATCTGGGAACTAGAAGACACTTTTGGATATAGAAAAGCATAAACAATGGCAATTTTAAAGGCCACCCATGTCAAATTATTAACCAAAATGTCCTGTCCTGAAATTCAGAACAACAATGTTTACAACAGGTTTTGTCTTAATAATAGTGTTAAGTACCAACTGAGGGATTTCTCTAAAATTAGGTCTTCCTTAGGGCTTCTGCCAAAGACAAACCTAACAGGACAGAAATTTTTCTGTTATGGTAGATTTATCAACACAGGATGCTTGAAAGGCCTGGTAGAGAAGCTTCCTGACTTCTGCAGTTCTGATAAAAATATCAAAATATCTGATAAAAGCATCTGTTAGGAGCACTAGGAATACTCCCTTGAATGTTCACACACACACAAGCACATGACGGAGCAAGATAAAGATTCCATAAAGTGGAATTCAGTTTTATTCTCTATACTTAAGGTTTCCTTTTGACAAAAAAAAATAACATTTTGACAGAGCAGTAGATAGGGAAAGGAAAAGAGTAAGATCAGTAGAAGGTTCTTATGTATTTAATGGGGGGAAAAATGTATTTAGTGTGTTTGGCAGCATATTTAGACTTTATGGCTTGTATCTTAATATCTGAATATTGTATCTTAATATCTCAATATTATCTGCATTTTGGGACAATCAGGATGCAACTATTTAGAGTAGTGTTGCTCTTACAAACTTCATTGATTTGACAGATGGACTGAAGGATTGCCTGTCCTTATGTATCTAGTGTAAGTTGTCATAAAGAATCTAGAATAAGCAAGTCAAAAAGCTGATGATCATGGTAATTCCTAAAATGTATTCTAAAATTCTATTACACAATCACAGTAAAACCAGCACTTTTATGCATGTAAAAGCAGTCTGCTCACTACTCCATCTGCAGTAGAACTACTGGTAATGTTTAAAGCCTGCCACATTTCAAATAAATCAAAACCCAGAACCTATTTATGAAATAATAGTGTTTTCTATTGATACAAATAATCTGATGGGCAAGTGAAATTTCAGATTTCAAGATACAACTGCAGTAACCGAACTGCCACAATTTATACTTATCTTGAAAATAAAATCAGCAAGAGTATTTAAAAAAAGCGATTGTGCTGTAATATACCTGACCCTGACCACGATACCAAGCACAGAGTGACAGGAGACTTCCTTCCGTTTATTTAGGTAAGTAAGAAACAGCAGAGGTTTAGTCATGGAGATATGCCAGGCTATTCCTAATCTTGGACTTCCTTTCCTATGCACTACCTATTGTTAATACTACAAAGTCACAGTATAGGAAGCAGGCATTCTTCTAAGAACTGGAACTGAAACAAAATCACCATTCATACCTTCAAGAATATTCATGGACACATTTCATAAACAGCACTAAATTTAGAACAGGTCTAATACATTTAATATTAAATTCAACATACAGTGTTAAGACAACATCTTAGTTTGGTGTGGTTTCTGTCAATTGAGAATTGTAGGCCTAATCCAAAGTTCAGATACTGATTTTATTTATATACGTGTATATCTAAACTAACTCCATAGCTGTTTAAATGAAAACAGTTTCCCCCATATAATTCAAGGAACATCTAATTAATTAGCCAGTTAAAAGCTGGAAAAGTATTTAGTCTAGTACATTAAAAGCTTGCAAGAAAGAGCAGCAGGGACAAGCAAAAAGTACAGTAAAGCTTGTAGGAGAGTCTAAATACGCTTCAGAGATGCGGAATTGATTAAAACTTGGAGCAGAAACCTAAGCAATAGATTTTACAAAACAGTGATTATACAGAGTTCATTCAAAAGGATTAAAAACAGAAACAAAACAAAAAAAACGGAGGAAGAAAAGCATTCCTTCTCGAGTTTCCTCAATGCTTAAAAGAATATAAACGTTTTACTAACACCAAACAAATTACATCACTCTGAGTTTTAAGAATTGGATTACATTATGTTCCTTGCTAAGTAGGTTAGCAAATTAATTAGCAGATTCAAGAAACAATGTTTTACAGTGGTTGAAAACTGGGTTTTATTGTTTTCAGTTTAAAATTGATCACAAATTTGGAAAATATAAGGTGAAATACATTCCAAGCTACGTCTTGAGACTATAGACAATTCTTACCAGAAGACAAACACTGAAAATGGTTGTATAGCGAAACTTCTCCTTTGTAGATTATAAAAATGAAATTTTCTGCCCTCTGCTGTTTAGACCAGGAAAAAATAAACTGGGATGCATATCCATTGAGAAGCACATGGCTAAGGGCTGAGCCTAACTCTGCTTTTAAGAAAATAGTTTATCCTGAAACTAGTTGGATTTTTAGTTTTTCTATGCACTTGGAACGGCACTGGCGCGAAGTTCACCTGAATTTTGTGATCTGTCAAAAAGGTGCCAAGGAGCCATGCACAAGCTGCTCACTTCGTAAAGCCAAAAGTGACCTGACACACAGAGGAAGAGCAGTTCTGCAGAACAAAGTTAATTTTGCAGTAGAACAAACCATACAAAAGTTGTACCCTGAGGGTAACAGGTTATGTTCTGTACTTAATAGATTTCTGAAGTCAAAGTACTAATACACTCTACTTCCTCACAGATTATTCAGAATTTAATTGGTGTTTGTAAATGGCTTCAAGATGAAAATGCTGCACCATCTACAAATCAAATTTGATTAGTCACCTTGAAAAAAAGTTACTTTTCAAGACGTTGAAAGTCGTTTTTTTCTGTTATAAAATCAACAATCAGTTCTTCCAGACTTGCAAAAAAAATAGTAGGGAAACAGCCTCACATTTAACTTTGCTTTTAGAGGCTACATACCAGAGCAAATTTTAAAAAGCCTATTAAAAATAAAATGGGTTAGAAGTAGCAACCTTACATTTATTTTTTTTAATAGCTTGTGAATAATGCTTTGTCCTCTATGTTCAAGGGTTTCTATAAGGCAATTGCAAATTCATGAGAGGAAACAAGTTATATTAAGTATAGCTTTATATGGCACCTTTGATTTTGGATAGAGTTTACATTAAAACTGGAAAAACCCAGATGCACAAGCAAACTCTTACTTTACTGCTATCCATGGGTTACTGAAGCCGATGCTTTTCCACTCTCGCGGTTCCACTGCCCTACACACCAGCAGCTGCACAAGTACCGCGGTGCCCACACTGGGAACTCCAGCCAGTGCAATGCCGTCAGCAGCAGCAGCGCGTGCCACGTGCTGGGCACGCGCACCAGGCGTCGTGTTTTAGCTCTCCTGCAGAGCCCTCAGTGGCTGCCGCGCGTGCTCTGGAGACAGGGAGCGTGGGAAGACCCGTTCCAAAGGCAGAGAGGGGCACGTCTACCCTTCTCATGGTGAAGTGGAAATCACTAGCTGCTGAGAAGCTGCTTTTCCAGGCTCAGCACTTCTCCCCCGAACAAACCCAAAGTGACAATTCAAAAGCAACACGCTTGGTGTAAAGGATCTTTCTCCTTACTTTTCTTCTCGAGCTTGTTCGTGGATCACTATCAGAGTTTGAGTTTCTCTAAATTTCACCCAGCTTCCAGGTTTACCCTTGACCATCCGCAATTCAGGTCATTTTTTGTTAGAGGAAACAAGACCATTCAATGTTGCAGTTTTTACTTCTACACTATCATAATAAGCTTCAAAAATGGAATATGCAGGCTTTCTAATGACATTCTGCATTCCCAAAATCCAGTTTAAACTGTCCCATTTTACTCATGATCACTGTGGGAAACCCTCCCCTTCTCTTCTAGCACATGCTTCAGGATATGACACACACGTACAGCCTGCTCAGAGAGGTGGTGGAGTCTCCAACTCTGGAGATTTTCCAAACCCGCCTGGACGCCATCCTGTGCAACCTGCTGTAGGTGACCCTGCTCTGGCAGGGGAGTTGGACTAGATGATCTCCAGAGGTCCCTTCCAGCCCCGGTGGTTCTGCGATTCTGTAAATTGCCAGCATTTACCATGACGCCAACTAGCTCTACAGCAACAAGTTAGAATTCTGTTTTTAAAGTCTGAGACAGAAAGGTAAGTATGTTCAGACTCATAGGGCAGTAGTGAGATGAGACAGGAAAATGTTTCAGGGCTTGTATCTAAAAACTTGTATTTTGCTGCCATGAGTTCTAGACTATGGCTACAGTTAGGAGAGATGGAATAAAGAGAAAACACTGGCCTACACACAGGCTGTTCTTGTGTTTCCCCTGAAAATGTAGGCCAATTACATACAAAAACACTAATCGGAAATCCCAAGTAGTAACATTTGATCACATTTAATTACCACATACTATATGTAAAGAAAAAAGAAAAATCACCGCACTTCTGCCATGCAGGTTTCATTTGAAATAGTACAAAAATTCAAAACAATACAAAAATAATGCATTTGTGAATGTAGGAACCCAACTAATACAGAAATGTGTGGTGTTGCTATGAAAGACAGTAAATACACAGTTACTGCCAGAACCTGTATGTTAAGGTTCTCTCTTGCCTATTTGTCCTCTCCATTATACTTTAAGGGATTTAGGAGGCACCCTCACTAGTGACAGTAAAACATTCCTAAGTAGAACTGTTTAACCTTAGTCACAAAAGCTACAAAATACTGCATTAGAATACAATTGAAAAGTGACTTTTGACGTAACCTTTGTTAGACATTTTTCTTAAAAACGGAAAAGCATCATTTGTGTTGCAATACTTGGCTAGTCTTTCCTTTGTAAGCACACTATCCAAATAGGGGAATAAAAATTGTTGCATCACAACATGAAGATCAGATTTGGCGGAAGTTAACACTGTTCTTTCATCTACCTCCTAGCCCAAGATTTTACAATTTTTCAGATCACCTTTACATAGAGAAATAAGTAGTACACTAATTTATGTTTAGGCCACTGGGTTTTCTCTGGTAACTGTTACCTGCAGAAAGCATGGGACTGCCTAGTAGGGGTTACAGCTGGCTTTCTTAAAATGGAAGCGTTAGCTTGGTTATACTTTCTTTTGTTATCTAAGAAGGGAAGAAAAGCAGTATAACACCCAGCCTCTGAGGTGACTGAATCCTCTGGAGGAAGACGGCAGTAGCCCCACATGTACTCTTACACATACATGAGTCTAGATGGAAGGAACATTCCTCTAAAGTATCATTCCCACCAGTACAGGGTTTTTAAAAAAAATTCAAAACAGACGCAAAACCAAGAAAAAACATACTTGATAAATGTAAAAATAAATGTGCAGCTTTGTATAATATTGAGACAGCTCTACTTAATGCAAGAAAGCTCTTCAAGTAGAACTATACTAATTTAGAGCAAAAGAAGTTCTCAGCGTAGCACGCTGAATTTCTACATGTGCAAGTAAAGTAAGGCCAATTACTCATCTCATCTCAGGCAGGTGTGCAAAGTTAGCACCAGAGGACATTCAGCCTACTAATTCCTGGCTCAAGATCCTGGCACAGGAAAGCATTTCATCTGATCCAGATGTTTATTTTTTCCTCAAAATGTATTTGTGAACATTGTTTTTTGTTGTTTCACAAACTGATTAGTAAAACAACAGCCATGAATCAATACTACTTCATGTTGCGCACTATTCTCCTGCAATGGTTGGTTTTCATTTCCCCCAGCGCTTGTTCCAGTTGCTGAATTAGGTGGAGGAGGGTAGATGGGTCGGTTTGCAACACTTGGGCAGTTTGATCTTCGTTCTGGTTAAGATGTAGCTTTATAGTCACAGCAGGCTTAATCTGTTGTCTCAAACTTCTGCTTGCAAGCTGTGGGAGGGAGTTTAGATGAAGCAGGAACAGGGAAACAAACAAACAAACGAACGAAGACGGTTATCAAGTTCCATATTTACAATTCACAACAGGTTTGCAGGACCTGCTTGGAGGACTGTTCAAAAATCCATATGAAAGATATAGACAATCTATTATTTAATCATTAGGCAATACTAATCCACTTTAATTAATGCTTTCATAATATTTTGGAACGTTTTAAAAACACCAGTGGAGCTATGAATTCAATTTTCATAAAGCAACAAATACTTTGCATCATAACATATCCTGTTCATCTTACAACTAGCAGTAACAAAATTACGTCAGTTTTAAATACATGAAAAACTGCTGCCTCAATTACTTTGAAATAATATAAATTCATTTTTTAGTAGTTGTTCATGATGCTAAAAAAAGGTAAAGTACAGAATATTGGAAACATAAAAGTAGTTACCTGCACATCCAGTCTCCATTCAAGACTGTGATAGCTGGGAAGCTTTGGTGCCAGCTCACCAAGAATGCTTCTGATCTCTTTCCTGTTATCCAGGTACAGCTGCAGCAATAACTTCTTCAATTCATCTGAGAATCCCAGAACATTAATAGAATCTTGGAAGTCTATCTCAGAAATCTAGAAAGAACAATTTAGGCCTTAATGCAGAACTATGTAATAATCGTTATTTGTTGAGAAACAAATAAAACTGTCAGCAAACATTACACATATGGTACCGTGCAGTTATTTTCCTGCAGGAACGTGTGAGGACAATTCTACAGCTAGGGCAAAACAAATCATCCATGTTTTAAGTGACTTACGTGTGTTGATGTATTACAGCTGATTTGCATGAGCTTCAGGAACAGTTTAAGATCAATTTTCTTAAAAAGAAAAACGTTCAGCATCCTCACATTTAAGCCTCCATATCAAAGAACAAAATGCAACACAAAAAAGCATCTGAGCTTTGTCATGAGGAAGTACGTATTTCTGTCATCAATTTACCAACAGTAGGTTAACATAATATTGATACTCAAATTACAAATACTCTGAAGTGATCTGAATGCCAAGACACCAAAGTGGGCACCAGGTAGAACTTTATGGCTCCTGTTCCAGTAACTCAGAGTGGCCCCAAGAAGCCGATTCCCACAGGTCAATGCCTTTGCGCTGCCCTGGAGAAGCTCGGTTCATCACTGTGGAAGCAGTTACTTATTTCATGGAAAACATCATATCTTTACAATGCATTCATACCACAAACGCGTTCTGCAGTCACATCTACTCTGCCACAATACACGACAATTTATCCGTCAGGCGAGTCACCTTACTTCAAGGGCAGATTCTGCCGTATTTCAATCCCTTCCCCGCCTGCTCTTCAGAACAACGTCTGCGTGAGTTCAATTTGGAATGACTTGTCTCTCTAACCCTTTGGCATGTCTATATGCTACTACATCAATAGTAAACAGCCTTTCCAATGGGAAAGGGTAATTATCCAATGATTATTCTTTTAATATCTGCTTACACCCACCCAAACTTCTGATGTCAGGAGCTAGAAAAGCTCTCAAACCTGCCACACCAGCCGAATGTAAGGAATACTGCACAGGGGGTTAGTAAAGCACACATCCTGCACAGCACCCGAACAGCAACAACAAAATCTTCACTCCAGTTTTGCTATTTAGACAGAGCTCAGTCCTGAAGAATGGTTCTCTATAGGGCCTAAGTTACCGCATGTTCTTGCTGTATGCTATTAAAATGTTTCCAAGTTTTAGCTCCAGACACTGAATACAAATTCCGGTCATCCATGCAGATACAATGTTTCAGTAAGAGAACAGCATAAAACACCCCCTTTTTTAAAAAAATAAAATTAAAAGAATAGACGTAATCAGAATTTTGAACTTTTTTTTTTCCCCCATTCATGAGTATTTTCAGAACTAGAAACGTTCAGAAGACATCTCCTGAGTGTATCCCTGAATTTATTAGGCAGAGGTGCCCTTACCATGAGCTTGGAGCTTTCAGTGAGGAGATAGGTTAGTCCTTCCACCCCATGCTGGACGGTGTCAGCACCGACGTTAAGTTTTCCTGCCAGGAAAGCACAAAGTAGCTTTTACTTCCGTATCGAGCTGCCCCGGCAACAATACACGAAACTGCCAGTTTATCCAAAGCGAAGTGGCAAAACACGCCCCGCAAAGGGAGCAAGGTCGAGGGCTGCGCACCCTCCAGACAGCAACGCGCGGGGACCCAGCGGCACGTTACAGCCCGCTCCCAAACCAGCCCCTCTCGGCGCCGCAGGGGCAGAACCGCCCCCCGCGCACTCCAGCCGGGTGACCGGGCCGGTGCACAGACAGCAGCGGCGCCCCTGCGCTCGGGGGCGGCCCCGCACCCCCC
>VYXH01009141.1:364025-408584 GCA_013397275.1 Burhinus bistriatus | reverse complement strand
GGCCCGGCCCTCCCAGCCGTTGCTGAGCGGCTCTGCCCCGGGCTGCGCCCAGCGGGCGGCCCGGCCTCGGGGGGGGGGAACGGGTGAGCGGCCGCCCCGAAGCGTGTGTTACCGCAGTGAAGTCCTTCTGTCCCGCAGACCTCTGCTGAAATGTGCGGGTCATCGTCTGATGTGCCCTTTGCTTGTCCGGTATTTCCATTGCCCCTCCACCCCGCCCTGCTGTAAACATTGACCCGTCCTCGTAAGCGCTCTGGTTGACGATGGTCAATAGATCTCCGGACCAAGACCTTCTACTATGAAAAGATAGGAAAATATATTACAGATTCATTCCTAACCCTTTCCTTACCGAATTCCAGTTGCTTTCCAGTCCAATATTGCAAGCACAGACATCATAGACTTTAGATATTAAACGTAATACTTCAGCACTTGTTCTTTGGAGATTTTAGAAGGTAGCTTCACATTACTTCTTAAAATCATAAAGGAGAAAGTAGAGGTAACAACCGGGCATCAGCATGAAGGGAATGTAATTTCTTAGCCATCTTCACAAATTAAAACAACTTTTAGTGGTATATTAGGATTGCAGATTTTTGTTTCTAGTCTTTGGATTTCGAGCATGACCTTCCAGCAGATGTTCACACCCAAAGTAGTGAAGTTCCTGATCAGCTCACCCAAATAATTTTATTTGCCAAGTCCTTCTACGTATCTGACCTGTGCATTATGCAGACACCCCTGCCATATTTTTTCCAACCTACAAAACAGGAGATTTCTGTATTCTGTACTTGGTACATATACCTGAACTTGGGAAAAGTATGACTCATAGAATCACCAAATGGTTTGGGTTGGAAGGGACCTTAAAGCTCATCTAGTTCCAACCCCCCTGCCATGGGCAGGGACACCTCCCACTAGACCAGGTTGCTCCAAGCCCCGTCCAACCTGGCCTTGAACACCTCCAGGGATGGGGCAGCCACAGCTTCTCTGGGCAACCTGGGCCAGTGTCTCACCACCCTCACAGTCAACCATTTCTGCCTAATATCTCATCTAAATCTGCGCTCTACTCTACTCAGGACAGACTATTCACTGGTACTGCTAAACAATAACTAGAGTCTTTATTTTGGATTAAAGCAGTTTCTGGTTGGTATAACCAGAAGCTGAATCAATCAATCCATCAAACAAAAAACAGTTCAGGAACTAACTGCCCTTCTGAGTTGCTGATTCCTCACCCAGATCTTCTAGATTTCGGTCATTCATCTGAATTCCTTCTGTCCTCTGCCAGTTTTAACCCCTGCTCAGGACCTTGGTCTCCTCAGCTGATGATTTGATTTACCTTAGCAATTTTCAGTGTCCTGCCTATAGTTCCTTACCCAGCATTGGCCCCTAAAAGATTATACTCTGCCTTCATAACACTTTTCATCTGAGGAGCACAAAAGATCTTAAAATATTGTATCTCTGAAGTGAGAAATAATATAGTCCCCAGTTATAGATGAGAATACCAAAGCAAGGAGAAACTTATACGTACTGCAGGATAAATTAACCAATATGATACTCCATGCTGCTATAGTTAGACGATTTCTAGGACTTGAACTAGAAACTTTAGGCGTGCAGACAGACCTGGGTGGCTTAGCCAAGGTTATGGATCACGAGCACAGCAGCACTCTCACTGCATTGGAAATTCTGATTTCAAGACATCCTCTCCTACTTTCCAAACTGCATTTAACCCCTGCCATAGAATATATTACAATTTGCAAAAGAGAACTGATTGTGTAACATAACTCCCTTCCTAGTGAGAATAAAATGTATTTTAGTACTTTTGTTAACATGCTCTGTTTTGCTTATGATCAGTGTTCTTGCAGTTATTGATCCATCATTTTTTAGTCTCCATTTAGTTTGTGGTTTCTGGTCTGAAGGATACTTTATGCTGACAGATCATCTTTGAGTTACAGTAAGACTCATGGATTTTTGTATTTTGAAAGAGAACCGCAGAATTGTGTTTTGAAAGTACATAATAAATCACAGGTGTTCCTGCTGTCTCCAGTCCAGTGGCAAGTAAAGCTAGATGTTCTAGAAGAAGACACTCCCTTTAAAGCTACTGTAAATAAAATGGAGGTTCACAGAATATTCTTCCTAGCAATTCTGCTCAGAAAGGTGTCAAACTCGCCTCTCATTTTGTAGTCACAATGAAATGCAACCAGCTTCGGAAGACTGGAGCTAGTATTTGAAAGTGAGTGGGATCTCTAATTAGCTGACAAACTATCAAAGCAAGTTTTTACAAAGACCAATTCTTTCATGGGAATAGGATAAAGATTACATCCATTAGGATCACCATTATATTTATTTACCAAGATATGTAAGGAATCTTTCTACAAATATCAAAGTTTGGTGGATCAATATTTTTTTTTTTGCAGGAAACTGCCATCTTCCTCTCCTCACGTTTAAGATCAAGTGACTCCAAGAAAATAGATTAATTCTGTCTACTCTTCTCTCGGCCAACAGTTTGGCTTTGCTGTGTAGGATAATGCATGCTTCAGCCCTAGAAATGCCTAACACATAAACATATGCTGGTAGAATTACAGGTATGCGCTGTCTCCTATCAGCAGGCTAATTGTCCAATTAGCCTCACAACAGTTAATGCATTAGGTAAATGGAGTTTTGAGAAAGATACAAGCTTTACTTGTTACTATGTTTCTAAAGAACACATACACTAGATAACGAAGAACTTTGGTGGACTTCTTTCTCCAGAAAATAGTACAGAAGTGAATCCTAGATGGGACAGCGTATGTTCAATTTTTAATCTTTTTCCTACAAATGTATCTCCATTATGTTTGGATTTTTTTAAGCCAGAAATCAGAAAACTTTTGGTTTACCGTGAAGAAACATGTGTATATATGTGTGTCCCTATTTTAAGAACACACGACAGTAACAGACTGAAATCATAAATTGATTAGAAAAAATCAGTGATTAGAAAGTAAGTTTAGAAGTGAGAGAAAGCAATACAAATCTTATGCTTGAAAAACAAGTATAAAAATGATGGGAGACGGTAAAAGAGAAATAAGATGGAGGAGACAACACGGATGAAAAAGGGAGAAAAAAACCCCCTGAACATCTATATGTATAATCAGTGAACTACTCCAGGAATCTTGACAATTGGCTCAGAATGGCAGCTGGTTTCCTTTGTGCCATAACAGCATCAGTCGGACAGTGCAGAGAAATACACAGCATACATGGCAAGGAACAAGAAGTAAGCAAAGTCAAAGACTGGAAACAAAATGAATAAACAGGCAATATGAAGACATTACCTACCTAACAGGAATGTGTAAATTTGTAGAAGGATTTGCTCAAAAGTAGACAAGTATCCAGGTGTCCCCATACATTGGTACTGCTACCACAGAAAACGACAGACCTGCACAGATCCAAATGGTTGACAGAAGCTGCCAAACCAATATGTAATGTAAAAGTACATCTGATTTACATGTAGTCAATATCACGGCAATGAGCAATTCATAAATTCATTAAGTACTCTTGCACTTCATATTCTGAGGGGGAAAAAAAAAAACCTTAAAAAAAAAAAAGTCACTGTGGTTTTCACATCCTTGCTTCCCAGTGAAACAAAATTGACCTGAGAAATGTCTATTCACTTGCTATTTACTCCCCACCTCAGCAGCTTTGAAACTTAGCAGGCAGTTCAGCAAAGGCAAAACGTTTCAAATATATTTAAGTTCCTTTACCTGTTGTGAATCTGGTCAAAGGATAAAAGTTCATACTGTTTCCGAGTGGCTGGTCAGACAGTCGTAATCCTAGTCTACAGATCCTTTCTGTGTGGATAGAACATCCTATATCTTGCACAGAGTAAATGTTATGGCAAACACGAAGAAGAGTAATTAAAGGAAGACACAAATCTGTATAAAAGTGAACTTTAGAGAAAGGCTGCATAATTTTTTCCATAAATGCTATTTTGTTAAAGCAAAGCGTGCATGTTGAAGGACCTTCACTCACTGTTCCCTTAAGCATGAGATATTCTCAACCCCTGAAGGATACAAAAGCGGTAACTGCAGTAACATAGCAAGTACATTAATTACAGAAATATCGACCTTCTCCCCCCTCCTCCATCCTGTTTACTTTTTGTGCTTAGCTTACATTTCTCAAGTGTGTTTTTCAAGTTGGTTTTGTTTTTTTTAAACACAGAGTTGGGCTAAAGTTAGCGGAGGAGGGAAAAAACCCCGCTTCTCTCCCCCACGCTGCTCCGGTTCCATGTCCCGTTCTGAAGCCCGCCTGCCCCTCGGCCGCGCTCCCGCCCAAGCTCCGGTGCGAACGCTNAATGGCCTGCCCCGGACGGACGCCTCTGGCTGCGCGGCGGCGGGGCGGAACTTCCGCCGTGGCCGCTGAAGGGAGGGAGCGCGCCATGGAGTCGGCCTAGGCGCGGCCTTCGGCTCCCCGCGCCGGGCNGTGCCCCACCCCGCGGGCGGGGCCGACTGCAGAGCCTCGCGCAAGCCACTCGCCTGCTAAGCCCGCCCCGCGTCACGCGCCGGCGGCTGAGTGGCAGCCCGAGCGAGCAATGGCCTGCCCCGGACGGGCGCCTCTGGCTGNGTTCCCTCGGGCCTCTTCCCTGCCGCCGGGCGCCCTGGCTTGGAGGCGGTTAAGGCGTTGTTAGGCCTGTCGCTGCATTGCGCAGCGCTTATTTGCCTCCGCCCTTCGAGCGGCGAGGCGGGGCCGCCGGCCGTGCGGCTCAGGCGGAGCTGTGGCCGGCCCTGCCCCGCTGCCCGTGGGCACAGGTGCTTCCCTTTCCCGCAGGTCGTCACCGCAGCCAGTGCGGAGAGCCGCCCCGGCGGAAGGGAAGGGAGGGGAAGGACGCCAAAGCGCTCTCCGAGCGTCGCTTCCAGACTGATGAAAGCTAAACCCTTGTTGTAGCGTTTCACGACTCTGCCGGTGTGCGGTTCCTCTGAGGCCGGCCGTGCGCCGAGATACTCGTTATGCTTGCATGAGAATGAGTAGGATGGAGTCTGGCTGGCTGGCAACCAAATTACTAGTAAAAAGGTGAAAACAAATTGAGAGGCATAGTTACTGTGTCTTACCAGATTTGAACAGTGATTTTTCTTTATGTGCATTAGTTTTCAGTTCTGTAGATCGGTCTTGGAGATTCGGGTCAGTAATGATACAATGACTTCAAAATGCAAAAAGCCAGAGACATTGGGGCTTTTGGGGATATGTGTGAAAATTGTTGATATTATCTGTGTAACTTCTGTTCATCCTCTGCTTGTGGAATTTTGGAAGGTGCAGCCCAATCTACCAAAACACTTAGAATGTTGTTACTGAGTTTGTGGGAGGACAAAGCTTTTATATATTCATATGATTTTTGTGATTGCTGTAAGCATTGTAATCCTCTTTGACTCTAAAATAGAACTGAAGTCTAATACAGATGTGCAAATTAGGTCTTTTTCACCAATGGAAGGGGGAAGATGTGTTTTCTTGAGAGACTTGAAGCATGAACGTAACCATATGGACAAGGAAATGCCTTCTGTTGTCTTTTGCAGTGAAATAAGTTTTGAGTTGATTGACATATAAACTTCTGAAAACTTGGTATTTTATATGTACTTTGTGGAGCTTGGTTTGTGGATAGTTACTAAAGCTCTGAATATTCTTGTGTGTGTCCCAAGCCAAGCAGTTTCTTCATGACATGTGTCCTAAATGTGCTCCAAAGGCTTGTTTGCATTGGCAAGTATGAAACTGATATTTTTGACAGGGTGCAGGAATTGTGTATACAAGACAGTTTTGCTCTCAGGTTGCCTATTCTGGTCTGGGAGTCAGTGTATTGGTGTTAAACACATTGTGTGTTTCATAACCCCTTATTATTAACATAAACAATGCTGTTAATGCGTTAAAAGGTAGGCAAGGTATTCTTAGTGTCTAGAACAGTAGATAGGTTTATCTATTGTGTATTGTCACTTCTTGTATTGAGTTTATCTAGTCATCCTTACTCTCAAGTGAGAAGGGACATTTTGCTCTCCCCTTCCTTTGCAGGTGTAATCAGAAATGTATTTTCTGTTGTACGTAGAACAGTACTACTGCTGCCCTATCTTCATGGGCAGTACTGTGTCTGTTGTATTCCAAGTTAGTATATTTACTTCATGGTTACCTTACTGCTTGTAGATATGCTGTGGTACAGCACAGCCCATGTTTTCCCCTCCTCAGTTTTGACCTGGTGATCTGGTTCAGTCTGACGGAGGGATTTAGCTTCCCAGGTTTAGTTTGCTTTGTGAGTTCTAGAATGCAGAGTAGGAAGAAAAAAAAAAGAGATTTTCAAATGCCTGAAGTTACTTAAGGAGAACTTTGTCTATAGACACTGGAAAATCAGGTGTAAAGTGCTGAAGATTAATGCAGAGTCAAGTTTAACTTCTTTTCTGTGGTTTACAGCATAGTCTTTAATTACATACGCCTATATTTCTGGGTGCTATAAGCTTCCTCATTTAATTAAGAGTATAGTCTACAAATGAGCTATGGAATGTCAGAAATTACAAGGCTTTTTTGCTTGCATTTGAGGCAGTAGTTCTTGGGCCCAGAAGAATCCATATGTGTGTAACTGTTTGTTAGAGAAGACTGTACTGTACATGCATGTTGTTTGCAAGGGCAACTTTAATTCTGGTACTTCGTAATCTTGCTCAATACTATTTCAATGCTTTCTCTGTGTTGTAAAGTATGTGCTGAATTTACTGAATTGGTTAAAATACTGTAATAGCTTCCAGTGTATTGTTGCTTCTGTCATAGTAAAAATGATTGCATTTTTTGAACGATTGCTCTTTATCCTTCCAGTTTCATCAACATCCTCTTTGTTAGGGCAGGCTGATGAGAGGAACTGGTAAATCTTAATTTAGAAATAAAAATTCATGAATTTCATAATTCATTACAGATTCTGATGACCGTAACTTCTGTTCCGCTAACCATTTGAAAGTTTCACAAATCATCATATGCCTGAATAACCAAGTCAGAATCATGAGAACTGTTTTTGAAAATATCAGCTGTTTCCTCCTATTAGTAAGAACAAATTTTAATTATCTCTTTGTTAGTGTCAGTTTAAATCAAATATAACTCTCCAGTATTTGCTTTAATTAATATTGAGGGCCTCAGATTGTGGGATTGGTTTTTTCTGCTTTAAAAAAACACAAAGGGTAGGATAGGAAGACAGGAATCCTTAGGTGTTTCTTGATTCTGACAGAGAATGTAGTAGTTTTGTCTGTGATTTCTTGGTTAAGTCAACAAAGATACAATTTTCAGAATGAAGTCTCTACAGTCAAATGAAAACAAATCCACATGGAACCATTTAAATAAGAAGCCTTAGTTCGGAGGCTTTCAACAGTCATACGAACGATTTGGATGACCTAATTGAGTTTAATCGTTTGTGAAGTACTTCCAATTCCTCCAATAAAAGAAGTTAGAGGAGATCGAGATGTTCTGATAATGATAATACTAAGCATGTACCATCTACTTTTAAAACTTGTCCCTGAATTATTTCAACTATTATAGCAATACTAGATCCCAGTGTATTTGCTGTTTTGTGTTACCATACTTTAATGTCACATAATTTTAAGTAATTTCTTACTGTGACACTAGAAGAATTGCTAGAGAGACTTGGTCATCCATCTGTGGGCCAAGCAATTCTTTTCAATATAGCAACGAAAGTGGTTAGATTTCGTTCTGAACATAGTGCTTCCTTGTTTTGTACTCTGGAGTAAGAGGTGTACTCGATCACATGTTTCTTGTTGGAATTTTGAATGTTGGATTTCTTAGCTTGATAACATTCAGGTGTGAGTTTTTATAAGGGGAATAAGATATTTTGTGCGTCTGTGTTCTTAAGAGATTGCCTGCACATAATCATGTTATAGCTAAGCGTAAGAGGAATCCGAAGTTCCTCTGTAGACAGACAATCATTGTCTCTTTTTGTATTGTTGCTACAGTCATAATCCAGTCTTAAAACAAATTGTCAGGTGTAACTTCTCAGTGGAGAACAGAGGTCCTGATCTTCGGCATTAGGTTGTGTTTTTGCAGTGAAAGGCATTTAGAAGTGAGAGCTCAGGGTTAGGTTCCTCTGGGCTGCTTCTCATTAACAGTGACTGCCACCTTCTCGGGGGCTATTCCTGAGATTTTTCTGGGAATTGATGGTGATCAGGTTGTACACTTGTCTCTTGCTGTATCCCAAGTTAGTAAGTAAAAGGCTGTTGTGGGAGGTTGAGTTAGGGTAACTGTTCATTACTATTCCTTGCTCTAAAGAGTTTTTGTTGTTAAGACAGTCCTCTTCAAAGAAAAACAAAAAGATGTTTGTTTAAGTACTAAAGTATATTAGCTCTGTTAGTTTTGTTTGAGATAAACTTTCTGTGTGAAAGAGTTCTGTCGTTCTTTTTTATGATCATGGCCAGCAGATGAAGAGTCTGTTGTCCAGGTGGTTCATAATGCAGAATCCCACTGAGTCTTTCCTCTCTAAGCTTGTGTGCTTGCAGCTGTCCCACCAAACTTTGGTGGTACAGTTGGATTGCAAGAGCATGACATGCAGAAATGAGTGGTAGTTGTCTCAAGTTCTGTAGATGGAAGTGCTGCTATTAAATGATCTAGGTTATTACATAGTTAAAATGCGCTGTCTTAAAATGCAAATTTAGAAAACATCTCCATGTCAGTATGCTTATAAAGGCTTATAATATGCTTATGTAGATATAAGTGTATTTTTGAGACTTACACAGTATTGATGCAGAACACGTTATACTGCACTGTGAAATTGTATGTTGATGTTGAGTTCTGTTTTAATAAAATGTTGGTAGAATATAACATCTGGGAAAAAGAAAGTGAAAGGATAAAGTCAGTAAAAAGGTAGAGAAACCAAACACTGGTTTAATTTTTTTTGGGAGTGGGGGTGTTTAAGACAGGGCAGTAATCCATTCCGTATTTTAGTAACATCCTACAGGACAGAAGCCTCTACGTATAGCTCATGAGAGATGGAGGATAAGCTAGATGGGCATCTGGCTAGGATTCTTGTGCAGCTCCACATCTTTCCTCTCTGGAAGTCTCTATCCCTCTGTCAGCTAACTATTGTTCCAGTTAAGGTTGCATTTCTCAACAGCTCAAATTAAGGCTAAATCTCAAACCGCCACATTAGTGCAAGCTGTCAAGCTGTGGTAAGTATATATACAGGAATTTAAATCCCTTTAAAAACATTAGGAAACTTCTAAGGGGGTTGGGGGCTTGGAGTATCATAAGGTACAGTTTATGTGGAAAGTCAAGGACTCGGAAATGAGGAAATGCTACTTTTATGGCTACTTGTGCAGCTTTAGTTTATCCATTTGCCCTTGTGTAGAAATGGCTATATAGTTTAATAAACCCTATTCTCGTATTTTTCCCCTACAGAACCTTGCTTCATTCAGTAGGTGAGTGGCATGCACTAAAAGATATCAGTCAGTTATATGGAAGGCTGAAACTTCTTCCTCTCCCTTGCCCAACCCAAGTTTTTGATGCTTGTTTTTGCAATTTAGGTGGTAGATTTTTTTACCTTTGTGTGAGCGCATATTATGTTATTGTCTCTTCTTTGTATTAGAAACTGAAAGACCTGTGTTGGATTGAATGCCCATAGACACATGGTGTTGAGCATTTTAGACTAAAGCTGTGCAGAGACATCATTTCTTACTATATTAAACATGATATTTAGCAAATGTTGCAGATTTGCGCCATGTTGTTCATATGTTTGTGGATTGTGAGAGCATAAATTTGAGGGAGGAAGTTGGTCTTTCACAGACAATAAATTCTGTGGTCCTAAGGAACGGTCTGTATCGGTCGTGGAAATGACACTTCAACCTGAATCACGTTTATCTAGATTGGGATTCTCATTGGTGCCAGAAAAATAATTATTTGGAAGAGACAAGTGGAAAGTAATCAGTAATCCATTTCAAAGACTACTGAGAGTTTCCAAGCTGAGGAGTACTGTAGATTATTATCTTAAGTGTTAGCTTTCATCTGTGCTGGAATGTTCAAAATTTAAACATATTAACTTTAACATTTGTATTGTATTTGATGGGACAAAGTTTTTGCTTTCAAGGTATGTATGATTGTAAAACTGGCCAGTTTTTGATATGAGATGTTACAGAATGAGATCTGTTAGCATTGCAGTTCATGCATGTGTTACATTTGAGAGGGAGTTCAAAGTTTGTTGCGGATGGAGCAATGTACTTCATTCAGAGAAGAAGCAATACATTTCTTGATATAAAACAGGGATTTAAAAGTTTGATGGTAAATGCGACGGTGTTTTAACAAGATTCAAGATGGCAAGGCACACTTGGTTATTTATTGCATAGAGGACAGGGTCAGACAGAACTGTCAGGGAGAGTGTTGCATTGAGTCATGAGGTTTCAGAAAGGACTCCCTTGCTTCCTAAACTCCTCCTCAGAGAGGAGTCTGGGTGCGGCTGGATCCAATCCTAGTCCCAGAGTTGGTCAACGGTCTATGTCTAAAGGATTATATATGCACAATGAATGGGACAGGGAACTACCGAAGAGAGTCCAGTGTAGGGCAACAAAGATGACTGGGGGATTGGAGCACCTCCCTTATGAGGAAAGGCTGAGAGAGCTGGGACTCCCTAGCCTGCAGAAGAGAAGGCTGAGGGGAGACCTTATTCTTGCTTGTAATTATCTAAAGGGTGGGTTGAAGAAGGATGGAGGCAGACTATTTTCAGTGGTTCCCAGGGACAGGACAAGGGGCAACAGGCACAAGTTGGAACATAGGAAGTTCCATTCAAACATAAGGAAAAATTTCTTTACAGTGAGGGTGACCGAGCACTGGAACAGGCTGCCCAGGGAGGCTGTGGAGTCCCCTTCTCTGGAGATGTTCAAGACCCGCCTGGATGCAGTCCTGAGTAATGGGCTCTGGGCATTCCTGCATCAACAGGGGAGTTGGACTAGGTGATCTCTAGAGGTCCCTTCTAAGGATCTATTGCAGCAAGGAATCTCTGAACCTCCAGGAGTAACCTTGAGGGTGTCTCTACTCAAGGGGAAATCCTGGTGTGCAGCCCGCTGTTGTGCAGGAGAGCTAAAAGGGCTCTTGGGCTGTTCACTGTTTATGGGTGTAAGATGATTGATCTATAGTCATATTTGCATATTGACCACAGAACTAGTATTGCTCAAGTTAGCCTGTGGCCATTATGGTGTTATCTGCCTCCCCAAAACCACGTTGAGCCCCAGGTGCCACCATCATGACTACACGTACCCGTTGTGACTGCCACGGGTGGTTATCAATGGGCAGGGTTATGGGAGATAAAGGTCAGGTAGGTGTCCAGGGCTTGGGGGGAGCACACCATCACAAAGTTCTGTTCATGCAAATGTTTGTTTTGTTTGGGGGTTTTGTGGGTTGGTTACCCCCTCCTGCCCGTTGTTGTTGGTTGGGTTTTTTGTTGATTTTTTTTTGTTTGGTTGTTTTTGGGGTTTTATTTGAGGGTAACATGATACTGTCAATGACTTCAGTAAGGATGCAGGTACCATTGCTCATACAAGGCAGGCATTCAGGCCCTTAATTTGTGTTTTTAATACATAAAAAAAACTTTGGCAAAAAAAAATAATCCTAACCCTTCTCCTTGCTTTTTTTGGCTTTGATTAATGATAAATCAGCAGTTTTAAAGAACAGTTTCTGTTAGAAAACGTGCCCCTCTATTTCCAGACACAAGCTGTTGCTTTTTGCTGCTGGTTTTGATGAGAAATTATTAACGAAGCAGATTAACTTCCTTTTAATGTCATGAGCTTCTGAAATGCATACAAGAATACTTTACAGAATACTTGTGTTCTTTTTGAAGGTTTCAAAAATGCACATGCTTTACAGGAGACTAAATTTGCTGTCCAGACCATGAGTCACATTTGAGCATTTGTGAATTTCACTGAAGTTGGTGGAACTAGTTGGTATTTGGTACCTGTTGGTATCACACTGGTTTTGCAAGTGTATATTTAGGCTAAATGCTTTTAGTAGAATTATTCCAAGTACATGAGGAATTTTGCTGATTTGGATTTATGATAGAAGGGAAGATTAAAATAAGAATATCTAAGGATGATTAGTATCATGTGAATGTTGAGTCCTATATACTGCTTACATTGCTATGTATTGCCTAAAGCTTTTTGAAGTGCTACTGTTAGAACTTTTGTGTCTGATGCATGCATTCACATGGAGGTTACATGCTTTTAGCAAAAGGGATTTATACCTCTAATCATATAAATTAAAAGATTACATGTTTCTCAAAAGTAAATGTAGAATAACACTTTGCATACTTTAGAAAAGTTTTAACTGACCAATAGAGCCCAGTAAAATGACAGAGGAAAATATTTGCTACATACCTTGACTCACTTTTTTTTTCTTGTTGTAGGTATTAAATAAAATATGCTGTTGTCAATAGGAATGCTGATGTTGTCTGCCACTCAGATATACACTATTTTGACTGTTCAGTTGTTTGCTTTCCTGAATCTCTTACCCGTGGAGGCAGATATTTTAGCGGTAAGTATGAGAATATTTTTCTACATAGATGTCATCTCTATAAAGTTGAATCTTTTAAACTATTCTATTAATGAATCAGTACAATAAATGTTATAGCAGGTTGCTTGGAATGGAATTGCCTTAACAGTTCAGTTCAATGAAAACATACGCTCGTTTCAAAATGCACAATTTGCAGATGATGTGTGGTCGGATACCATGACAGTGGAAGCAGTTAATTCCTTAGTAATTTTAAAAGTTCCAATCTGACCAGATATCCTACAGTGTGTTATAACCCTGTTAAAAGAATTCCATGATTATTTGGTTTAGACAGCAATTTACATTTTGGTGATGGATGCCATTTTGCAGGGTAACTGTATATAAATAAAGTAAAATAATCTTCTGTGGCTAGTGTAATTTATGTGTGTGCTGGAGGCCTTGTCAGTAAAGTTTTTGGATATATGTTACACCTAGATAGATTTTTTTTTTTTAATATATCGGGCTAATAAACAGTATCATGAACATAGGGTCAGTGGTCAAAGTTGTTGCTGGGCTATTTATTACCAATTTTATATATTGTGTAGTTTTATAGAGGAAGTTATATGTGTCTTTCTAGGATAGAGCTTAAGCCACTCAAGTAATTAAACTTAAGTATTATAGTCTCTCTGTTCCCTGTTAGTTACAGTGATATCCAGGAGAGTTGTTAATATCATATCAATTAATTTAGGAGACCAGAGTGAAAAACCCTTGATGCTAGATGTTAAAATAAAAATACTTAAAAGTTTGTGGTAATGTTGGGTTGATGAATACTGAATTATATTATTTGGATCTTTGAGTTGTTACTATTTTTGTAGATAAAAAATTTTAAGAAACAGTGCAGATAGGTAATTGCTTTATTATGGAACTGACATCACCATTCTATTGCAAAATTTTAAACGGGCTTTTTACTGTAAACCTGATTTCCCCTCCTTTCCTTTCTCACCAAGCCCATGCTTCATTTTTTCATAAAAACCCTAATTTTCATTCTTGCTGCTTCTTCCCTTAGAGATTAAAATAAACCAAAACAAAATAATCCCACCAATGTCAAAAAAAAAGACATTTCAGAAGTTTGGTTTAATTTCTTCTATTTAAGCTCCCATGTACAGTATTCTAAAATATTTCCATCTAAAAATGAAGTGTCTTTTATTCTTGGATATTTGGAAGTTACTGATTTATTCTGATAATATCTTTGAAGTGGGAAATGAAGAGATGAACTAGATGCTTATTAAAATTTTGCTGTGAAAAGAGACCGGTGGAATGAGATACACAGAAGGGAGAATGTTTGCACACTGTCACATGGAATTGAAGGCATACAGATAGCTTATAATCTTGAGATTTCATGGTTTAATGGTTGCCCTTTTGGGGAACAAAATTCCAGCTGAAGTTTTGGGTTTGCCAATGAAAGAAATTCTTCTTTTCCCTACTTATTTAGGTGTATTTTTTATACTTCTATGTTCTATCATAGTTATATCCTCAAATAAAGGATTATGTTTGTATGAAGTACTGCTATATGTATATGAAGCATGATTGGTTATTTTTTAAATAAGGGCTAAAGATATAGGTTTTTGTCTGACTCCTAGCTTAAGTTGGGGCTTGCTGAGTGATTCAGGGGGAACTTACAGTAACACAAGCTCAGGAAGGATGTTCTGAAGGTAAATAAGTGAATAGTGAGGATTGAGGAAGGCAGTGTACTGGCGCAGAGCTGTGCAATGAGGTGGCAGGGTGGGGGATCAGGAGGAGAGGTTGTGTGGAGCCAATTGATTACAGAGAACAAAAAAGCTTCCTTGAAATTTAGCTCCATTCCTACCTCTTTCCCCTCAATTTTATTAAGTCTGGGGGAAGGAAGCTCCTTTGAAATGTTGCTCCTTTGAAAGAGTTAAGATGGTAGTGTCTTTCTTTGAACTATAGTTCCCTGGTCTAGGTCTGGCTATTGTGAAATATCTTGTCCCTCTGAAATAAACATGATTCTTACTTAACTGTTCTGTATGACAATTGGATGATACAATGAATGGACAAATATTTCTGAGTCACTAAACTACTTAATAAAACTTACCAACTGGTGTGCATTCAAGTCAGTTACTGTATAATTCACAACTTTTTCAGGAAACTAACTTTTTAATTTTAATAAAAAAACCCTCTTTAGCAAGCATACGACTTGTACTTTTTATTGTATGGATTCTCTATTGGTTAGGCATATCATAGAGCTACAAAAGATGAACAAGGAAAGGGGAAACAAAGCTTCCACAAATTTAATGTCTTTATGGTATTCTTCTGTTTTGAAATGAAGGCTCATAGTATGAAACAAAACTGTAGAGAGAATTTTCAGATACTAACCTAATAGATAGCAGGGAACTGAGAAGGGATAACATATGGAGGCTATTCTTTGCCTAGAATAAACCACCTGTTAAAACCTGTTCTTCCGTGTGTGCAAGTGAATTCAATGCAAAAAACCACCAAGAACAACACCATTCAAAGAAAACCCACACCCAAAACCCCCGGTTCATCAGATTTTTGCTTTTTTGGGTTGTTTGTAATTTCTCTTCTGCATAATTTAACAAAAGATCCATTAATACTTCCTTGTTTTAACAACTAGATAAGAAAAAAATGATGTTGCTATGTGAGTGCAAGACAAGTGGAAGAAGCAATTTTGTGATTTCTTTGACATTGTCACAAGAGGTCCTATGTCTGATAAATATTTTAATCTGAAAAAGTACGCGGTGTTGTTTATTTCTATTTACACTTATCTATTTCTCTTGTTGCAAACCTGAATTTTCTTTAAATTTAATTTCTCTTAGTATAACCTTGAAAATGGAACCCAGACCTTTGATGATCTACCTGCTAGATTTGGCTACAGACTACCAGCAGAAGGCTTGAAGGTAAAAAAAAGTGTATATATTACTATATACATATATATACATAGAAGACTGTATCTGCTGAACACTTCTTTAAGCTAAGAAATACGTTAAATGAATAGTACTGAGGAAAAATAAATAAATACAGAACTGATGAATCTGCTGCTCAAGCAAAATGAATGTGCGAAGGGTCTGATATGACCTGTTGCCTGTGAATAGGAGATTCTTCTCCGAAGAGAATCTTGGTAATCTGACCTCTTGTACGTAAGAGAATTTGCTGAACATCTTTAATAAGTCAGTTAAAAATAGCTGTATGATGGGAATCTAAGTAAGTTTGGTAGACCACTAAGATAGTGAAGCTGGTGGCAATACTGATCTATGATGTCAGTTATCTTGCACTAGTGTCAGTGGATGCCATATTAAACTTTGTCTTGATTTAAAAAAAAAAATATTTTGAGGATTTGTTGTCTTTGTAGGGTTTTATATTGCAAGCCCTTTCACATGGTAAGGTGTGGAAAGGCAAGAGGGGTTATCTTCCTTGCACGCAGCCCACATTGAGAGTGCTGTGTAAAGGATTTATAGTTCCTTTTCTTGGGAAAGTACAAGAAGTGGTGTTGGTTTGCTTCCCTCCTTGCATTTCTCAAGCAACTGAATGGAGAAGTTCAAGGGCTGCAGTTCTACCTTAACCCCTGTGTGCTGTGCTGCAAAGCTGGTGGCTATGTGGCTTGTGGTTGATTGTGCGCCCTCTCCTTATAGTTTCCTTTTAATTGCAATCCGCACCCATAGCAGATGAGAAGTTCCCCATTCTCCCAGTGCTGTATTGTTAAGTGGGGAAAATGCAGATATACATGTTCTTGTTAGTTATCTGTTAGTGTCTTACACTCCAAATAAAATAATGACTTGAAAACTGGTCATAGGATCATTAACGGAAGGCACTATTAAGTGATAATATATTGAATTAGCAGAAAAAGTATGTGTGACTAAATTTAATCTTGTTAATCCAGTTTTCTTTGATATATAGGAACTAAAAAGTATGTAAATATTATACCACATTAAATTATAAAATGCACCTGGTATTAGAGAAGATAGAAGTAAGGTGTAAGAATTTGCAAATGTTAATGGAACTGGAAAGGGAAAAATTGTATTGATATATGCAGAGTGATTAATGTGCAAAAAATTTCAAAGATCACTATAACCATGGGAATACATGTAGGACGTTATCATTATTTTGCACTAGATTAGAAATTCTTAAGACCTGATGTCTTCTGAAATACAGCAGCAAGTGTGTTTTGTACAGCGGGATAATTCCTTTTCCATGTGTCTAGTGTGGCTAATATGCTTGGAATGTGGTAAGATGTATAGATGGACTGAATGAAATTAATAGAAGGGAAATTACATTCAAGGTGAAATGGCATAGGACTATGAAGAAGGCTAAATAAGTGTAGCTTCCATAGGCAATGATGAGAAGGCATGTTCTACTTTTTCTGACTTCTGCTAAGGTAGTAGCTGTCCGTGCATTCTGGTGGCAGGAGTCAGTAACTGGTGAAAAGAAACTCAATTTGTCTGTGTAAAATAAGATAGAGGAGATAGAAAATAAATGATACATGGTGATGTTAGTGCTGTGAACTGGTGTGGTAGTCCTGCTGCTTAGAAAAGTATTTAAAAGCTACAGGAATATCCAGTTCAGTTAGTGTCTTCACATCCTCCGAGGCAAGTTTGTTGCTGAGATTATGTAGCTGATCCTTGTCAAATGCTGGTGTGCTCTGTTAAATTCAAGAACAATGGGCATGCTGCATTTTTCTCCTTGCCTGCTGCAAGGTGCCTATGCAGTGACAGGAGCCATTTACTCTCTCTAGGATCACATTCTTGCAGTCGGTTTGTTCATTTCAGATAAAATTTCTTTTCCATTCCTCTCTGTACTTGAAATGCTCATCCACAATTTAGTTTAGCTGTCCAGTCTACTACTTGTGTGAAGTTCAGTTTTCATTACTTTTTTTTATTGTGGAAATGGCTAGGTGGAATCAGACTTGTGGCAGTAACTTCTTTGGCTGTCACTTTGAACAGTGTATGAATAAGTATTTATGACTGAGATGTATACGTTCTTATTTTGTATAAGAATCCTAAGCTGTAAACATATTTAGGCAGGCCACTTTCCAAGTTCCAGTGAAGGGGAATGGCTATCATTTACGCACCTATGGAGACCATGAATAGCACATCAAGGCAGCGAGCTGCTTTCCTGTTTGTTGTCTGTAGCCTGTATGGCCCCAGAATCTGGCTCTGTGGCATCATTGATGTTGCAATGCTTGTGAGTAAACAATAAGCAAAAAGGTGAAGCTGGTGTGACGGTACAAGGTTGGATCACTCTTCAATTGCATGGTGTCCTTTTAATCCCAAAGAGGAATAAATTGCTGTAATATTTCTATAATTCTAAGAATTCCTCTGCAAATGAAACCTCAAGAAGACTACATTTTCACACCCAGTGGGTTTTACCATGGGGAGAAGTGGTCTTAAAGCTGTATAGTTGTTTACTCACTGTATTGAGAAACAGAGGGAGATTAAGTAATTTGCCCGAGTAGTGAGCCAATTTAATACATCAAAAATAGATATAAGGAGCTTTGATTCTAACCTTTTTAACTGTTAGACAGCTCTGTGCCTTAACTAAGGTAGATATTGTTACCTGTGTAGAAATAATAAGTTTTAGTCCTGTATATTAAAATGTTTTTCTTTGTTTCCATTAAGATTTTAATTGTTTTTTAAAAATGCTATGATATTGGTTGAAATAGGATGAAAATGTTATACTTTTTCAGTACTTATGATTAAGATTTATAAATATGCAACTTGCCGAAGGATAAATGTAGGTGCTTTTTTTTTCTTGGCTTGTGTGTGCTAGTCATAAAGTGGTCAGTCATTTGTGCCTGCCTCCTTGGAAGAACAGCTCCTCAGTTAAGATATTTAAGAAAATATGCTAGCATTAAGTAAAATCCAGTCTAGTCACAGCTTTTGGTTTCTATGTATGCATTTCTTTAACTGTAACATGCTACTGTGTGATTTGTGTAAAACTTCTCTGTAGAATGCGGTTGGTTCCAGACATACCACTGGTCTTAAAAAAAAAAAAAAAAGTAAATGCTTTGCATGAAACTATGTAACTTAAGTAGTGTTTGCTGTATGAATCAGGAGAACCTCAGGAACCTAAATTTGACTGTCAGCAAATCAGTGTAGAATTTTCAGTGGATATTGTTTTTAATTGTGATAGACTGTGTAATGTTGTGCCTGTCACCACAAACTTTGCAAAGAATGGCTTGCTGGTGCAGCTTTTCTGCTAAAAGAACTATTATCATTACAAAAATCTGTTCCTCAAAACAAAATTGCTTGTCTCTGTTGTATTATTCATAAAGTTTAACCTACATATTATGGACAAAATGTAAGATTATATATAAAAAGTACATTTAAACTGAAAGTTAATATATAAAATATATGTAAGTATATATAAAAGCAGACAATTTATTTGTAAATTTATATATAACTATATAATTCTACACAGGTGATGACACCTCTTTATACATCTAAAGCTGTCAGTGAAAACAGTTTAGAGCTCTCAAGGATATATCTAGAACTGTAGCAATAATATCTTGAGCCCACAGCAGTGCAGCTTCTCATGATCTTTATTTGCATAAAACAAATTACTTATTTCCTGGCAATTCATGACTCTTTATCTGTGTGATAATTTGCTCTAGCTTTAAAACTGATTTAAACAAGTGTGAATCTTGTAGGAATATTCATATGTCAAATGATACTCCACTGCATTAGTGTCTGAAAGCCTCTATCACACTGTGACCTTAGTGCACACACACTTTACAAAGAAAGTAATTTTTCTGAAGAGGTGTATTTCAAATGAAGGGTAGACAAATCTCCTCTATGTGTACAGTCTGGATTTTTCTGTATCATGGGAATCAAAATCTGTTGTGAAGAGACTGACAGAAAGGAATCTAAATAATTCAATTGATATTAATAACTAATTAATAAACAAGCTCTTTTTCAGATGATCTGGAGCTTTGACCAAAGAAGCAAGCATATTCTAGTAAAGGAATATCTGCTCTCTTTAGAGCTAGAGCGAATAGTATTGTGCAGTATGCATGGTGCTCTTTTGGCATTTCTCTTGTGTAAGTTTCTGTACCAGCAGTGTTTACAGAGCATTTACAATAGTAGGGAAGAAAGCTCACAGCAGTAGTCAACCCTCAAGTCAAACCTTGTGGAGAGGGACTAGTGTCAGTGCATTCAGTGTTCAGGTAAGCATGTTTCCTCTGAGAGAAGCTGTAGAATTTTTCAGTAGATAAATTAACGCATGAGGTTAGCAGCGTTTCTATTCCAAACACTTTCAGTGGTGGAGTACTAACTCAGTTGCCTAAAACCAATCCAGAGATTGCTTCAAGACTGATATTGCCAGAATTTCCTACCTCTGTGATTCTTTCAACTGTAGCAGGTTTGATGATCTCTAGTCTTTGCTTACCATAGTAAACAAACTATTTTGTATGCTGGTTCAGTGTTGATTTCACACACCTAACTTTCCTCTAGGTTTGTGTTAGTGCTGCTTAGGCTATTATACTCAGGTTTCTTGATTAGTCTCCATCTATCTAAGGATAATACTTCCACAATATTAATGTAGTGTATGCAGTCCTCTCTATGCTTAATTATACTGCAAAATCTGTTATGAACTTCAGATGATGTAATTGGAAAAACTATTTTCTTTCTAATTCTTTACAGACATAAAGATTCCGATGACTTAAAATAAATACTCAGGGATGTAGCAGAAATCTTCCTATGATGTGGGACTGAGCTGAAAATAAGAATTTGTTTAGTTATTATATGCAAACATAGTTTTCTCTCCTTATAGTTGTCTACCAGCCCTTTTGTTAAGACAAAGAGAAATGAAGCTCCTTTTTCTGTTCCTGTTTTCTAGGGATTCCTCATAAATTCAAAACCAGAGAATGCATGTGAGCCTATAGCCCCACCTCCGCTGAGAGACAACTCGTCCAGCGCTTTTATTGTGTTAATTCGAAGGCTTGAGTGCAACTTTGACATCAAGGTAAGTTGTTTTTAATATTTTCCCCCTCTGTGTTTCAAGGTCTTAAAGAATTTACTGGTGCTTCAGAAAAATATCTATAGCTAACTGCACAATAGATTCTGAAGAGAAGGGATAATTTTATTGTCTACAAGCAGATAAAGCAGTATTGTAGTATGATTTAGTTTAAGATTACCTGTTTGTGAGCCAATTTATGTGGCACATAAGGATGATGGATACTGTGGTTTTTAGTAGAAAACGTTCAGCAGCAGTATCAGCTTTTCTTGCCAGTTAGAATTGGAGATCCAATCAAATTGGAGACATGGATTTGATGGATGGGCCACACGGTGGATAAGGAATTGGCTGGATGGTCGCACTCAAAGAGTTGCGGTCAATGGCTTGACGTCCAAGTGGCGACCAGTGGCATTCCTCAGGGGTCGGTACTGGGACAGGTACTATTTAATATCTTTGTTGGCGACATGGATGTTGGGATTGAGTGCACCCTCAGCAAGTTTGCCAAGGACACCAAGCTGTCTGGTGCCATCAACATGTTGGAGGGAAGGGTTACCATCCAGAGGGACCAGGACAGGCTTGAGAGGTGGGCCTGTGCCAACCTCATGACGTTCAATAAGGCCAAGTGCAAGGTCCTGCATGTGGGTCGGGGCAATCCCATGCACAAATCCAGGGTGGGTGGAGAATGGATTGAGAGCAGCCCTGAGGAGAAGGACTTGAGGGTGTTGGTGGATGAGAAGCTCAACATGACTCACAGTGTGCACTTGCAGCACAGAAGGCCAACCATATCCTGGGCTGCAATCCCAGCAGCGTGGCTAGCGAGGTGAGGGAAGGGATTCTGCCCCTCTACTGCACTCTTGTGAGACCCCACCTGGAATACTGTGTCCAGCTGTGGAGCCCCCAATATAAGAAGGACCTTGGACGTGTTGGAGCGGGTCCAGAGGATACCATGAAGAGAAGGCTCTGGGGAGACCTTATAGCAGCCTTCCAGTATCTGAAGGGCACCTACAGGAAATATGGAGAGGGACTTTTCACAAGGGCATGTAGTGATAGGACGAGGGGTAATGGCTTCAAACTGGAAGAGGGCAGATTTAGGTTAGATATTGGGAAGAAACTTTTCACCGAGGATGTTGAGACACTGGCCCAGGTTGCCCAGGGAAGTTGTGGATGCCCCATCGGTGGGGAGTGTTCAAGGCCAGGTTGGATGGGGCTTTGAGAAACCAGGTCTAGTGGGGAGGTGTCCTTGTCCATGGCAGGGGGGTTGGAACTAGATTATCTTTAAGGTCCCTTCCAACCTAAACGATTCTATGATTCTGTTCTGGTGCATAATTAATGCTTTTGTCTTTGAGGATCTGGGTAGTGAGGGTGAAGTTGCAACTTAACAGTGTAATTGAACAGGCAATTGCTACTGCTTTCTGCAGCTAGATGGTGCCGTTAAGCCTGTGCTCGTTCATGGTAACTTGGGCAGAAGGTGCCTGTCTGCGACTGTGTTAATGTCACTGTTTACTTGAGTATGTCAACTGAATATTTTGTAGGTATGTTCATGTAAAACAACACATGAATATACCATCATTGTATAATCCAATAATTAAGCAAAGGCCCTATGTTATAAGTAAGTGGTGAAATTGTGTAGGGAACTAAAACATTTCCTTAAGTAATATAAATTATTTACTACCTGTCCTGAAGGACATATTTCAATGTATAATGGACAGTTAATAACCACCTATTCAGAACATGATGTTAAAGAAATAAAACAAGCAAACAGAAAACTACATAGAAACTGTCACTAATTACCATAGCACATTTATGTGGATATGAAGATTAAGAACTTGTGATAAGCAGAGAGCTTTAAAGCTCAGATTATTCAATGAACTTTTCTATTACTTTCTTCAGTTTTGAAACTTGGTGACTTGTGGTGTGTGTTATCAGTGATGACTCCATTACTGCCATTCTGTGTCATAAGATCAGATAGGTAGCTGTTCAATGCATTTAATCCTTTCCTGCTTTTTACTGTTTTATTTAAAATTCTCGTGCCTTGTTTCTTTTTTGCCTATTTTTGCTGTTGTGCAGCATGCAAGAAGGCTTCGTATTTCAAGCTTGACCTAGAGAACCTTTTTTAGAGTAATCAGTGGAAGCTTTCAAGCTTTACAGCTCACGTTCTTCATTATTGTCCCTTCACAAGAAAAATTGGAGGGAGGTGTGTGTGTATATATATATATATACATACATAGATATCTCCCCTCTCCTAGCTTTGAGGGTAGAGGTCTTAAAAAGCACCAGAATTTTCCCCTGGGTTTTTCCAATCTGGTGATGACAGTCTGCTGTGAAAGAGAGATGGTGGCGATTTCTTGGTGAATTAGTGTAGGATAGGGTTCTGTAAGATTTGTTTGTATGTTTGTTTGTAAGGGTAGTGTGGTAGTTATTTGTTGACTGGTTAATAAAGCTGTTGTGATGTCATAATAGCCAAATGCTGCAATTGTTTTCAGTTTCAGAGGTGTTTAAAGCTGTGATGTTTTGGTCAGTTGTACTTAATGGTTGTATTTTTGCCTGTTACATAAATACGTATTTGCATTACAGTCTCCTTAAATACATGCATCTAAGTGGAAGTAAAAGTTATCACTGTGTCCCATACTGGCTTAGTTCAGAGCAAGTCTATCCAGCTATAGCCAAACTTAATATGTAGTTTTAAACAGAGGTTGAGTACAGGATGAAACTCAAACGTTTCTCAAGGTTCTGTAGTACTTTTTGCATCTTGTGATGCGTTTTTATACTGTTGTGGATGCATTAGAAGCAGTATCTAAGGTGAATAGTTGTAACTTAGTTATGTTTGCATTACTGATAGTAACTTCAGCAAATACTATTTACATGGACCTTAGGCTTTGCTTGTGTTGACAAAAACCCCAGTATATATCAGAAATGTAACTGGTACACAATATATTTATAGTTTTGTACCCATATTTATGATTTCATACTTTTACATGAGAAAGCTTCTGATACCTGGGCTGTCAAGTAAGATGTTTCCACATCTCTAAAGGCACAGAAGATACTACTTGTGATTTCATGAGCTATCAAGTGGTAATTTCTAGTTCACCAAAATAATTGAAAATAAAGATACTAACTTATGGTTAAATATTATTTTTATATACCTGTAGAAAGTTTTTAATCCTGTTTTTAATATATGTAAAAACTGTCTGTCTGCACACTATTGAATGATTTTTCTGGGTAATAATGTAATTACATGTGTGTAAGAATAATTATATTTTATTTTGAAAGGTGACACTTGTTTTATAAGTACAAATGAAGTTGTGATAATATTTATAACTTCCTGAAAATGTACCTTGTGTTAGGACAGAGAGGTTATTATATTTTTGAAGCAACTGTCTTTCTAATAAGTATTTTGTATGGCTTACAGGTTTTAAATGCACAGAGGGCTGGATACAAGGCAGCTATAGTTCACAATGTTGATTCTGATGACCTCATAAGCATGGGATCCAACGACAGTAAGTACAGGTATCACTTCTTCTCTCCTGTTTGAAAATCATTTCACCCACTCACTTGAGTGTACAGTAATAAAATCAGTATAAAGTATGATGAACTGTCACGTAAAAACAAAAAAACCCACCAAAACAGCAAAACCACCACCAACAAAAAGCCAGAAGAATCTACCACCAACCAGAAATCCTCTTGCTTTTAACACTCTTAAATGGGAGATGTTTGTATAAGAAAATGTATGTATATTGTGTATTATTTGTGGCATTAAGCTTGTACATTCTCTGAGTGTTTCTTTTTTTTCTTTAAATTTTAATTCAACTGTTTGGAGTTAAATGGTTACATTTGAGATTTATATGACTTGTGGAAAATAGCTGATGCGTTGTTAATTAAGTAGAAACAAAGGAAAAGTAATAAAATTCTGTTCTTTTGGAAGGAAATCAAACCTGACTTTTTAGTATTTGTTAATGGTTCCATTTTGTTGTTGCACTGTTGTGTACATTTTTCTGTTCCTTTGGGCAAATGAATTCTAATGTCATATGAATACACATTACCTGTACATATTTTCAGTTTTTCAGTTGGAAAAAGAATGTTGAGAGACCAGTGTGCCATTTTCTAATTCTGATGCTAACTGTTCCAATTGTAATGTTTCACTGAGTGAATAAGTTCAGAATGTCTTATAATCTAGTCAAAATGTTGGTTTTGTTTCATGGTATGTGTTTAGTCTATAGTGCTGTTACGACTTTCTTCAGCATTTCTTTATTTTGTCCAGTTCTTGAGCTTGCTCAGTATGGAACAAGAACATGAATGAGAACAAAAAAGTCTTTCCAAGTGGAAACACCATTGAATAAACTAGGAAGTGAACTTTCAGCAGACTAAATGGCAGCTCAGTAGCCCAGAAGACTATGTGAATCTTACTTTCGGATTTCACTGAGAAATGAAAATGTAGAACAAGTTCACAACCAATGCAGACTTGGGTAGTGTGAGGTGACAATAAGCCATGTATGCTTTTGCCTTGAGGAACCTGAATGCTTTGATACTGACTAAACTCAAGATAACTTTGACCCTTAAATGTGAAGTGTAAGTCAGAGGTGCAAATCAATATAAAGTGAAGCTGAGGAGATGGCTTTCTAGAATATGGGATTTATCTTTCAATAACTTTTCATTTGAGCTGTTTTGAGTTTTTGAACTTCTTGCCTTCACTAGTAAGCAGAGAAGAGGGAGACGGTTCTGTCCAGTTTCTTGAGACCAAAATAAAGATGTGGGATTTGTTCATTCTTCTTCTTTTTGACCTCTTCTAGCCACACCTGTTTCCATCATGTTAATTAATGTTTAGGCTGAAAAGGAGGGAAGAAAGAGTAATTAAAATTTACAGTACCAGACAACAGAAATCATAAGTTGCCAGAAATTCTGGAAATCAGTGGAGTTGTGTGACTTTATCAAGTCTCTGAGTAAGAATGATGTTCTAGTTAAACTTCCTCTGATAATGCCTTTTTTCAAAATATTCTAGTTTTATGCTCCCTTTAAATAGTCCATTAAGAATTTTGATTTCTATACCTGCAGTAAAGTCCCTAGCTATTTGGTAGGAAAAATGATACTTATATGATGTAAAGATGTAGCATGCATGTGCATCAGTCTATGTCATTATGTTAAAATAAGTCTTCATGTTGTGATAGTCTCATAATATTCCAGTCTTATGTCTTAAGAGTGTTCATAGAGTGTCTGTGTAACAATAGCTTTATTTTCCTACTTTTTTTTATACAGTTGAGATTTTAAAGAAAATTGACATTCCTTCTGTCTTTATTGGCGAGACTTCAGCTAATTCTCTTAAGGAAGAATTTACTTATGAAAAGGGGTAAGTTACCTGTGTGTTATTCCTTGCATGAAGTTATTGCCTCTTTTTAATATTTATGGATTTAAAATAGGATGTTGTGATGACAGAGGCTATAGATATTCAAGGTGAAACCTTGTGCCTGAGAGCAATGGGCAGAAAGCATTTTAAAAATGAATATAAATTGCTTTCCTGCAAGAGGATTACCATGTATTTATCAAATGTTACTCCTTTCATTTTCATACAGCATTAAATGTATGAGTTTAGCTAATGATCTAGGAATCACAGAAATGTTTGTGAGTGTGTATTTCAGATCTAAGGGTGTGTTCTCACGAAATATGTTGGTTCCCATTGAAGTCAGATGGGTCTTTTAAAGATAATTATTTTTTTTTAAGCACATTGGAGATAACGCAGTCATGAAACTATTGAACAAGTCAAGACTGAACTGTATGTCTTAGTCTACCCTTTCTATTGTATTCTTAGGTGTCAATACAAATACTGACACAGATAACTTCATTGATTGATAGTTTGAATTTAAATGATCATCTGTCAGACCTTACCAGTGTTTAACTTCTGTCTGACTTTAAGTGCAATTCTGCTCTAAAAGAGACATAAAAAAATGGGATTATTGATTTCCCTGGTGCTCCCCACTGCATTCCTTGTTCAGAAGTGCATTCTTCCTGAGTGCATAGGTATTCATAGTATAAGGCTACTGAAGCTGTCTCTTTTAATCATCCTTTATTAATAGTTCTAGAAAAGTCAGAACTTCCTATGCTAGGTGCATCTGCAGGATGCATTTAAGAGGATTCTAATGGGATGCATGATTAGATTCGCATTGCTTATGTTCTGCTTTTAAGTTTAAAACTTTAAAAAAAAAAAGCATTGTGAGAACAAGATGGTTAAAATATATACTTTGAATAGGATGGAAAAGGAGATGTTTTTTGTATTGTTAGTCTGATCTGGCTCCTTCAGGTCTCACCAATATCCTTTCACTAAATTAATCGGAAGGACTAGATCGTGTCATTCTTAGGTAGTCACCTTGCTCATGAAGCACTTGAAGTGAGGTTCCACGAGAGTAGTGGTTATAGAACTACGAACCCTTTTATACATTATACCTTCTCAGATGTTTCTGACGGCTTGTGCCAAGAGAATAATAATGGGATTTTACTTCCTTAAGTATCAATAAATACTTGTATTCATACATCCAGTTGTCAGCGTTTTTATCAGGTTCTCTAGGAACATTTTTGGTTACTGTCCTGTAATTTATTGAGTCTCCAGAGGAAAAAGGATGCAGTTTACCATGCTTTATGATTTGAAACTAAACCTCCTGTATAACCCAAAATGTTTTAGTAAATAAGAATGATTTCACAGTATCTTTTGATAGTCATGTTTGGTTTTTTCTCATTCTGCTATCAAAGCAGCTATGAGGTTGTTTTCCTGGTTGCTTTAGATTTGTTTGTTTGAAGTCAATAAGTAGTTTTAACTCCAAAAATATTGTAAGAAACATTGTTTTATTTTATTTAATTGGCTTTACATTATGTGGATATCAGCTGAATTTTCTATGTTGTTGTGCACAGCTAGGTATTCCTTTAGTGTGTCTAGCTTTTATTTTAATGTTTTTTCATTGTGTTTATTCTTTAAGTCATTGCTCATTAATTCTAACCTATTTAGAAAGTGTTATCTTTTTCTCCCTGTAGTGGCCATGTTGTGTTAATCCCAGAGTTCAGTCTTCCTTTGGAGTACTACTTAATTCCTTTCCTAATAATAGTAGGGATCTGTCTTATTCTCATCGTCATATTTATGGTAAGTTCCTTCTTTTAATAACATCTTTTCTTTCAAACAAATCATCATAGAACTGTCACTTACTGAAGTCAAGTGAAGGGATACAGTAAAGGTACAGCGAAAGCTTTGTGTACTGTACATACCTGTACCATGCTTACCTGTAATCCTTTATTTTCTCACTACAATAAACAGGTGCAGAATTTTGGCAAAGTGGTATCAGGAGCCCTTAGGATGTTCTGCCTGGCATCTAATTACTTAGAAAGAATTGTCCTCACTGCTACTCTTCCACTGCACAATTGCTTTGTTTTTTGCCACATAAAGAATGTCCTGTCCTTGTGCTCTCATACACTTGGAGTATGTCCCACCTTACCAAACTTGTACTGCTTAGTAAACATTAGTCTCTCTGTTCCACAGTGCAGGTCTCACCATTTTTTACTGCCAATATAGTAATCAGTCAGCAGGCTCAGAGCCTGTTACAGCATATAGCATATATCTTATAGCATATACGTTATCTATAGAGTCTCTCAGTTAAGTACGTGTCTGCTGTAAAAGGTAAAATAGCATAGCTATATATTATTTCAGAATATTTAGCATCCTACTTCTTGGAATCTCTGCTGGTCTCTGACGCATTTATTATTTTACCTTTTGATAAAAATCAAGTAGTACATCAACTCTTCTGTAACATTTTCTTAAAACATTTCTTTCTGTGTTAGTGGTTTTTTGCGCTGTAAGTTATGTATTTCATTGACAATCCTGGGCACAAGCAAAATTGCAGCAGTTCTCTGAAAACAAAGCAGAAGTGATCAACTAGAGATGATATAACATTCACTAATGCTTTGTCTGACCTTCTGGTGATAACCTTAATCATAGAGGACTCTATCTCAGTTAATTAGGTGAACATACAGCCTCATCACTGTGTCCTGAAGGTCAGCAGTTTGAAGTAAGGAGAGATGGTATTTCTAAAGGAGAGTGGTCACTGGGGGTAATATTCCGTAAACATCTGTTGTTCTGAGACCATCAATATTCCATCTTGAACTTCACGAATAATCTGCTTATAGTGCACCAAAGTTGAAAATTCAAACAAAATATTGGTTATCTAAGAAATGGAATGAAGAAAGCTATACAAGGGACTGTAGTATAATTTTGAAAATCATAAGTACTAGCTTTGCATCCTATCAAGATACAGTGTGAAGCACCGATCCATCATTTTTCAGAAAGATACTAATTAAAGAATGAAGAGAAAAGCAATAAAAATACTTAGGGGGCCTCTTATTTAAAGAGAGATTTAGGAGGTTACCATTGAAGAGAAAACTAATGTAGGAGGGGGGACATATGACAACTGTAATCGTGAGGAGTGTGAGCTTGACCTTTTTTATGAACACTACTGTGGAAATTCAGAAATAAGAGATGGTTTTTACTCTTGGGATATTTCTTCATATTTTGCTTCAGAGTTTTTCAACAGTTCAGCTGCTTTTGTTTTTAGATGATGTTAAGTTAGTTGCAAAAATTCCTTATGGACTTCAGTGCTGTCATCTTCAGGTCAAGAAGTGAACTAAATTAGACCAGTTTGCACCAGTCACTTTGGCAAGGAACTAAAGTCATGTAACAAACACAAGGTTAGTCCTACTGAAAGGCTACCTCTCCTTAGAACTGCAAATATTTCCCTCACTATGAAAACAGTGGTTTTCTGCATAAAAAAGCATTACAAATGTTATACGAGTGAGCTAAACAAATTTGTGAAGTGTTTGTCTTTAGGGCATGTGAGTTCTCTTAGCAGAAGCCATAGAATCACAGAATGATTTGGGTTGGAAGGGACCTTTAAAAATAATCTTGAAAGCCCCATTGAACCTGTGACCTTGAACACTTCCAGTGATGAAGCATCCACAACTTCACTGGGCAAACTGTTCATGTCTCACCACCCTCATATATCCAATCTAAATGTACAGTATTTCATAGATACTGATTTTTTGAAATTTGCTTTTTAAGGGCTGGATCTCTGTATCAGCATGCTGGTATTCTGAATTAAAACAATTTTTTACTTAATGTGTGAATTTGAGAGTTCCAGATTCCAAATAAAATATTTAAGGAGGAACCATCTGTACAATCCAAAACGAATAAACAGATGCTAGGTAGGATTAGCTATGAGAAGGGGAAATAAACATTTAATGAGGAAAACTTCAGGCATTTAAACTTGTCTCCTCTGAGGAAATGTGAAAAAGGGCATGTCTGTTAACTATGATTAAGGATTTATTTTTCCAAATATATCCCAGTTATAAAAGCAAAGGCTTTGAGAGATCTGAATTTCTCTTCTGTTAGTGTCAATAGGTGGTCAGTGCTGAAATGAATGGTTCTTTCCATGTCTTAGAATCACATTGTAGAGGAAAACCAGACAGGAACCAGGAGAAAGTTATATTCTATGTCTGCAAGTCGGGGTTACCTGTACTACGTATTTGGGACAGATGTTTGGAGGGTTTTGAAAACAGGTGATACAATGTTGGAAATGCCAAAAGTCATCTACACAGCTCATGTTAAACTGTGAGAGGAAAAAAGGGGAGGGGTGTTTAAAGGCACTTTGCAGAGTGTAGTACAGGTTTGACAGGTGAACAGGATAAAATCAGACTCAGTAGTAATAGATAACTAGGGGGGGAAAAAAGAGTTTAGGACCTTTGGAAGAAGGGGCAGGCAACTCAGGAGGATGAGGTTATGCAGGGAGAAAATTAGAAGGACCAAAGCCCAACTAGAACTTAATCTGGCTACTGCAATAAAAAGTATTTCTATAAATAGATTAGCAACAAAAGGAGGGCTGAGGAGAATCTCCATCCTCCTCTGGATGTGAGTGGGAAAAGTGACAAAGGATGAGGAAGAGGCTGAGGTACTTAATTCCTTCTTTGCCTCAGTCTTTAACAGTTAGACTGGTTGTTCTCTGGGTACCCAGCCCCCTGAGCTGGAAGACAGGGATGGGGAGCAGAATGAAGCCTCCATAATCCCAGGGGAAATGGTTAGCAACCTGCTATGCCACTTTGACACAAACACAAGTCTAAGGGGCTGGATGGGATCCACCCAAAGCTACTAAGGGAGCTAGTGGAAGTGCTCATCGAGCCACTTTCCATCATTTATCAGCAGTCCTGGCTAAGCAGGGAGGTTCCAGTTGACTGGAGGTTAACAAATGGCATTTANGGTCACAACGACCCTATGCAGTTCTACAGGCTTGGGGAAGAGTGGCTGGAAAGCTGCCTGGCAGAAAAGGACCTGGGGGTGTTGGTCAAGAGCCAGCTGAATATGAGCCAGCAGTGTGCCCAGGTGGCCAAGAAGGCCAACAGCATCCTGGCCTGTGTCAGGAATAGTGTGGCCAGCAGGACTAGGGCAGTGATCGTCCCCCCGTACTCTGCACTGGTGAGGCCCTACCTCAAATACTGTGTTCAGTTTTGGGTCCCTCGCTCCAAGAAAGACATTGAGGTGCTGGAGTGTGTCCAGAGAAGGGCAATGAGGCTGATGAGGGGTCTAGAGAACAAGTCTTCTGAGGGGCAGCTGAGGGAACTGGAGTTGTTCAGCCTGGAGAAAAGGAGGCTGAGAGGAGACCTTATCGCTCTCTACAATTACCTGAGAGGAGGTTGTAGCATGGTGGGGGTTGGTCTCTTCTCCCAAGTAACAGGTGATAGGACAAGAGGAAATGGCCTCAAGTTGTGCCAGGGGAGGTTTAGACTAGATATTAGGAAAAATTTTTTCACCGAAAGGGTTGTCAGGTATTGGAACAGGCTGCCCAGGGAAGTAGTGGAGTCGCCATCCCTGGAGGTACTTAAAAGATGTGTAGATGTGGTGCTGAGGGACATGGTTTAGTGGTAACTTGGCAGTGTTAGGTTAATGCTTGGACTCGATCATCTTACAGGTCTTTTCCAACCTAAACAATTCTGTTTCTAAGCTATGGGGCGGCATGACAGCGTTTAAGGGACGGTGTGCTGGTGAGGGCTTTCACTTGGCTTCATGATGTACTGAGTACACTGGGGCACATCTGAAATGTGTGTACACTAATGCATGCATTATGAGGAACTAGAAGCTTTGACTCACTCCCAGAGCTACAACATTATTGGCATAAGTGAGACTTAGTGGGAAGAGTCCTGTGATTGGAGTGCTGTGATGGACAGTTACAGGCTTCTGGTAAGGATTAGGGGAAAAGATAATAAAGTGGATGTTGTCTTTTTTTTAAAACCAGTGATGGTCCTTGGGACTCCCGGAGCCCTGGGTTGGAGGACTGTGGCTGGGGGAGTGATAAGCTCCCACTTGACTTTGAACTTGTACAGGATTTGCTGCTGCAACTGAATGCACATAAGTCTGGTACCTGATGAGGTTCATCCCAGGGTACTAAAGGAGCTGGTCGATGTTGTTGTGAGATCTCTCTGTTATTTGCCAACAATCTTGGGAATTTGGAGAGGTCCCAATTGACTTGAACCTAGCAAATGTTAGTTGTCCTGTTTTCAAGAAGATGAAAAAAGACCCTATTAATTATAGGCCTGGCAGTCTCACTTCATTACCTGATAAAATTACGGAGAAAATTGTTCTGGGAGTTACTGAAAAACACTTGAAAGACAATACGGTCATTGGTCAAGGCTAACATGGGTTCATGAAGGGAAAGTCGGTCCTTACTAAATATCCTCTTATAACAAGATTACCCACCCAGTGGATGAAGGGAAGGCAGTGGATGTGTGGGCTTGTGGTTTTTTTGGTTTGTTTGGGTTTTTGTTGTTCTTCTAGCAAAGCTTTTGATACTATCTTTTACAGTATCCTTCTGGACAAAATGTCCACCATAAAGCTAGTCATGTACGCAATATGATGGGTGAATAATTGGCTGAAGGGTTAGGCTCAAAGAGTTGTAGTAAATGGGGTAACATCTCACTGGCAGCCAGTCGTTAGTGGTGTTCATCAGGGTTCAACTTCACAGCCAGTTCTTGTCAATGTTTCTATCAATGACCTGGACACAGGAATTGAGTGCATGCTATGTAAGCTTGCCAATGATACTAAATTAGGAGATGTTGATTCCCTTGAGTGGAGAGAGGCCTTACAGAGAGATCGTGATAGATTAGAGCTCTGGACAATTAATTGGTGCAGCGACCTTGATCCCAGGGAGGTTCTGGGTTGGATTTGGTCCCCATTCATTTGTGGTTTTGGCCCTGCTTCTTTCCAGAAATCCTGTTTTTAACTAAGAAATTAATATGAGGCTCTCTGTTAGTTATCTGAATTACAGCAGAAAAACTGCAGTTTATGCACACAGCACATTGTTTAGGTGGGGTAAAAAGAGTCTGAACAAACAGTTTAGATCCAAATATGCTTAAAAAGTGAAGCCAGGTGTGATGCAGAAGGATAAATAAATTTTATTTTGCCAAAATCAGTTAAGTTTCAAATGGTTCTAATAATACTTGTCCATAATATACATGCATTCATACTTTAAAGAAAATAATCTATTGTGAAGTATATCAGTGCCTTTTAGGGATTCCTGAAGTGAGAGATTAATGCTGTTTATAATATTAATGCTCTCTGTGTTTACCTTATCCACAGTGTAGGTAGGTGTGGAGCACCTCTGCAAATTTCAAAAGATTTGTTAGTGTGTGTGTGCGCTTTAGTTAAGGCCATTTTTTTGTTTGTCATCTGTGATATGACATTCTTTTTCAAATATGATGCTAGAATTAGAATTTGAACAGAAATAGCATTAGGGACTACTAAGAAAATGGAAGCAGAATCTTTAGTATAGTTGAAGACAGGAAGTAACTATGGCCTGAAGTAACTCCTTTACTTGTTCCTAAACTATATCTAGATACTATGAAAACAGTGCTGATGAATATGGGAATAATCCTCTAAAAGAGCTGTGATAATCAAAACTGCAAGCAAAACCAGTCAAACTTAATTGTTTTGCTCTGAAATGTGCCATCCCATTGTACATGGGCCTCAGTAGGGGGTTGCAGCAGTGGCCGTTGTCTTGTATAATATGGACATAACTTCTTTTTCCTCTTTCCAAAAAAAGCTTGTCTTTTCAGTTTCAAGTCATCAAGGACATCCTTCAGGCTTGTTGGCTTCATCCTTGAGTCCAGGCAACGGAACAGATGATTCAGTTTGAGCCGGGGTTCTCTTTGGACTAACTTACTGCAAAGGCTCAAAATGCAAAACTTCTATTGTTCTTTTACTGTTTTAACTATTGTTCTTTTACTGTTTTAACTTGCTGTTCATGCTGTCTTATATCTGTTTCCAGATCACAAAATTTGTGCAAGACAGACATAGAGCAAGAAGGAATCGGCTTAGGAAGGATCAGCTTAAGAAACTTCCTGTACATAAATTTAAGAAAGGCAAGTGGATCGTTCTTTGTCTAACCAATTGTTTTTAACACCAAAAACCCTTTAAATTGAGGGGCTTTGTAGTTTTGGAGATAATTTTGAGTACACTTAAAATAGATAGTAGAGTTTGGAGTGAAAGCACACAAAGTTTGACTTGACCCTGCTCTTACTGAAATAGAGAAGTTCTAACATTTCTTTAATGGAAACAGAGCAGACACTATATGGAAACCGTGGCTGAGAATTAAAATGTTGCTTAATATACCACAGAATTGGTACAGAAATTCCACAAAACTTCCTTGTTATTAACAGTGACCACAGCAGTTGGTCACTGTGATTGCATTATTTCAATTATTTGTCTGGAAACCAATAAACACTAGTGGCACCTAAGTTGCCTGACATTGTAGATACTAGAAAAACAAACCTATCTGTGGGTATAATTTGTCTGCTTTTCCGGAAGACTGGTCCTTTCATTCAGTCACAATACTTCCGTAAGGGCAAGAACGATTCAAATTTAATACCACGCTACTTGCTGTTGTGATTCTTTGTAGTGACTAATTTTATGCAAGATCTAATGACAAGAAATAAAGCTGTAGTAACTTTCTTTATTCAATGAAATAGAAAAGCTGCCTTAAGTCCTTCTCTGTTGTAGTCTACTCCTTAAACATAGGAAAAAATCTGCTATGTTTTTTCTCCATTTTGTTTTTAAATGTGTTACCATTTTACCATCTGATTGTTCATTCATACAAGCTATTGCAAGGTATGAGAAGAAAAGGTGGAAAAAGTACTTAATTGAAATGATTGCTTACTACATAACACATATCACTGGAGAATGTATTTGCCAAGGCACAAAGACCATGTTAGGGGATACGCCTGGATTCAAGGATAGAACCACTGACTGTTCTTTGCGCTTGATAAAGCCAGCTTGCATTATTAATGACACTGCTCTCACTTCGTGCAAAGCAGATGTTCAGTTTGAGCGGATACAATTTTTATGCAGTGTTAGTCAGCCTCATAAGAAAAAAAAGTTTTCCTCTGCAGGGTTGACTGAACCTTGCTGTAATGACCTATTGGTATGAATTTAAAATTAACTGTAAAAAAATTATCTTAAGTCGTCAAAGCTAATAATAACTTTGTTTCCTCTTTTAGATTTCATAGGGAATCCATTTAGAACAAAAATACTAAGTAAATTGTTGTACTTGAAAGAGACATTTGCAAAGAAAGTTGCTTCAAGATCAGTTAATGTCTTTTTCAGTTAATTGTGTACATCTGTAAATAACTATCTCAATTACATGACTGAGTAGCCAGTGTATGAAAATACCTTATAGCTGTTTTCCTCATTCTCCTTCCTCTTTCCTTTTGGTGAATCTTACACAATATGAATTGTTCAGAGCTCAGTCAGTCACTGTAAAGTAAACCTGGCTGTAAATATCTGTCTATCCACTGCATTTGCTGGCTTATGAAAAACAGAACAGAAAACTTGTTTTTTTCAACTAGGATTTCAGTTTCTTTAAGTGAATGATCACTTTGGTTCTACTGCTAAGAAATTAATCCCTTGCATTACTTTCTTTAAGTCTTTTTACTAAAAGGACAAAATTTGACCCAGTACTTGCAGTATGTTACCTTTGGTGTTTATAATAAAGATACATTGCTTCATGTTTCTTTGTGAAAGGCATGATTTGTCAAGACACTATTGCAAAATCCCGTCGCTTCAGTCGTCTTGATGATATATCCAAACAATCTTATCTTTTGCTTTGGAAGGATAGGTGAAAACAACTCCTGTGGACTATGATCCTGTTTTTTAGGAATGCTGGATTTTCTTTTGTCTCCAGCGTATTCTTAAAAAATTTACTTGTATTGAAACGTTAGTCAAATACTGAAGCTAAGACACCATAGATTCTAGTGGTTCTTTCTTGCATGGCTTTTTATATCATTAATCACTGCCTAATAAATGGTTTCGCTGTATTGTAAAAGGGTTTTTGAGGGAAAGCTGGCTTAAGTGTATTTCTAGAATTTAATAGGTTGATAGGCAAACGATGATATAATGAAGATGATTGTTCTGTAGGAGTGATTGCACTCTGAATACCTAGAGAGTTGTTAACACAGGAAATACATGAACCATCCCTAAATAGGATTTGAGTCAAATACCACTGTAAGGCTTGGGAATTTTTTACTAATTTCAGTAGGCTTTAGATCAGGCACTTAGCATTTCTGTACCAAGTAGAGAATGCAGTAACAGAAGATGCGGCATTGACTGTCTTTGGAAAGTCCTAATCAACAAGGCTTGCCTTTGACTAATTCCACAGAATGCAATGTACGCTATGTCAAAATCTGTTTTCTACACTGAAAGAGTTTTGGGGTAGTTTTGTGTTGTGGTTCCTTATGAAATGGATTACACTTTGGTCATACGAAAGTCAGTGGGAGTTGATATCTTTTGTATGATGTCTTTATAACAAAAGTGAAGACAGCAAGAAAGACAAATCCATTTAATGTGTCTGTAACTTGATCATTAGCAAGTCTGAATATTCTGAAGAATAATAGCTTAGAAAAAAAGGTTAGGAATTTTCTGAATTGGTACGTATTGTAGAATTTATTTTCAGAAATATGTAATATTTCCAAGCTAGCTTACCTTTACCCTTAAATGGAATCTAGGCCAAGACTGAAAAGATTTTTAGATCTTAACTGCAATGAAATTACAGTATAACCTCTTGTTCCTGTAGAAAAGAAAATGTCGTAAATTTAGTGAAGATAGAATGCTGTTGAAAGAAAGATGTGTGAGCATATTAAGAAATTAAACATGAACAAAGCCATTATTTCTGCATTGAATGGTGAAAGTTAGGATCCTAAATCAGTGGTTAATATGTGATAAATTATCCAGGATTTGGGATTTTCTACTTCCACAAGACTTCTAAAAACGGAGCTGTTTGGTTAGGTGTTTCAATAGGAAAGAAGAGCTTAACTTTAGGCAGTCAGCTTTGGAATGGTTTATTTACACATGGAAAAAAGCCTCAACATGTGTGACAAATAATAAGCTGTAAGAGTGTCATTTTAAGCAAATACATCTTAAGTATCATGTGTATTGAATTTTTGTGTACCTATCTTCATATGCCTGTTGATACATAGGATTGAGCAATAGCGGGAGATAGATGTTTCTCAATGCTGTTTAAAAAATCTGCTCCAAAGTGCAGTTTACTACGTATTCCTAAATTGACTTTTTTCCCTGGAAATGGGATTATAACTGATCTAATTACCGTTCATTACTGACCCATCTGCTTGACTGCACAGTACAGTTATGGTCTAATAGAGAAAACTGGTTATAAGGTCTACCAAAGTCTTTGCAGTTTTATTTTTGTATTTTTCATTGTTCATAAGTACACAACTATGTGAGATATATGTGGATGGGTAATTCTGTATTTCTGAAAATGTTTTTTTTATTTGTATATGCGAAGTAGTTAGAAGATAATTTTGCTTACTAGAGACTCTTCATACACGGCTTATTTAAATAAGATACTTTATTTTGCAGCAGTTTCCATACTTTTTTCCTCTGACTTTTGGTGGTTCTGAGCCACCTTCTAAAATACAGTAACAGGTATTTGAGAAAAAGATGTCTGCAAAGTGTCCCTTTTAAAAAATTAAATCCTCTGTTCTTTGAGGGACATGTAGTCATAGAGGTGAAACTAACTTGGAGAGCGGTCATGGAGGCTCCAGGATTCACAGAGAAGTCGTCCAGGTCTCAGTGCTGAGGACGGCTGGTGTTTCTAGTCCTCACTACTGCATGAGCTTGCCTTCCTTCCCCAAGCTAGGATGAGAGCGAGAATCTGGGTAATAGTGTTAATTTGTGTCATAACCTGATGGGGAAATGTAGCAGGTGGCATGCATCTGATGGATCCAGTGGGTGCAGATGAAGCAATTGGGCTGAGGGCTTGTTGCTTGTTACAGTACAGTGAGAGCTAGGGCTGTGAAGTTGGGCAAGGTAGGCTGGGACACATGGCCTTGATGAGAGTCAGAGAAATAGCTTTGTTGTGGTTAGCCACTATGCTGGTGGATAGATCTGTGGCCTCCATGTTCTAAAACTTTAGCATTGGCCTTACAGAGAAAACTATCTGTATTTAACTGGCCTAGAAAGGATGTGATGCTTTACCACTGTGTTGTTTGTCTTCTGAAGGAGCTGTTGTTCATTTGCTCGTTAGTGAGATAAGCCTACTGAAGAATAGCATGCTATCATTTTTCAAGACTTTCTTATATATGTTGAATGACTAGTGAGGGGGAAGACACCTGTATTACTTGAATGTGGGTTTTTTTTTTTCCTGTGAGGTCTACCGTTGACAGTACTGACTGATGGCTAACATTCATTTTCTGTGTTGGTAATAGTGTGCTGATGATAAATGATCCATAAACGTGGTTTGACTAACAGAAATAATGGAGAGAAGGTATGTCGTAGCAAAAGAGGAAGTAATTTAAAAAAAAAGTAGCTGAAATATTTCACTGTTACATTAGACAAGAGCTCATACTTCAGTGATATAGGTCTGGCAGTGATGGACTCCATTTAATCTCTGACTTTTTCTACCTGCCCATGAGGTTTTTTTCTCTTTCTTTCCCTTTATCTTCTCCTATTGTATAGTAGCTACGAGGAAAATTGTGTTTATAAGTGGTTCTTATGTCCACTGTGCTTATTTTCTGAAATGCCAGATTACAAGTGTTGTTTTCCAGTGGTGCTCATCAGCTTTGCCTTTACGTTGAATAATGTATATTATAAAAAAATAACATGAAACACATTTCACAGAAACCCTTGGAATTTATCTTTTGGGAAACAGATGAGAATTTAGTTTTAATCTTGGATTTCTGTTATCTGTAGAATAGACCTATGAACTGGGAGGTCCTGAGTTGCAACTTCTACTCTGATTTACTGAATCCCGAGATAAAGTAATGATAATATTTGTCCGCTTTCTTTTTGATCCCTATAAAGTAGGATTGAGAATATTTAGTACTTAGCAGTGCTCTTGCAGAAATTAAATACTTAATATTGCAATGCTTTATCAATGTTATGATTTTATTTTTTGTATTAATCTCTTACCTTTCTAATTTAAAAAAATTTGTAATGAAAGCAATGTACTTCATGCATATGTACTAATCTCTGTAATTTAGCTTTGCTCATAGTGAAGCATGTTGCAGATGGTGCTCTTTCACTTATCTCTGCAGTCTTTGCTCCCTTCTTTTTTCCCTGTCAAACCACTAGCTTTAGCAAACCTGTAATTTAAACAATTTGCTGTGTCTGTTAATTGTACCCATACTGCTGGCTGGTTTATTTAGTGTGACATAATAATGCAGAAGTCAGGTAGTAGGTAACACAAGACCTTACTGTATTAGAGATTAGTCTATTATTACATAGGTGTGAATAGTTTTTAGCATCTTACACCCACAAATAAATCCTTTTAATAATGTGAAGAACTCACCTTCTAAGGATATCTTATGTGCCTTGGTTTTGTACCAGCTATATAACTGAGTACTATTTAAAATATTTTGTTGGTTTTATACCTTTGGAAAGGAGGAAGGTTAGAAGTTTTTGTTCTGTTTTTTTTCTTTTAAAGTGGAAGTGTTAGGCACAGGCAAAAGATCGATTGGGTAGAAATTGTCATGACTACCATAAAATATGAGAGGACAAGAGGAAATGGGTTCAAGTTGTGCCAGGGGAGGTTTAGGCTGGACATTAGGAAAACATTTTTCACTGAAAGTTGTCAAACATTGGAACAGGCTGCCCAGGGAGGTGGTTGAGTCACCATCCCTAGAGGTGTTTAAAAGTTGTGTAGGTGTGGTGCTTAGACACGGTTTAGTGGCAGACCTGGTAGAGTAAGGTGAATGGTTGGACTATATGATCTTAAAGGTCTTTTCCAACCTAAACGATTCTATGATTGTAACCAATATTTTGGTAAGGGGGGGGGCTCATTTTTCTGTTTCTTTGCTTACTTGGGGTGTTCAGGTTACACCGGGAATACAAGAGCAAGCCTTATGAATGAGGTAAGAAAAGAATTGTGTGCAAGTAGGCTTCCCTTACCGCCTTCCAAATATGTATCTAGCATCACAATGGATAGCCGTTCACATGCTATATGTTCCTTCTGTTTTCATCTCTAATAGATGCCAAGTTTTAATTTTGTGTATAGTACTTTTGAAATATTGAAGTGCTTAAAAAATAAATCATTTTAGCAGAACAGCATAAATGACAGTCATGATCCTGCATAACATTCTCTTCCATATTTTTCCACCCTGTAGAAAAGATATTCTAGATCAACAACACCAGGTGTTGTATGTATTTTTAAAAAATTGACAGCACCTTTAAAGCCCAGAATAGAACTATTTCCATGAACATGCTTTATACTGAAAACTTAAGTCTACAGATTGTTAGTTGCTGTAGACTTCAGAGAATTATGTGCACAACAATATAGGATTCTATAATAGTTATCTGAACTACAAAAATCAATCCTGTATGACTTTGATTTTTTTACATCATAGTCAATGGTATTTCAACATTTGAATGATTCAAAAGGCACCTGCTTATAATACAGCTAAACACACATTCAGATAAATTAAACAGCCCTATTGTTAATGAACTGGTTCAGTTCTTAGCTCAGTCTTGTTAACACTGGGAAAAGAAGGCTTGCAGAAATCCTGAATCAAGGCAGAGGAGTACTTCAGTTCTGGTAATGCGGAATGTAAGCCGTATCCTTATTTTTAGAATCACAGAATGGTTAAAGTCAGAAAGGACTTTAAAGCTCATCTCGTTCCACCCCCCTGCCATGGGCAGGGACACCTCCCACTAGACCAGGTTGCTCCAAGCCCCGTCCAGCCTGGCCTTGAACACCTCCAGGGATGGGGCAGCCACAGCTCCTCTGGGCAACCTGGGCCAGGGTCTCACCACCCTCACAGTCAAGAATTTCTGCCTAATATCTAAATTTAAAAGCTGAAGCTGCAGTTATTTCTATATGAACTATTAGGCTACTACTGTAATTCCTCATTTGTTTATGATTTTTTTAAAATGAGAAAGTATTTAAACATGGTCAAGATTAATCATGCATATTAAAGATTGTTTACAGACTAAATGGGGGAAAAGCTGTTAGACTGCATTTATTCGATTTAGTTTTCTGCATTTTGGAATTAAAAATGCTTAAGATTTTTTTAACGTCTGTGTCCTGGTTTGAGTGACACAGGACTAATTTCTTTTCTAATGCTTGGGAAAACTTTACTTTTAGAAGACTCTAGTGTCTGAATTTGTGAAAATACTTACTTTCTTTATAGCTAGCTATGGTGTGTGGGTGTCAAGGTCTCAGGGTTTTCGAACTCGCCAGGTGCAGGGGTGAGGAGGAGTGAGACCTGGGCACTTGACCCAAGCTGGCCAACAGGGTTATTTCATACCATGAACGGCACATTCAATAGAAATCGGAAAGTTTGAGGAGGGGGGCTCTCCCTTGATGGCAGTGATCCAGAGAACTCCTTACCCTGGTACCGGACCCCTGAGCCCTTCCCTTCCTCCTGAAGCCATAGTGCTTGCAGTGTCTGACATTTACTGTCCGCTGCTGGGAGTGCACGGCTTCCTGTGGATATAGCTGACTGAGTATAATCCTTGTATATTTTATATTGGTATTGGAATCACTATTGGTTCTTTAGTGTTATTACTGTTAACTATTTAATCTTATTCTATTAAATCTGTTTATATTTCAGCCCCTGGGTTTCCTGGTTTTCTTCCCGATTCCCTCTTCCTGGGTGGGGAGAGGTCACTGAGTGATAGAATAATTGTCTAAACGACAATAAATTGTTGTGGGTTTCTCAAACCATAACAATCTGCAAAGACAGTTTATTTTTCTTGAAGTATATTGTTATGCAGTTAATGAAATCCTGGTCAAGTTACTTTTTAGAACTTGAATTTTTAACACTTGTGCTTTATTAATGATCTTAATCTGAACACATAAACAGAAAAATAGTAAATCTTTGTCTCTTTTCTGTCATTGAACAACTTCATTTTGCTGATTCTCTTTCCCTGAAAAATGAGTTTCCTGTAATACTTGAAATTTGAGCTGACAACAGTGATTTGTCTTTTGGGTGCCTCTACCTCACTGAGTCACTGGTGTTATTTCTGTTAGCTTTCTGCAGCTTCCTTGGAAAGCTCAGCTCCTTTGCTGCTAGTGCACAGCTCTTAATTTTCCCACTGTGATCTACTTAGTCTCCTTACGTGTACTAAACAGATACAGAACAACCATGCCGAGTTGCATATGAAAACTAAGTTTTTCTTTGAAAACTGACTCTAAATACCTAATGTAGCTAGTTTTTGCCATCTGTAGAAAAGCATTGGGTTTAGCAGCATGGTATCAAAACAAATTTTGAGCTGAATTTCCAGAAATTCTTGCCTGCCACGTAGTTTCATTACAGTAAAGGGAAAGCTCTGCTGCTGTTTGAGCTTTTGTTGCTGGAAGGACATCTCTTCCGAGTAATGCGAAATCTGCCTGCTTCCTTCACTTGCAAGCTTCTTGATAACGTAGGGTAAGCTTATGGCCCAAATGTGGGACTGCTGTAGCAACACACTACTGAAATCTGCCCCATTCTTTCCACCTTTTCCCCAAAACAGCACTTTGAAAGCTTGTGTATTATATCGGTTCTTCTGAACAAGCTTGGAGCGTGAACTGTGCCTCTGATTTGTCCCCAGTTTATCTCAGTCTCATGTATGTAATCTAGATAGTGCTTTGGGAAGTAATACGGGAATTGCTATGAAAAAACCCCTACATTTGTGCTAAACAGTATTTTGTCACAGATTAATGTATGTGATATGCATACGTTGAAAAGTGAACTAAGTATGTAAAAGATTCTTGGTGTGGCTATTAATCCTAGCCCTAGCACGTGTCAGTCTTAGGCACTTAAATCTGACGTCAAACCGCAGAGTGATGTGCAGCAATGAAATTTTAGTGCAGCAGATGGTCCAGAAAAGACTTGATAGAAGTTTACTGGGAGAGGAATAAGGTGGCACTGTAGGGAATGGGAGTAGAGAATTGAGTTGTGATGACTGATGAGGTAACACTTGTGGGATGGATGGGGCTCAAGTTAGGCGGAATTCAGGTGGAACTGGAAGAGGTTGGAAGGAGGTGGGGAAAGCTGCCCTGAGGGGCACTGGGAACAAGATATGCCATCTCAACCCTTCTTCCTTTTACCTTGAGGGGACAAGATCACAGGGGCCTCATTTCTCTGACAGGGGTCTCTGCCTTGCTGTATGCCTTTTCCCATTTGTACTTTGGTATGTGAGAGAGTGAACCTTCTATGCATGTACGCTTTCTGATGGGATCTATATCTCCTTACTTCCTTAGCTCCTCTGCAGTAGGGTAAAAGCCAGAATCTTTAGCTAGCCCTGAAGATGGTGAAAATGTAAACTGCTGAGCACTGGGAAATTAAGAAGCAGCTGTGAAGACAGTACAGGTTGGGAACAGGCAGACTTAGTGGACTAGGACTGCTATTATGAATACTTAGCCAAAATATGCAGAGTGTGACATAGTTCTCTGGGGCCACCCCCAGGATATTGCAGGCTGTATCTGGGGTGTCTATCCTTTGGGCAAGGTGGGCCATAAAATCTTTTTTTCCGGAGACACTATCATTGGTGCTTTTGCTTATCGCAAAGTGTATAACCAGGATGCAGGCACCCTAGCACCACATGTTGAGCAGATGACTGCCCTTATGATAGGATGTACACATACACATTGGATCACTTGACCCCGTTAGCTATCCAGTCCCTCAACCAAATGTGTTAGTCAAGTGACAGGAAAGCTTACAGTTTAGTCTGCTGCCACATGTGCTTCTAGCTGTGTGATAGGGAGCACTTAATTAGGGGGAGAGGCAGGCTGGGCCAGACTAATTTTTTTCTGGTACACTGTAGTTTGGACATACAAAGAACGCTTCATGCTCAGGAGAGCGTACAACCCTAGCAAGCAGCTGCTTGTGAAGACATGGTGCAGTACTGGACAGTGTTAAGGCAGTATGGTTCAGTTATCTAAAGTGCTAATGGCATAAATAGGAGAAGTACCATCTAGAAATAGTGAGTAGCAGCATTGGATGTGTGTAAGTTGCAGGAGGTGTATGAAAGAAGAGTTCGCCAACTCTGCAGATACAGTGGCTTTGCACATGGCCAGAACTTCTCCAGCCTTGACAGAGCTGAGCAGATACTCAGCCCAGCTCATGTCAAAGCAAGGTGTCCAAACAGTGAAAGGGACCCTTTCACTGCTTAAGTCCCTCTCAGGGCTTGATCAGGTAAGTATTCACAAGACATAGAATGAAGTACAGCTCCTTACAAAATGGAATCTAGCTGCCTCTTTGTTTTAAAGGATATACTTTGCACTACTCACCTTTAATAATATAGCCTAGTAATTGGCAGTCTTGGACAGGAATTGGGGGATCTAGGTTCAGTTTCCTCCATTGTCTTCTAGGATTAAGATGTCTGTTTCCATCTCCTTCCAGGTGCTATTCTCTTAGAAACTTCCTGTGTCACGTATCTAAAGCCTTGACCTAAAACTAGGTTTGGGGAAAGGGGGAGGTTTGGTCCTTCACTGTGATTACCTTCTGATGGTCCTGAAAGGCTAGTTCAGAATGTCACTGGTCCAGTGGTCAGGTTTTCTTTTCACTTCCAACCTAATGATTCCTGGTCAGATGATAGTTCTTTTCTCTTTTGGGTGGTTC